>JAMGZG010000017.1:1200000-1553739 GCA_024713935.1 Morchella eximia
TCACCGCCGCCAAGGAGGCGGCCGCAAAAAAGAAAAAAGAGGAGGAGCAGGATCCCAACGCAGACGTCCTTTTTGACGTCGACGCCATCCGCGCAGAGTTGGCACGGTCAGGGCGCGAGGAGCTATCAGTCAAAGAACTGAATAGTACTCTTCCGACTCTTAAGACCAGCTCGGGGATGCTAGGTGCTCCCACGGCGAATCTGCGTCACTCAAAGAGCTTTGGGGATCATCGCTCGCCCGTTAGTGCTGGGTATAAGAGTTATGGCAGCAACCCGCAACATAATGGCTTCGGCTATGATAGCGACAGCGAAGACGAGTTTGGGAACCGTCGAAGGAAGCCTGGTGAGGAGGAGGCAACTATGACATTTGATACAGGTGGATATCAACCGCCCCCTAGGACGAACTCTGGCGGGTATGGTAATCTTGGGCTTGGACAGAGTAGCAGGGGTGCAAGTGCGTACAGACCTCCGCAGCGGAGCACGTCCATGTACACAACACCGAGCTATGCTGCTGCCGGGGCTGCAGGAGCGGGTGCGGGTGCGGCAGTGGGTTTCGGCGCCAGTATGGGCATGGAAAGTCGGAACGTGTGGGCAGACGACGATGAGGATGAGTTTGCGGGTGGGGAGGGTGAGATGACGATGACTTTTGCTTAAGGCGTGGTTTTTAGACGATCGGTTGGTTTGGGGTTTGGGTTCTGTAATGTCCGGACTGATTGACTGGCTCTGGATTGGGTGGGTTGGTGGATTGGTTGGTGAGAGGGATCGGAGGCCGGTTTTGCTATTTTATTGATTTGGTATTGGTGTTAGCGTCTCTCTGTATCTTTCCCTGTGATTGCTTTCTTTTTTTTACTGTCCATTTATTTCTTCTGCCTTCTGTCTTACTCTCTGTTTCTCTTTCCCTCTCTCCCGTTGTCCTGCATACCACTCGAGGGATGGCATGTCTGGACTCATTATCTGCGCTCCCCGATTCACTTATTCACTATTTGTGACGGTGGTGTTAGCGGTGGTATGTATTGCATAAGATCTGATCTGGATGTGGTTTACATTTAAATGGCGTTTTTTTCCTCCTCATATTTGTTTCCTATCCATTTCCTATCGTCTCTCTTCCGAGTTTAAAGTGTAAATTACTGAAAGTTGAACAGAGCGCTGTTCCTAGCTTGGCCTCAAAAATGAATACTAAAAAATAGAATAAAAAAATAACTTGACTGGTATAAGAGCGGGCGGGGAAGACCATGAACTTCTAGTTGATTACACGTAGACATAAGCTTCGAAATAGGGTGGTCACATCTAGAATTGGGTCTAAACACCTGTTTTTAACACTGGTGACATATTATTATGAGGTTGCGTATTCGTGGATGAGCATGTAGAGGTTAGGTCATGATCTATCACTCGATAATTACTGCCAGTCATATCCTGATAAGAGCAAAAGGCAAGTTTAGCACAACTTTTAGTCAGACTTTAGTGGCCTACAACAGAATGAATATATATACAAGAGGGGCCTTTCCAATGCTATACAGCCGGCTCATGTATTCATACATTATCACTCGGCTTGGCCTCACACTGCATCGTATCCACCTCTTCGTGGGGTCTACACCACGGTTAACACCAAGTCTCGATATTTCACCTTAGAATACCAATATCGACGGATCAAATAAACCCTTCCCACATCTGTGATAGAGGAAGGGTGACCCTCGCGCTCTCGAAGTAACGCTTCGCTAACCTTGCCTCAGAACCCTTACCTTAGAACCCTCATCCGATATAGTAGGTATAACCCTTAGAACCGATGCCTACACTTCGAGCTAGAGCTGAGACAGCATTCTGGATTGTAAGTAAACCTCAGAAAGATGACCACATCCTGCTACTCTCCGAGGCTTCCACGATAGGTAACAGGAATTATGGGCAATCCCTGCAGCCACAGACTAAGAGGGGCTTTATAGGAAACAGCAGATTAGAGGGCGTTGAGGAACTTTACAAGAGTCAGAAGAGCGCTCTAGTATTGGGCGCGATGTTTGGAGAGCCCGGAGTCCACTGAACGATCTGTTTTACCATCTTCTTATACCCTCTTGATAGATGGTTTAGAAGATAGTGGTTCTGTATGGAAGGGCAATGGGAGCCACACTTACTGATGCTATTTAGAAGACATCTGATCTTCGTACTTTAATTCCATCGAACATGCTTAGCTTGTGGCTTGACAAACTCAATCAAGGTCAAGAACACAATGAAAGCAGAAACATATACCTCCATCACAATCTCTAAAGCAATACGAACCAAAATACTATCACTACGACTCTCGCCGGAGTCATTATCTTCGGTGGATCATCAATATCACTCATGGCCTGTTCGATCAACCATAAATACCAATATGGTAATATTCCTATATTCATATGGTATTTGGGTGTTCGGCCGATCATAAACCTCTGTGAGAATACCATGGTATTAATAAACACCTCTACACATCTTTATTCCCAACACTTGCACCCCACCCGAGCTAACAAAGTTGCTGAATCCGTTTAGGTGTTTAGCTATTGGTAAAGCACGTAAATGGCTATGTAGAAAGTGCTAATGTAGGTCGACACATGCATGCACTTACACAGCCTGCGCATATCAGTTTCATTGAGGTCTCTTCCATCAGGCCAACAGCTATCATCCTCCACTCTTAGGAGACGGGAACTATGTGCCAACAAGGACAGGCATCACTTCATAGCCCATCTTCATATCTGCATAAGTTGTCCTACGTTTATCGGTTTGCCGTGCCCTATAAGATATATTCGAGTTCAATGAAAATTGATAAGGTCAGAGACACTGCAACAGCGGCACAATATTCATATTCCATAGTGGTATCGCCGCTCAATACTCTAACCGCTGAATAGAAGCTTCAGCTCGTCATCAACAATCACTCGGAGATAGAGCCTAGCCTAGTCAAGCTATCTCGATACTTGGAGATAGTTTTCGGAGTGTCAGCCTTGGCTGGTTGCCTATCTCAACAGTACTACCTAGACCTATCAGCTGGTGCCCTATTACATTGATCCATGCCTTTACCCAAAGGGAAACTGCCAAATCAATATTTCACTAAGCCACGATTCCAAACGACTGTGCAAGTAGGCTGTGAAGTATATTTCTAGGTATTTCTCTATCGTAGCCTTCATAGTAGGACAAACTATCATCTTTTATCCTAACACCAGAAGACAATAATTTCTTATTTGATGTTTATAAAAGCTTTATCCCTTACTCTGGCAATGCGGACCTTTTTGCGTGGGGGCCAAAATGGAGGGTGGCAACCGGAACCTCATGTCAATGATAGCGGGTACTGGTTCCCAAGCAACGGCACGGACTGGAGAGTTGACGAGCAACGAGGGGACATAGTTTATGGTTTCTTATGGTACAGATCAAAGCAGCTCTCGCATATGAAAGTTTTACAAAATAAACAAAAGGTTCTTGTCTGTGTAGCCCTTTTCCCTGTACCTTTTGGTACTCGCTCTGTTAGGTTTTCACTGAGTACGGTACCAAACACCCGCTTTCTTGTAGGTTTCCCAGCATGAACTTCTTCACCCGCTCTTTCTTTTTTGCGTACCCATAAACAATAGGCACAGTAGCCTTGCCTGCTGATCTTTTTAGGTAACTTGATCATCTGATGGTTGCCTGTTTGATGACGGGTGGCAGGGAGGTCCTTGACTGTATGTGGTCTTCGCACGGGTCCATTCGATTCTAGTGTACTTCCCTCAGATAGGAGTTCTTGGTAGAGCTTTTCTCGGAATTGGCGGTGATCTAGAAGGTCTTTGAGGAGGGCGCCTTCTTGCAGGTTCGTTGTTCTGTAGAGCAGGAATGCATTGACGATAATGGTGTCCAGAAAAAAGAAAAATATTGGAAGCCAGTTGCGTGATACTCTAAGTTGGGTGGGCCAATAACTGCGCCTCTGGTCGGCAATGTCCACACCCCCCATGAAATAATTGTACATGTTTATGACGACTGGTATCAATAGGCGACGGGTATGGCTATCCCCAAATATAGGGCGCACTACTTTGGCATTGGTGCTGGTCGGACCTGGTCGTCTACGGACACACCACACATAATTCTCCCTCCCCTTTACTTGATGAATAGTCGTTAAAAGGAGCACGTAGTTGTTGTCCATCCACAAGAGTACCAATACCCCATCCACCTCTTTACCTTCTAATGTATTCCACACAGGTCGAGAACCCTTCGATGACTTCTTTTTAGTAAAAGAAGATGGTATCTGCTTGGACGTTTTCCTGGTTGTACCACATGCACCAATACCAATTGACTTTAGATATGCGAATAAAGGAATATTGGTGAAGTAATTATCCATGTAGATATCGAAACGGTAACTCTGATAGGGAACTGTTTTTGCTAGGTGAATAACCGCAGAGGACGTAAGTGAGTGATCAGGTAATTTCTTGATGCCGCCAATTTTCTTTGTACGTGAGTAATATAAAAATGAATAGCAATAACCCCGCCAACAGATAGCAAATATTTTGTACCCTTGTTTAATAGGTTTGTTTTTGATCTTAATCGTATGGCTAGATCGTCCCGTAAATCGTACCATCATCTCGTCGATAGATAATTCTGTTGCTGGTAGCAGATATTTCTGAGATGCTTCGCGGAATGGTCGCCCTAAAGGCTCTAATTTGGCGTACCAGGGTGTTGATTTACGAGGTTTAGTATCAGGTGCTGAAAGGTGGAAATATCGTTTCAGTTGTTCAAACCGCTTTAGACCCATATGCTGCATTGGCGTAAAAGTATATTGCCCATCTTTCCGCCAGTACAGATCTACTCGAGGAATCTTTACTAGTCCAATAAAGATCAAAAGTGCGAACCACACCATGATTTCTCTGGCATTCGTTGGATGCCAGTTCCGTTTCCCAACTTCACTGGCCCCTTTCCACTCAGCATAGGTATTTGTGTTGTCGGCAAAGAGTTGAAAGTCACTATCCTTAACGAAAAGTTTGAAGAAGGATAGAGGACTTTTTCTGTTGGCAGGGACAGCGGGGGACAGAAGAGACTGAGCCTTATGTGGTGCAAATGGTGTCTCTAGTGGTTGAAAGACTGGAGTGGAATTTATAGATGGAGGAGTATATTTTTCTTCAACGCCGACCTCCAGCAACCTCTCACCCTCAGGACCGCTCTCATCACTAACAACATCACCTAGTACTCGCTCTGAGGATCCAGCTTCAAGTATCTCATCACCCAAACACACACTCTCGCATTCTGAACCTTCATCACTAAGTCTGCCCTCGTCCTCCTCAAGCTCCTCAAGTTCAAAATCTGATTCTTCACAATCTGACATATTTCGAGCAGGTTGCAAGTAACCGTTCTACTACAGCTACACTCGAGGGTTGAGCTCCCCTCATTGATACAGCACGGGCCAGTTCAGCCCTGGCTTGGCTGAATCATGAACTCTTGGATGCATATTGGCCCCCACACGAATAGGTCCGCATTTTTTGCCAGAGTAAGGGATAAGCAGTTCAAAACCCATCTCCGTCACTCATTATCACTCGTAGTTGGAATACCTGGTCGACACGTAGATCGTCCTCATCGGCCCCGGCCCTGAGTGGGCCGGGCAGACACACCAGCTGGTAAGCGATCCGCAAGGTTTTTCAGGGATTGCCAATTGTGGCAAATTCTTGACACCACTCCCGTGATACCCATCTGCAGGGTCCAGAATCCAGATCCCTTCGCATTTCCCGGTGGATTGTAAGAATGAGGGAGTGAGTGAAAAAAAAAGCGGAGGAGCATGAAGGATATTGCCAAGTGGTTATTTCATCGGAGCTTGGGAGGTCGGTTTTCAAAAGTTTGTAGGGCACTTTGACATCAATGAAGATTGTCGTTGTCAGCGTCGGTTAAAGAGTTCCGTTATCAGTGCCGATATAGTTGTCTCAGATCTTGGTTATGTGGCTTGTCAGATGTGCCCAGGGCGAGAGACAACGATGTGAATCATGCAAAGGGAGCTACATAGGATGCTAGGAATTGGGAGCGCGGAGCAGATGAACAAACGACGTCGACCTAGAAAATTCTTTCACATCAAACCTGAAGTGCGGGGAGGAGGGTTGGGATGACACATGTAAAAAATACATATGTAGTTGCACGTAAAATACAGAAAGGTACTATAGTTACAGGTAGACTATGTGATCTAACATAGAATTGTGTCACATATAACGCATTTGAGAGCTATTCGGAGCTGCTTGTTATCAAAAGGCCAAAAGATGACGGAGAAAACAATCGACAGAATGATTGTTGATGAGGCTGATGGAACAGCAAAGAACGACTGGAGGTCTTTGGAAAGCGATGGAAAGTCTTGGGTAGCACACTAACCTCTTTCGGCACTCTGCCGGCTGCACTTCTCCCACCCGCCCCAAAGCCTCAAGTTGAGAGAGGAAGAGAAAGTCAAGGGCCCACTTCTTTTTTCTTTCTCTTCTCTGCATACATAGGAAGGACACCTCTCCCCCCCTCTCTTCTCTGCTTCTCTCAACCCCCCATCTGTCCTCTCAAGCTTCGTTTCAACACCCCTCACCTCTGTCTGCTTCTCCGCGACAACAACAACGTACATCTGAGCCAACCCCCACCATTCAACTCACCCCTCCCCCGCGCTACTCCTCCTATCGATAGAACCTTCTATCCCCAACAAAAAATCATTATCATACTTGACGCACGTCGGAATCGAGAGATAGTTCTCAACCGAGCGGCTTCAATACCATACATACTTTTTTTCTTTATCTTAATCTCGTAACAACCACACGCCATGTCGCAAAAGGCAGAGAAGAACCGACTCTACAAGGTCCTCGAGATCGAGGCCTCTGCAACAGAAACTGAAATCAAGAAGGCTTACCGAAAACTTGCTATGGTAAGTTTTTTTTCCCTATATTCCAGAGGGCTCAGGCCTCTCGTTTCATGTGACCCCGAAACCTCTCGAGGCTTGTTTACCCGGATACTAATGTGGTACATGTTTTAGAAATATCATCCTGGTACGCGATAACACATCTTCCACCCCCATCCCTCATCGTAGCACGACTACAGAGAAGAGAAGAAGAGAGGAGAAAAAAGAGTTCTTTTCTCCTCTTACTTTTCTTTCTTTCCTTCTTTACGAAGCACGGAGAACTAACTGTTGCAACGTTGTAGATAAAAACGCGCACAATCCTGAGGCAGCTGAAAAATTCAAAGAAATTGGTCATGCGTAAGCTAGCCCTTTTATTATCTTCTAATTTTTTCTGGGTGAATATTTTGGGCTGACAACAAACTGTAATAGTTACGAAATTTTGTCCGACCCCCAGAAGCGAAGTGTCTACGACCAATATGGCGAGGAGGGCTTGTCTGGTGATGGCGGTATGGGAGGTGGAATGTCTGCTGAGGATTTGTTTTCTCAGTTCTTCGGTGGTATGGGTGGTGGTATGGGCGGTATGTTCGGCGGCGGCGGAATGCAGCAGCAGGGTCCTAAGAGGGTGAGTGCCTTTCCCTATTTCCCCATTGATTTTGGAATCTATATCGCAAAATAGGCAAGACTAATGTCGAACAGAGCCGGGATATCGTCCATGTTCACAAGGTATCTCTTGAAGATCTTTACAAGGGTAAGGTCTCAAAGCTCGCACTGCAAAAGAGCGTCTTGTGCTCCAAGTGCGAAGGTCGCGGCGGAAAGGAAGGCGCAGTCAAGAAGTGTACCGGTTGTAATGGTCAGGGTATGAAGACCATGATGCGCCAGATGGGACCAATGATCCAGAGGTTCCAGACTGTTTGCCCGGACTGTAACGGTGACGGAGAGATCATCAAGGAGAAGGATAAGTGCAAGGGCTGCCATGGAAAGAAGACTATCACCGAGCGCAAGGTTCTCCACGTACACGTTGATAAGGGTATGCAAGATGGGCAAAAGATTACCTTCAACGGGGAAGGAGATCAAGGCCCAGATATCATTCCCGGAGATGTCATCTTTGTCATCGAGCAAAAGCCTCACCCAAGATTCCAAAGAAAAGGAGATGATCTCTACTATCACGCTGAAATCGACCTACTCACCGCCTTGGCCGGTGGCTCTATCGCCGTTGAACACCTTGATGAGCGTTGGTTGACAGTATCCATCACTCCTGGTGAAGTTATTAGTCCAGGTAAGCCCAATACTCCCTCAAATACCAGTCTTTCAGATAGCTAATTCACCCACCAGGTTCCGTCAAAGTAGTACGCGGCCAAGGTATGCCATCATACCGTCATCACGATCACGGTAACCTTTACATTCAATTCGATGTGAAATTCCCTCCGGACCACTTCAACACCCCAGAGCAAATTGCTCTTCTCGAAACTATCTTGCCACCAAGGAATTTGCCTGAAATCCCACCGGATGCCATGGTAGACGATGTTGCCTTGGAGGAGGTTGATCAAAGCCAGCAAGCACGTGTGCAGGCTTCTGCGCAAGGTATGGACGAAGAGGACGATGGTCACCCGGGTGGTGAGAGAGTCCAGTGTGCGTCGCAGTAAATTGAAATGTACAATGAAATCTTTCTTTTTCTATTTTCTTTTTCTATTCTTTTCTTTTTGTTAGAGAAAATGGGGAATTATGATGCAACGGTTCTGGTCTATCTTGTCTATCTTGTATTTCGTGCTGGGTTTCATGGTGGCGTAGCTTGTCGTTGCAATATTATTCCGGGGTGGGACGTTAAGAAGGGGTATCACAACAGCCTGGGGTCGGTTTACACTAAAAGCCAACTATGTTATTCCATGGGCCTCCTCCTTCTCCGTTTATCATTTCATTTTCTGTAGGTTTTATTATTTGGAATTGCTTTGATCTTGATACAGGTTTGGCCTGGTACTGGGTGGGGCAGGGGGCTTCTTTATCTCTTTTTTTTCTTTTCGGGTTCTATTTTATCTCTTATTTTTACTTTTAACTAGGTTCTTGCTTCTCCTTTACCTTTCACCTCTTCTTCTGTTTAAAGGAACGGATCACAATAAACGGTTGCAGTCTTTTTTCTTTCTTTTCTTCTTATCGATAAACAGCAGGGAGAGACAAGTTCGATTTAACTATTATGAGATATTATGTACTTAGTTGATTGTTAACATTGCTCGGGCGGTGTACGTCATACGTCATGTTTTAACTACATGTAGTTATAATTATGGTTCACAGTATGTCACTCGCACCCGTACCGTCAGCCTGTGAGAAATATGAACTGCTTAATTGACATCTTGGATCCGTCGAGAGGCATACAGGACTACAATACAGACCAGTGTAGGTGTCCTTATTCCAATATAGCTCTTGATATACTAGACTATATATGTATCTAGCTGTTGACATCATCTACTGTACATGTTGGCGCCATAGTGACATATGGTTGTCATTTAAATTTATTGTATGCAACACAGTGACATATGGTGATAACCACATATTTAATCATAGGCTCGGAAACCATATTTCAACAGCTTAGCACAGGTGTTAAATAGATTCTTCGACCATCCATTTAAACATCACCCACTCTGATTAGGTGGATGATCATTTGTGACGGGTTTTAGTTTAAGAGAAATGATTTCATAATATAATTATTGCTGGGTGACAAAAGTAACCGTGATTTTGCATTGCAACCAGATTTTGTATGGGAATGCGTCTTGAAACAAGTATGACTCCACAACCATAGTAGATATGAAATAAAGGATTGTATAATTAGAAAGCGTTAGATTGATAGAACCTATCCCTTCGGTATGAATCTCGAGAACCGTCTTTGGGAATTGGTCGATTTGGGCAATTTTGGGCAATTTTTGCTGGTTGCTACGCAAAATCACGGTTACTTTTGTCACCCGGCAATACAATGCTCTACATATCCATAGTAGCCATACTCGCGCGTCAATAAGTCCTCTGAAGACGTCGCTACCAATAATTCTCAAGGCTTAATGCGTGAGTATATACAAAAGTGTTCGTGATTCCAATCTCGAAATGAGACATTTCTCCATATGTAACCATGGTGGATTACTTTCCCAGTGACCAATGGCACCTGGAATCAATGAGGAATAAGATCAATGGCCTACCTTCTTTTATATATAGTCACGCACTATATTATATATTTTTCGTTGTTTTTAATCTCAGCATTCATAGCATCAACATTATGGGTGTGCCACACTGTGCACTGACGTTAAAACTAAATCACGAACACTTTTGCAGAGTGGCTGTATGTCAAAACAAAAGGGACTTAAACGTTTTCAAGACCTCCATGGGAATATGTGCTATATACATGTGTGCCGAAACAAATTATATTCGGCCTAGGCGGGAGTTTGTGTTCCAGTATCGAATACCGCAACACCTAGCATGGCTCTATTCACTATGGTGTGTGGGCATGCCAGCTTGAGTGACGTGACAATAAGTAACTATGGAAGAA
Source organism: Morchella eximia (assembly GCA_024713935.1). NCBI lineage: Eukaryota > Fungi > Ascomycota > Pezizomycetes > Pezizales > Morchellaceae > Morchella > Morchella eximia. The sequence goes on from JAMGZG010000017.1 coordinate 1,210,355, forward strand.
CATCAGGTAAAGACGCTTACCTCAGCACAACTTTTCTTGAAACCTAGACAAGATTAGTTTTCACAAAAACACACAGTTTTCTCCCAGATGATTCTCTGAGCAGCGGTAAGCCATGCCCACTATTTGGATTTTCTGCCCGAGCTTTGGTTGTTGGGTTATAAGCGTAGAAAGTCTTCGATGGCCACGGTAAACGTACATCTGATTATTAACCAAAATGAAGACTTTCTGCGCTTATAACCCAACAACCAAAACTCGGGCAGAAAATCCAAATAGTGGGCATGGCTTACCGCTGCTCAGAGAATAATCTGGGAGAAAACTGTGCGTTCTTGTGAAAACTTATTTTGTGTTTACGGGGACGCACACTTACAAGCCAGACGACCCTACGTTTCACGTGATCGCGCTTAGTCATCACAGCACCACCAGGCGGAATTACTGGCAGCTGACTAAGGAGTCTTGGCACGAGACTAGGTTTCTGCCAGAAAAATGAATGTTGTTACGCCTATCCATCGGAGTGGGAGCAAAAAGATTGTTTGATTTACATTGAAATTATGCTCAAGTTAGCATACGTGCATTTACTGTAAACACTGGTTTTTAATCGAATCCGGAAGACTCAAAGGATAATTAGTGGTTTTAAATCTCGTGACTGTATATATTGCATGTGCTCATGTAAAATGCTATCTCGTATAAGAACTCCTCATTCATCTGGAGATATATTTTAAAGAAGAAATATTTGTAGGCTCGAATATATACTAGGTTGTTGAATACATGTACGTATAGTTCGTGTGAGGCTCATGGGTTTACTTTTTTGCTGCGCTGTCGGATTAATTTTTGTTTAGCTATACTTTGGAGACCTAATATACCTCCCAACGGGTTTAGGCCACCCACACTTGTACGAGACCTGTGTTGTCTTTCTACATGTATTTAATGTTGTCTTGTCATACATATGTTGCGGGTGACATGACAGCGCACCTTCTTCAAACGGATCGATTATATCAATCCTGTACCATGGCCATCTTCTTGAATTTTCGCATTGAATTTTATATTATACACATCATGTACCACTCACAAAAAACATTTGTCTCATTATTAGATGAAAGCCAGCAGAAATTTCTCGCCCAGACACTCTCGAAGAGAGGGTTACTTAGCTAGCCAACGCATATTCATCAATTACTCGACACTTGCAATTGTGGGACCGGGCTACCTTCAATTCATACATGAACACAAACTTTAATTAATGACTGCCCCTAAAGATGGGAAGATGTATTACATTAATTGTGTCGGAGGATACATACGAACATTTGCTGTCTTACGTACGTATGTAGCTGACCCAGTGAATTCTTTGTTTGACGCTGCCTTGACTTGACTAATATTCCAGGCTTCAAATTGTCCACACAAAGTATATAAACAAGGCTGAATCAACGACCTAAATCTTCTTTTCTAGTTTGGGATCAAGCTAAATAGTACTTAATGATAGCGTTGGTTATCATTTCCGGCATATTCCAACTCTAGGGCCATTTATATCAATATCGGTACATGGGCTAGGTCTAAATAAGATTGGTAGATCATTCACTATCGGAAAAAAGAATATACTGAAGTCCCCTACCCTGCCAACAGTACTGGATTCTGGAAAGTTCCGTGCATAAGGGCTTCCTGGTAGAAATAACGCCCTGTGAATTCGAACTCACTTGCATGCACACCGAGCTTCGCCACATAGACTAGTCAATCATACGCGTATAGTTTAGGGTGATTGGATTCTATAGATGGATATTTCAGCTGGCGGAGTGCATGTAACGGCGCAGAGCATCAGCCCCGCGGCTGGACAGTTTGCAACTAGTCCATGCTGTAATATTGGTTAGTGATTTTATCCGTTATAGACATCATATATCACTCGGCCTGAGTGATTACAAGTGAAGATCGGGATTGAAGGGTTGTCGAGGATATACTACAGGAATCCACCCGCCACGCTTGTTTGGTGACAACACTGCGGCTTTGCTAAAAAGCCTCCCTCAAACTACGTAGCTGCCAGTCACCATGTATCAATGGCATGACACAGAACGATTTGATCCTTGCCAAGGCCAAGAAGCCAACTGGTAACCGCCACATAACCCTGTCTACTATGCCACACTTTTAAAACGCAGGGTCCCAGACTAACTAAATGTATCGATGATGGATTCGAGTCATGTCCACGGAGGACGTATTCTTTTGGTCAAGTCCTTAGTCCTCGCAAATCTATTGGAGGGGCTTTTTTTTTGACTAGGTATGTAGATACGGTCTGACCGTCTGAGTAAATACGGTCAACGTCTATTTGAGGCAAAGTATTGGGGGGTACACATGCATGAAAAAAAACTTACCTGTGTATACTAAAGCACCCCTGAGAATTGATGGCTGTCTTAGTATGCAGGTACACCATCTTGCACAGGGTAGAAATACCGCAGTTTCCTATAGTCATAGCTATAATAACCGGCAAAGATTTATGTACTCAGGCAACCTTGATATCCTTGTTAGGTTATGAAGTCTACACGAAGACATTGTATTTCAACATATTGTTTTCAAAGTACAAGCGGAGCAGGGGGAAGTTTAAAGTGATATCATGTACATGTAGTTGAATGAATATATAGTAGACCATACCTACAACAGTGAGAAGTTGGAGTGTGTGTATAATATATAAGTATCAAAAAAAAGAAAGAAGAAGAAGAAGAAGAAGAAGAAGAAGAAGAAGAAAAAGCTCTATAGATCTAGCTAGTAAGATCTCTCATCATTTTCCTTCTTCTCCTCTGTCTCAGGCCACAAAATAGTCATCAGGTCAAGTCTCAGTTCGTCTCTATAAAACATTTCTGACCTTACACCTACGCTCCCGATATATATTTTAATTTTATACCTAGCATGATAATAAAATCTGCTCGATTTAATGAAGGCAAAGGGATACTCCTTCTTTTTCTTGATCTTTTCAAATTCACGAACTTGGCAACTGGTGAGGTCAGGGACCAGAGTACATACTTGCGTAACACCTGCACATATTTGAAAGGACATGTGAGATTTTTGTAACAATGATTTATCGGGGGAGGGTGCCTTACCAGGTTCAACGCGGAACGGTGGATTGTCGTTGGAACATTCGACAATAACCTCCTTCCAACGGTAGCCGAGCTTTGAGGGAAGGAAGTCCCGCTTAAAAACCTTCTCGATACATTTTTCATTTGCACCGCTAAAGGAATCATTCTGTGTTTCAGTAAGCTTTGATGCTCATCATGCCCCTATGGAAATAAATACTTTACGTATCAACCACTCAATTTGGTTTTTTGCAAGAACGTTCCCTGTCAACGGGTCCACATATTTTTCATATTCAAAATGCTTTGCCTCATCGAAAGGCTTCATCGTGACCAGCCCATAATGTTTCCTGCAAAGCCGCGACTGCACAGGATCTTCAAGTTCTTTAAGCATCTGAATTTGCTTAGTAAGTGCTCCACGTACTACCGCTTCTTGTCTGTGCGTGGTAATCATTAGCATGCTTTAGGACTAAGAGAACGTAGAGCACATACGCATCGGGGGGTTGATAAACCCGAATTTCGAAGTCAATTTCCTGGGCGTAATCTTCAACCTGTTGTTTAGTATACGGCGAAGATCCGAGCCCGCCTACGAGGAAGATAGCCTTTGGTTATAATATCATTAGTATAGCATTATTTATACAAGAGAAAACTCTGAACATACGCCCACCCGGTAACCACCGGCCGCACATTGCTTAATGTGATTAGCAAGCAGACCTTTGGTTTCATTCAAGGATTTCGCAAAAAAGCCATGCATTTGTGTCCTGCGGCGCCTTCATCAGTTTATAGTTCCCCACCACCACCACGCTTTATAAAAAATACCTACCGAGAAATAGAAAGATAACCGTTTTTCAAGTCAAGTTTAATTTTCTCGTCGCCGAAAATCTCGTTAAGTTGATCCTTGTTGCCGAAGAAAATGTAGAAAGACTCTTCATCAGGGCTATTGTTGAAACGCTCCTTCTCAACGATGAAATCTCTATTTAGACGCTCTATTAGCGGTCTAGTCTTGGCGTTATCGGCTATTTCCTGCTTTATATAAGAAGTGAATTCTCTATCAATAATTGTTGATCCGCAGTAGCTGCCTGTTTACATTTAGCTTGAACCCGATTGGTGTTCTTCCAGAGATGAGAGATCAAACCTGATATTACGCCAGTATGTGCAACCTGGATGCTTGGATTCAATCTTAGGACAGTGTACGATGCAATGTCGACGGTTCCTCCACCAGCATCGCAAACGATAAAGCAGTCATTTTTCTATATAACTTTGTAAGATCCAAATGACCATGAATGTTTGTGTGAGGTAAAAACATGTATCCTACCTTCCAACTAGGAATATCGGCCTCAGGCCGTTTCAAACCCATTGACTCTACAGTGTAAAGAGCTGCCGCCTCCGGCTCCGTCAACCTGACCCCAAAAGCATGGCTCCCAATTCCCGTAGTCGCCACAATCCTTCGAAAATTCTCCACGGTAGAATTCGAGTACGCCGCCGGAACAGTCAATAGGATATCCAACTTTGTATTATTTGCCGAATAGATGCGCTTGCTAGTGATGTGTTTAATCAGGTGATCATACAATCCTTGAATATAATCATGCACAACATCTTTCAGTGTGATGCCCGGTGGAGTTCGATAGTGGATCATAGAACTCGGCTCTATGAAGGGCTTGAAAATCCGAAACTTCGGGTACAATTTGTCTTTAGAGTTCTCGGCTTCAAACCCCCAAAGTGAGGGACCACCTTTGTCGGGGTAGACCACCACAGTGGGGACTGAGTAGCTGGTGCCTCCAGAAACCTGTCCTGGCCAGTCGCCAATTTGGATTGGTATGGGATTTTCCACATTGAGTTGTGCAAAGGCGACGGCTTGTTAGACCCAGTTAGCCTTTGTATTGGGTCGGGAAAGCTGTTACAAACCAGAGTATGTGGTGCCGAAGTCGATGGCTACAGCAATGACTTCGTTGGTCCGAGTGCCCATTTGGAGCGGGAGGTAGTGGGAAGTTCAACCTAAGGCCGTTAATGATACCGCCGCTTGGTGGCAGCGACGTGACGACGTCAAGCTTAACGGTCTGATCAGCTCAGAGGGATTTGGCTGCCCCAGTTATTAGGCAAAGTCATGTAAATAAATAAATATATTTTCTTGGGGTTAAATGCGCATAATTGTGCGCATGTAGTTAGGCACTCCTAATTGCTGAGTATGATATAATTCCTTACTCACTATGCATATGAAAAAGAAAACATATGTATGCACCTCAAGATTGACCGACAGCAAACAGCATATGCACATATAAATTTTTACTCTCCAGACTCTACCTGCAGCTGCATACGAAAAATTCCACACCACCGCCGCGCAGTGATGGGAATCGATAATCGACACATATATCGGCAAATTCCAGAATACCATCTTTAGATTAGCCACAGTACTGACATAATTACGGCCCAGAGTATAAAATACTTAGGTCAGCTACGGGACTCCACATCGCGGTTTCGGGGACTGCCGCGCGCGCGCGCTTAACGTGACGTCTCGTGCTCCAAACGCTTGAAAACCGATTAGGCATAGTATGATACTTATTTCTAGATCAAACAATTGGAGGTTTTGGAAGAGGTTTCACAGCAAAGCTTGCCGGCACTAAGCGGATACCCCAGCTTAGAAGACATCAGTTGGTGCCCATTCATTGGACAGACACTCGATCGACTCCGACACATATCCGAACGCAACTGAGCAAAATAGGTATTTTTACTTCTCCTCCAGCTTAGCCGACATCTATCTGCTGTTATCTGATTGAAAAGTGTGAAACTTCTCACACTGCGGTGGTCAGGGACGTCATCTGGTGAATACCATGTACCGAGCCCCAACTTAATACCTTGGATCATCTTGATGTGTTCGGGTTGGCCTATGGCATGCCACAGTCGAGAATATTCTACATATGTGCATGCTAATACAATCGAACATCCTACCCAATCATCATAAGATGATATACCTACAATACTGTATGCATGCCCGCAGTAGATTGCGAAAAGCCATATGTAGGCCGGGTTTTTGGAAGCCTGTATGTAGGTATTTAGGTACAGCCATGAAGGTAGAGTACCTACAATCCGGACGACGTCCGAGTGGACCTCGAACTATGTATTCACACCCTGCCTCTTAAAGCTAATAGCATCCTGATCAAGCTGACCTGGAAGTATGTAGCTTGCACCCGGATGCGTGCACAGGCCAGGCTGAGAACTTGGGGGTTTCATCCGTCCAAGGGCTGTCTATCATTCAGTCCGGTTCATGCAATGCATGCACTCTACTCATGTAGGTAGCCGTAATGTACCCTACGCCTATCATTGAATTTCCACTGTGGCTTGGCAATACTGCGGTAGTCTACTCGCGCGTCTTCGCCAAGTACCTGACTCGGTGAAGAAGGGATTTCGGTGTTTCAACTGGTCAAATACCTTGATCTCTCAGTCACGTGGAGAATTCTTGGCGAAGATGCGCGAGTAGGTATTGGATTATTCCAGGTCCACCAAATGCACACCCGTTCTTTTGTAGCTACTCTACATGCACAATGATTCATGCGTAAGGAGGATTGGTCGAAATATCCAATGTGCTTGAATATAGGCAGAAAATAAAACGAGCAAAAACGAATTAGAATGCAGTAGATGCCACACTCGGTAAAGCTAGCTAACGCAGAAGGAGTACGATGTGATTGCTCTCGGAGAAACAAATAATAACGGTGCGTACCTACCGTGTGTATGTGTGTGTGTGTGGGGGGGGGGGGAGGGGGGGGTGAAACGATAGGTATTCTGTGGGCTTAGCTCTTTTTTCGCAAGCTGTTAACTGAGTTCTAAATCGAATCTTCTTCACGGTCTTTATGAGCCTTCTACACCAAAGTTACCTAGGTATTCATTCTAGCATGCTCGGGCTACATGGGGATCGATTTAAGCCCACCTACGCATCCCTACACACCACGTAGAGTAGCGTGCTCATTCGAATATCATGCCAATCACATATCACCCCATTATACCCGTGGCACCTTCTAGATGGCTGGAAGAACTCAGACTCTAGCTCTTGCTAGGAGGCTTGTTCCTAAGTTTTAATCACTAGCTCTCTTTCCCTCGACACGAGTGCCAACATGTAAAGTATCCAGGACTGGAGCGGCGAAAATCAGAAAGAGGCAAAAGCAAGGAACGATCAATCCCCATTCAAAGCCCAGGAATGTGGTCTAGTGACATGCGCTTGCGATCGATTTCGCCACGGTGATTAAAAATGTCGCGGTGCACACAAAAAGGCATGTTGCGAGGTGTGATTTGGTAGTGAAGCTTAAAAGGAAAAGCCTTGGGGTAACGGCAGTCCATTTATCCAAAATTCCGAATCGATTTATGGATGCATGTAGGTTCGTTGCATGTTCCTTTAGTGCTTCCGTAACTCGGGTCAACTAAATCTGTGGACAGAGTATATGTACTCTATGCGCCATCAGCATTCGCCTCTTTCGCGACTCAATCCATTGACCAAGCCGTAAGGTAAAAGTGGGCTGTATACTTGCCACCTTACTATCATGAATCATGATCACTGTCCGATTTTCTTTGCGGAGAGCTAGATGGCATCTCAATCAACGGCGGCGCATGTTCTCCATGATCAGCGGCGGTTAGCAAATGTTTTGTTCTGTTTTTATCGCGGCCCCCAGGTCGACGTCTCAGATGGGTCTCCTGGCGCGAAAGAAATCGACAGCAAACGACGTTAACGTTAATCTTCGTTTCGTGTTAATTACAGTAGTCCAAACGGCAGGGGAAAGGATGACCTTACTGAGTAGTATTAGCGTGTTGTAAAGCTGTTGGTGACCACCTACCATACTATCGGTTGCTGTGACTTGTGGCTCTTATGCTTGGATCATAGAAGCCGAACATGCAGCGCTCTTAAATAGGGTACGTATGTACATGCAAGAATGGGGGGTTAACATAAAGCTGCTCATCACGCCCGGCCTCATCACACCCAGGTCCTGCCTGTACGGGCTGGTACTACGAAAATATTTTCCCAGGTGACATTACGAATTTACGAAATTCATGAAAACCTCTATTACTACGCCCAGCATCATCACATCACATACGAACCCGATATTCAGAAAATCTACGTAGCTATCGCCAGCGCCGCTATCATCGCTATCACCTTACCGGTTATATCAGTACACGGCTGATTCCGAGACCGTCTATAAAGCACTTCCGGGACCCCGACAGCGCACACATAACGAAAGTTGGAGAAGGGACTGGGTGAAGATTCGCTTGCTCTCGCCTTAAGCAAGCCATGGAAACCGCGAAGCCGAAACTGAACATAGTTCGGCGTATACTTTACGGACTTTGCGGTATCTGCGGCCCCAAAGTCAAAGTCGAACTCTCGCCTGTTAACAACTATCACCAACCCGCGAGCCGACCTGGTACCTCCCAAAGTGGCAAAAAGAGAAAAAAACGACCTGCAAACGTCTCAGTTCAGGGGCCGGGCCTTCTAAGCCCGAGTCCCCAAAGCCCCAGGAGTGCGGACGTTCAACCACCTATGGGGGAAAATTATTACCAACATATTCCTGCCATTTTATGGGACCATTATGGTGGAAACGGTCAAAGTAATTTTTCGGGCGCTCCGGCGCCTAATATGAGCGGTGGTTATGAAACCCAAATTCCTGAGTATTGTAACGTTCCCGCAAATAATTTCGGGGAGAATCCTCCATATGAGATCATCGGTCATCCTTCATGGAATAATCAGACTCCTGCAAATAATGCTGGCTGTACTTGGGCCCACCCCCACCATGCCACTGAAATGTTAGGTCAAATACCTTGGCAATCGCAGCCTAAAGACGACGGATCAATGCTTCGCCTTTTCAAAACTGTAGATGGCCGCCTAATGGATCATATTTTGAATTTCTACATCGCTCCGGACAGCGTACCGCATCAGACCAGTTCTGACAACCCTCTCTCGCCCGAGGACCCAAACCGCAAACTTTTAGACAAAAACATACCAGGTTGGTGGAATTTGTTGTCGAAACAGGAATATAGGATTTCTATTTTGCGGGCAATAATTGCTCTGGTAGTGTTAGGTGACAAAGGTATGTTGTGACTAGTCTTCATACTCAAAAATTTCTATCCTTAAACTAATTATTCTGAAAAACCAGCCTTCCTATCCGCTTCTCCACATAGTAACTACGACCTAGGCAATATGATAAATCGAATTGCTAAGAACACACATGACTTGACAAAATCATTTGCTCTGAAGGGAACAAATGAGGATGCACGATTGCGAAGCATGCAAGCCCTAGTTTCGGCTACTGCAGAATTATATTCCACCATCTCAGCTCAGCCCACTAGATTTGACGTGGCCTGGGGGAAACCTGGGCACGAGTCTATGTTAGACACAACGACGATGGAAGCTGTGCTGAATTCTGATCAGAATTCAAGAACTGTGCGAGCGACTGTGTTTCCAGGGCTGTTAAAGCAGTATGGTACAAATGACTTGCCATTGCCATTAGCAAAAATCCAGGTTTTATTATATTAACCTTCCTCTTTTTTCCCTTCGATTTTGTTTGTATATATATTTATCTCTACCCCCAGGCAGAAGCTTCGACAAGGTGTACATGTGTTGGAGTTCGACGCAGGGCTGAGGAAATTCTTTGCATATTTTATTTGTTGTATATCACGATCCCGTCACTCCACGGCCCCCGGACGATTTTCTTTTGTATCATGAAAACACTACTTATGACACGATGGATTAAACGAGACTATGGCAGTTCTTATTCTTCATTTTTTTTTTCTTCCCACACTGCCCTATCCACTACCCCCCCACGCGTCTAATTCAGAATTGCGTACCACTGGATCCATGAATCAGAAACACAGCCTGTCTCCTTATGTATTTCAGATCAAATTTCATTCGAAACCTTCTGTGAAAATTTATGTACAAAATTGTGACCAGCCAAATAAGCAGGAAGAAATAGCCCCCACTTGCGCTCCAGTAATTATCCAATACTCAAGCCCAAAGCGCATTCATTACCCAATAACCAATATCCAGTACCCAGTACCAAATCCATTCCCTCCTCCTCCCCTCAAAAGAGAAAAAACAAAACACCAAATATCCAATAAATAAAGACAGTGAAAAAAAGAAAAAATGCAGCCCCCCCGTAAAGAGAAGGAAAAAAAGTACACTGATCAAAGGCGTATAGAAAGAGATTAAGCTTCATCCGGTATGATAAATACTCAAACAGCACTGGCTTGTTGAAGTGCATGCGTATTCCAATACTCGTTCTGGGCCTCCTCTGCTCCCTGAAGACCCCAGGTAACGTACCAACCCGAAGCCCGAAACGCTTCATCAGATAAAGGGCCGGGACCTAGCGGCGCCCGTGGTGTCGCATCGAGGATAACCCTCGGCGTGCTCGGAGTCGTGTATGGGGTCACTGCCCCCGGCGTATCCTTATCGGTCAGGATAAACATTGGCTTGTGCTTTTCATACTTCGGAAGCGGTTCCGAATACTCGGGCACCTCCTGCAGCTGCTGCATGGCCTGTGCTACGTACTCTAGGTTGAGGTCGATGTCGACCCTGATTCTCTGCAGGTTCTTCTCGGTCTGGAATTCCAGTTTGTTCAACTGGTTCTCGATCCTGGTGAGCTTCTCGTGGTTGCGGTTACCGACCAAGCAGCCATACGTTGTGGCAAGATAGTTCAGGCTCGAGTTGAAGTTCACTACTATTGTTTTAAGCCGGGCGAGCTCTCCATCCATCAATTCCCGCTTCTGCGCATAACGCTTGAAGAAACTGCGGCGTTTGAGGTTACCGTGGATTTGATCGAGCTGGGTTTTAACGATTTCGAGGTTTTTACTGAAGCCGTTCACTTTATTTCTGTACTCGTCCACATCTGCGGGCCGGAGGGTCGAGGTTTCGAAGATTGTCTTGAGGCACTCGAGCCCCTCTTGTGCGCGGTTGAACTCCCACTCTAGGTCTTCGAATTGATCGCCGACGATCTCGGCCTGGGCGATCATCTCGTGCACCTTACAGACAAGTGCGGCGACGGTGGTTAGGAGACCGACTGTGAGACCGACTGGATCCATTGTCAATGGGGATGGGGCTTAAAGGGTAAATTTTAAAAAGCCTGCTCTACAGGGCTGAGAGGGGGAGAGAAAAGAAGAGAGTCCTGATCTACAGAAAAAAGGGGAGGGTAAATTGAGGTTATTGAGAACGGTTCGTGAACATATCCTCTATGATGGTTTCCGTACACTGAATAATGTCAGTACAGACTGGTACTGTGCTATTCACTATATCCCGACACAGATCAGAAGGTGCCCCGAGGTGTGGGTGCTACCCTTTAATATAGGTATTCCCTTTTTTTTTCCGCCGTTGAATATGTAGGGCATCATAATTCTGTGGTTTCATGGGTCGGGGGGCCCGCCTGTTTGCATAATGAGGACTACTATCGCAGTGATGGAAAAAAAGGTGTCCCCAAATTTTCGACCAATGGATACCGACTCTGTGCAATCGGGGGAGCCAGGGAGGGGGAGAGTGATGATGATGATGATGATGATGAGGAAGCGCCTACCGAATGTACCGAAGTGTTGTCCATGCTTTGCTTCGTGAACGCAAACTCACGAGGCCGGCCTCCATGCAGTCATCCAACTATTCCTCTCTCGTGAGTCGTGCTTCTTCTGAGCCAGAGTAGCCAGAGTGGGTATTCAACATACGGTTTTGGGATATCTAGCGAATCGTGAATAGATCTATGGCGCACTTTGTTATCCGTTGGCAGGGATTATCAGTACCACCATCATTGGACACGTTAGCGAAAAAGGCTAAAATGACGTAAAAATGAGGCTCAACCAACTTTTGTTACCATATCGAGGCAGACATATAATACTCAGTCTGCGCTAAGCGGGACTGGGCAAAACCTCAAAGCAGCAACTTGTGATTATTACCCGCTTTGGCATACTCGTGACTACGAAAAGTTAGGATATGTTCAACTCTGGAGCAGAATTTCTGAATCATGAGAAACGGACTGCATGTGCATAGAACTTTTAGGTTTCACTACACAACTCGAGAATATGCAGATGCAGAAATCTGTTGTCAATAACAATGGACGGCAGTAGCCGATTCTGGCCTAATACTCTCCTCGACTGTCGTACTGCAGTACCATACCGTAAAGGATGGTCGGCACGGCGACGACACATGATGAAATATTTTTCGATAAACGTCTAGAATTATCGATGCGAAATGATTTTCTGTTTACCTGTTTACCAAGGTAGTCCGGCCTTCAATCCCGGGGGTTTCATGCAAGACAGAGGAAAAAAATTTCTACTCCACCGGCCAAGGATACATAAACCACAGGTCCGCCACGAATCAAACGAGGACAGCAGTAAACGCAAGCGCAGAATGGTATTTTTCATGCTCATAATATGATCATGCGCAGCTGTATCTACTATATTTCGAAACTCTCGGCAAATAACCCCCTGGAATATTGGAACCCTAGCGAGTCAGTAGATAGTAGATACCACTCTACATACATGTTGATATCTTGATCAATACCGAAACTGGCGATCTGTTTTTGACGTCATTAGAAATAGATATCTACGAGTCAACTTTGACGTGTACAGCCGTACGTGCGCGTTTCGGCCCCTGGTTTGGAGAAAGAAGGCTACAAAGGAAGTAAATACTGAACACCGTGCCTACCACCGACGGCCCCCCGCCTTCCCCGGAATCTCAGACGAGGCTCTATTCTCGGAGGTGAAAATCACCCCCCAAAATAAAGATAGTCAAAGATCCGCCCTCCAATCCAAAGGACTCCCTCCCCTCCCCAGCACCCCGACTTTTTTCTCGAGCATTGGGGAGACGAGAAACACTGGCCCTCATTGGGCGCTAACCCGACCTCGCGATGCAGTGTGTAAGCCGTACTCCACTCCAGCACGTACAGTGACGTCTCAATGGACATTGATCGAGCCAACCCACGTCAGCCAGGAACAATCTCCAATGATATTCTCCTTAGTCCGATGTTTGAAGGTCTAGGTGCAGGGATAATTGTTTTTTTCTTTCCCAAGTGCATCAAGCTGATAGATAGTGAGGGGTAGCTAGACGATGGTGGTTGGATTAGACACGAGAGGGCGCTCTTCAGTGCTTATCTTCCCAATGGTGCGCCGGAGAGTAACGAACTACTCTATGTCGGTAGAGCTGGTTGTTATCGAAATTTACGGGGTGTTTAACTGTGCCTTTACGGATATCAATATCAGCCGCGAGGGTTCTTTGTTTTTGCGGATGGGTTCCGGATGCCGACGCGACTGACCGGGGAGGCACCTGGAGTAGTTGCCAGATAGATATCTTTTGCAAGGCTCCGGTTTTTGGCTCTACGCAGAGGTACTGTGCATGTACGGACTCGAGTGCAAAACACATGTCTTGATAGATTTCTCTGGAAAAACGAGGAGTGCCGGAGTGCCGGAGATCATGATCTAACTGTTTCACCGTTGGTAGTCTGGAATCACTTACCTCTTTGTGCTGATACGACCTTGGGTTTATTTGGGGACGCACTAGATAGATTGATATCCGGGGCTGAGCAGTAGATCAGTCAACTACTCTACAGCAATTTAGGTAGAGCACTCTAGAGTACCTAGGTTACGTACATAGATAGGCTTTTTGGAAGCCTCAGTTTATTTGGAGCCTTGTACCCTACGTAACTCTACATACATGCTATCGGCTGCGGGGCGGTCTGATACCTAGTCTACCTACTCTATTTCTACATACATGTAGATAGTAGAGTATGCACTGCGCAGCTTGTAATAGCTGTGATAGTGGGCTTGGGCTGCTCAGAGGAGTACGTAGAGTATGTATGTACTCTATCTCAGGCTCAGATCTGACCAATCGCCGGTTGCCCGAAATATGGAGATGGTTAAGTCCGCGGGTTTATGCGGTAGAGTACTCTAGGCCGTAGGCAGAGTACTGGAAAAGACCTGGGTGATCGAGTGGAGGGCTGTATTGAGGAGTGGAATTGGGGCTTGAGAAACTGAATTCAGGGCTTGGGGAATGGAATTCGGAGCTTGACTTTTTCCACGAAATGCAAAAATATAGTAGAGGAGGGTATCAGTGAAGAGTCTAGTCAGACTCTCCCTTTAGGTCCAAAATAATAACGGTATTAACATATCAATACACTGTAACCCAGCGTTCAATTTTCCCATTCCGTAGGGGCCATTCTTTAGCCTCCGATCTCACTATTGTTATTATTATTATTAACTGATTACATTACCGTAACTATAATTGTAATATTACTAAGACGTCAGTAAACACATTCATTTGACATCGGTATATGTGTTCTTCCACCCATTACCAACCGTCCTCACAACATGAATAATCCTGTTCGATGCCTAGCCTACATTCAAAATCCGGCCCCCAAAGTCAAGTCACGTCTCTCATGCAAGGGTTCCAATCTGGACCCGGTTGCGCATTCAGCTGGATCATCGCTTTTACCTTGCTAAGCAGGTACGCCGTACAGGCTGCGAGACACTACACTAGGGTACTTTAGGTACATGTACTCTTTACTCTAGCTACACTTATCCATAAGCTGAATGTGCTGCACAAGTACATGTACGGCAGAGTATGTAGTTGGAACGTGACGTGGATGGTTACATAATCGATATCACATATAATCACTCGTATTTGCGTCATGATCGATCACTCGATGATCAGCAGTGGGGTGGTGAGATATCGGAGCCAAGATTTTAACATAGAGTGGCGGAATGGGGGTCTAATAATACCGTGGGGCTGCTACGTTCTTCGGCATTGCGAGTTGAATATACCGTGCGGGATGCGGGATCAGTTTTACCTACGCTTCTGGTACTGTGCATACTACCCCGCTACACACCGAAGCGGCTTCCCCGGCCCCTGCCTCCAAAAAGAAAACCCCGCGGCGTGCAGATTACACCACGGCCGAATTCGCAAACCGCACCGCGGAATTGAACACGCAGACGGACATTCCCGTACAAAAGAAAATCCCATGCAGGGCCAAAACGCTATGCCGAACCTCCTCCTCCTCCTCCATAGATCTACCCCTTAAAACTGAACTTACCAGCACATCCTTCTGGCCCGCGATGCAAATTTCAAACTACCTCTGTGGAATGCAAGTTCTTTTCTCAACAGCTGCCGACCCCATGGCCCTCTCCAACCCCTCCTATGTAGCAAAACTACGAGTATCACCTCTCACCAACACATCTACCCCTTCACCCCAGTTTGATCCACAACGCTGACGGTACAATTGCTAGACCGACAAAAAAAAAAGAATAATGCCATCATGGCGGCACCAGAGAATAACAGCCGACTGTACCTAAGACTGTCGGCCGCCCGTGCACTATGTGGCTTTCTCGGTCCGCTCGGGTTTACCCTGGGGAGCGCGCGTTAGATGCTAAATTGCATCCCTCGGGTTTGATGAGGCGCTGGTGGTATAGTATGGTACGGCATGGTCTATGGTAGTGGAACGATAGCGAATAGAGGGAGGTGATGAAGGAGGGAAAGGATTGAGCTGATACAAACCCCCAATCCCGTATTGGCAAACGACAGCACTGGTAACGGCTCTCGTCACTTTACTCGCTGGTAGCAACACAGACCACGTCTGAGATTGAGATATATCGAGCTATAATTCGAGCCCAGCCATTCTTTCACCAGAGGTCGACCTGGAAATGCTCCCAAGCCGCCTTACTATGCTAACTGGTGGACATGTGGACATCGCTATTTCAGGCATCAAAATGTCGTTCTGGGAAAGAAATTCACTACATCCGTGCGCCATAACGCAATGTGCATAGGCGCTCACTCGATACTCTAAATACCACGAGCTGAGGAGAGTAGATGTCTATCTATCTGTAAATTGCGACTAGCCACCATATATCTTACGACCAGGACGCAAAACTTTATTGGATCACAGGAAATCACTCATTCTACCCGCCATCCAGGATTTCAATTAGACTATCTACACCAGCCATCCAGCGTTCTCCTACTCTAGTGTCATATATAGCACTCATCTCTGAGATGTCACTGGGGAAGCGGGAGATGAGACATTCGAAAACCGGGAAACGATCTAGATCAACCCACCAATAGTAGCCAGCCCCCCCTCGGGATGATCCTGATGGGGCGGGTGTAGCCGAAATGAGGTATAGGCGAGATGGGCCAATAATTGATGGAATCTACATATTCATAACAACCACGGACGGTAGCTTTGGATGCCTTTTTATGTGTGGCGCTTGGAGAGGGCGGTTATGTGGTTGTGTTCTAGAGACCATATCCCGGTTGCCGGAGTGTTTGGGGGTGAAGAACTTTGGCTCTCCGTGTCTCAGGGTATCGATCTAGTTTTGAGGGAAAACCTCAGGGCTGGGAGTCTTGCCAAGGGGGTGAGCCCGGTAGAGTACTGGCTGGTATCGGAGTATCTAACAGACTGGAAACGAGTTATGATTGGTGCGGAGTTTCTTCCCTCCTGCTCGTTGGACGGAGATGTTTATTTCATGGGTGTTATGGGCCGCGGGTATTTTTGGGTTACGGTCATCTCGATTCTCGGGCATAAATTTATGGTTTTCTCACGTCACCGAGGGCGTTATTCATGAGACTATATATTTACACAATCGACTCGCAGAAATTTCGCTAGGTAAGGTGATGCCTGAGAGGGTGGGTACCGTAGGATATATTTTCGTACTGGGTTTCTGGATTCCTTTAGGCCTCTGGCTCCTATATGCATATGTGTGATAGACGACACGCTTTCTGGGGTGCAAAATATTTTTTTTTAAAGATTTCATGGCCTCTTAAGGAAAAAGGATGTGAAGACACCCGATTAAAAAAGATTCTCAGTCGGTTGTATGTATCTTGAATTTTATAGAAGATGACTGCCGTTATAAGGCGAGTCGACTAGGGTATGCAGGACCGTATCTCATAGATACAGAATAAAACATGGATATCATCATGGATAGAGTACCTTTTAAATAGTGTTGGGCACGAACCTATTCGAGACGAGCCTGACCGGGAGCTTGAGCTGACTCGGATTTTGGGAATAAAGTTTTGAGGTATTTGAGCTCAGGATCTGGGCTCGGGCTTTCATTTTTATACATACCTAGAAAAACAGTCATACTGATACAGTTTTCATTTGCAAGGACAAACTCCGGGGATTTTTCTTGATTTTATTATTCCATTTTGCCATTATGATCTCAATATCAACCGATTACTCATAATTCATAAGGCTCGAGCCTATACTCGAGCCTTTCCAATCTTGAATCGAGTTGGTTTGGGCTCGTGGGAAAGAGAGCTTGAGGCGTTCGAGCCTAAAGCTCGAGATCGTGCCCAACACTACAAATTTTAGAAGCCTAGACAATAGGGTTACGGCTAGGATTCAGAATATCAAAAAATTTAGGTGTGAACTTTACTCTCACAATTCACAATCAAGATGATATGATAATATACCTGATATTTAAACCTTCAGCGTCAATTTCCATATCTCCACTCCGTCCCAGTCCTCTTTTTCCCACTTGACCCCAGCGGATTCCAGGCATTTTGTCAACCGCGCGTCTGGGATCCTTCTACAGTCGAATCCCTCTTTCTTCGCCAGGTCCAGGGCATAATCGATAACCTCCGGATCCCTTCTCTCCAACGCCACAAACACTGGTGGACACCTCCTCCCCTTCTTTGAAGTCACCGACAACGCCTTCATAGTTCTCACCAACGGCGCCACCAATTCCTTGACATAAAGCGTATCCGCCGTTACTACAACATCAAAGTATGGACTGATACTATTACAATCCTCTGTTGTTACCCGGATTCCTCTTGGTGGCGCAATAGAAATCTCCCTGCCCCAATCCCACTCTTCAGGCGCCACAAACCAATCCAACTCCCTCACCACGACCCCGCCGCCGCCCCAGGCCCTAACACGCTCCTCGTTAGCCCTGATATTACCCGCCAGCACTGCGTCAACCACCACTCCCAGATCCGTGGCCACGACCTCGAAGCCCAGCATGGCAAGCACGTTCGGTGTGAGCCCCACACCGGCGCCTAGGTCGATCGCACGCAACTGCTTGGTGTTGCGCGGCGGCTTGGAGCCGGCGCCATATAGCTCGAGAAGATAGACGGCGAGCACCTGTGCGCCGAGCCAGAGCGTGGAGCCCGTGGTGGTCTGGGATGTGTCGGATTGTGTTAGGTCCAGGACTAGGGGTGTTGGGAGGACGGGGTAGTGGAGGAGCGGTTCGTGCTTGGTTTCGTGGGCGGGGAGCGGAGACATAGGTGCGGTGCGGGGCGGCGGTGGTGGGGGGTTCGTTTGGGGTTGGGGTTGGGGTTAAAGAAGCTTTCTTGGCTGGGGTAGGGAGATCCCAGGGGTTGGGAACCCTGGTCCTTAGTGTGGGGGGGTGTTGCGGTCTTGGGTGATGTGCCAAGGCTTGGGAGTTCTTTGGAGGACCCACGTGGGGAGGACTTTTGGTATTTGATATAGTGGGATTAAAAGGGTGATGTCGAGAGGAAACTGATCGGGGGAATGGCTAAGAACTAAGGACGGCGTGAAAATTTTCTGGTGAAATACAAGTACAAGTAGTTTAATTACGGTATCTACCATAGGCCTATATTAGCTAGGCAGTAGAATACTCATGTTGTGACAATACCGGTAGTTAGGATCGATCTAGGCACTATGTACAATAGGAACAGTATCATTGGCCTAATTGTCGATAGGAGGAAGTTTACTCTCAAAATTTAGCGTGTTCATCCCACGTTCTCGATCACCAATGCCTCTTCGCCGTTTGCTTGATTGATCCTTAATTCCCCGTGTTTCAAAATATGTGTATCTTCGGTCTGGAGTCTCGGTGGATGTGTAGTTCGACCCATTATAGGGACGAGATTATGTTCTTTAATTCTACGATGTGGAATGACACGTTGCGCGAGAATCGAGAGTCAATCTCGCATTTCAATATCGATTCAATATGACTTCCTCATCCACCGCAGTATTGGCACGATAAAACATTTTTGATCTCTAACGAGAAAGTAGCACATGCACGTGCACAATACAGACTCACACCTTATTTATTTGGGACTTCAAAGTTCCTGTCAAGTATGTACATGTATGTAAGACGGACGTTGTCTCAATCAATGATTAGAATTAACCAGCATATGTCATCAACTCTGTCAGTTAGACACATGCAGTTGAGCCACACTGACATGATAGAGCTTGACCACGGTATCATAATCTAGACTAGACCTACATAACTACATGTAGCTAGACTCTTGGACTTTTAATAAACCATCCCCGCTTGTGTTCATATCTTGTGACTCAAGAGAACAGAACGCCACATAGTTGTACAACCTGCTGGTGCCTAGGCCTACTAAAGGATCTACTCTACGATAGGGAATTTTTTTTTTTTTTTTTTTTTTTTTAAGTCATTTCAATTTCTGATTCTAGGTACAAAATGATCGCAATTTCTGAGTCATTTCAATTTCTGGACTACGATAGGGAATTGCCATCCATCGCTTTATATTATCCAAGCACATATATATATATAAATTAATCCTGGTTCGATAAACGACATACTATAGTTTCTTGCTATATGCCGGCCACATCATTCCTGATATAGAGATATTTCTCTGCAAGATAGGATCAATATGTAGCTTGATGTATAGGGTGGGGAACTCTTGGACCAGTGTTGTCAATTACAGCAGCTTCTGACTGGGGGTTTTCTGTGTGTTTTTCAAGGTCAACGCTATGCCTGATGTAGCTTCATATACTCTTTCTGCAGTCAATATGTGTCATTCAAGGATAACATCTGGATCAACGATTCCCAAACTACATATATGAATTAAATTAAAGGAGATACTCCAAGCGATTCATAACCGGCGAAGCGCCTTTTGTAAGGTGATTCAACAAGAGGCATGGCTAAGAAACTGTCACGTTAGTTTGGATTCCATCTTCTAACTCTTGGATTTATGTAGTGTGAATGGGGTTAACTCGAACTTTTTGGTATCTCTTGACGAGATTTCAGAAGTTCTCAAGATGGATCACTATAAGTTGTGGTGACACTCCGGCTTGTTCCAATCTGTCTAACCATGAACCCGGGCAATAAAATTTGTTATAATGGTTTTTTTCTCCTCTTCAACTGCCATTAAATCAATCGAGAAGGTCACAAAGGCTTGCCCAGTACAAGGCGTACTAGTGGGTAAGCAACAAGTACCGGCCAATGCAAACTTTGAGAGTAAACTTTTTGTCGGTGACTATACATGGTCAAGCGTGCGTATTGATTGGCGAGAAGTTCCCGGCACTTGGATCATGTATTGCCTGTCTAGAGTCTAATGCATGTCGTTTGGCAGTTTGAATCACTAGAGCATTTTTTCAATGAGAGGAAGGTGATACAGAGGTGAGGGCTCTGCTAACACGCTTTTGGGAATCCAAGTATTTCGGTTCCATACGATATCCTCGTAAATCTGGGGTTAATTTAATATAACCATAAAGATTCGCTCGGTAACTTCTAGGATCCGGATGTCTATGCAGCGGAAGGAAAGTCCGGCTCGAGGCTAAAGTGGCACCTCGTGTATGCTTGCATAACTTTAATTCATCCATGCCTTGCACCCCACGGGGATCTGTCTGGTTTATACATACATGTACATGTCTCTCACAGTCGAGACTCGAGTTCACGCTGCCATGGAGGAAATACAAAGCCGTTCTAGCACGGTGTTCAGTTTCAGTATGATCATTGGGGCAAACGGATCATCTCTGTATTGCTGCAAGGGAACCGATATGTTATCGGTGGTTTTAGGTCGGATCTGCCTCAGCTACTAAAAAAAGCTAGTTTGGGCCTTGCCTAACGTGATATCACTCGAAACTCTAATTTCATGATTCCCCCCCCCCCCCCACATAGATATCCGACTACAGGGCACATAAGCTGGACATGTGTCTGTGTGTGTGTGTGGTTTTTCGTTCCACGGGGTCGATCAAAGAGGTCGGGGCCGAAAATGAGCCACCGGGAAATTCATTTGGTCCGAATCCCTGAATCTTCCGGTCTTACATTCTCACAAGCCAGCTGAAGGTCCACAAGATATGTAATAGTATGTAGAGTATATAACGCGATTGACATATAGGTCAAGTGTATGCATGTGCCCCCACTACTGACTACAGTTGACAGTACTTTTGAAGGGATGCTCTCTCTTGCAAACCCCCTCCCCCCCCCCCTAGCTAACAGGGATATACCTGCTTCGGCTACCACAGGTTGTACAAAAACAAATGTTGCGCATGAACTAGCTCCCGCTTAGCTTACCGAGAATGCCCTAAGTAGTGCTGTACAAGTGGGGATAGGGGGTTATGAGATGAGAATAAATGATTCAAGAGATGCTTGACGGTGGAGATCTAGGTAGTCACACTGTGGTACCATTGATATATTGCGGCGCAAGTGAAACACAACTACCCTACCCTACGGCCAGACATGTATGTACTCTGCTCAAGTCATGCAGTCAGTTGGTTATTTTACAACTCGATTTGTGGGCACTTTACGCAGGGACAGTGTATCACCACGGAAGGGCCGATTAGCGAGAAATGCCTAGCTGAAGGTCGTGTTTTTATATTTAGCCTAGATCTGCATAGACTTAGATATGTGAGGGGGGGAAGTATTGCCAAGGACACAGTAGTATACGAATAACTACACTACAAGTACGTATCAGTACCTTGACTACATGTAACTGCCGCTGCAATAATACATGTGAGGTTTAATAGCTATAGCATTCATGTAATATACAAATATCACACCTTGTCTTGAATATTACAACTGACACTCAGCATGACATGAATTATTAGCTAGCTAGGTTGGCCTATCCAAATAGGGAGATTGAGACCTCACAGTGCTGTCACTACACGTGCATACACAAATATACCTCTCAGTTCTCAGGGGGAGAAGTACAGT
Source organism: Morchella eximia (assembly GCA_024713935.1). NCBI lineage: Eukaryota > Fungi > Ascomycota > Pezizomycetes > Pezizales > Morchellaceae > Morchella > Morchella eximia. The sequence goes on from JAMGZG010000017.1 coordinate 1,232,266, forward strand.
GTTTATCTACATGGAGAAAAAAGTCCTTTTGAAAAACGCCCCAAATCTGAACAAACCTAGATATCTAGCTACTAACTACCATATCGCTGGTAAGAGAGAGTCGAGAGTTGAGAGTCGAGAGTCGAGAGTCGAGAGAGAGATTGATCAGACATGACTGAGACATTCGCCACTTCAGCCTACCGTACCGCACCGCCGCCACCATCACTCATCTGGGCATCTTCGTATCTAAAGATCCTCGTGCACTGCATGCAGGTACTAATAACTCGCCTCACCACCACCACTACCGGACAGGGCCGGTCTGTAAAGAGTACCGACTGCCAAGAAGCCGGGCCTTCAACTGTATTAAGTGCTTCCAAATCCAGATAGTCGAGATCTATTTCAAAGATAGTGAAGCCACTGGCACTTTCCGTTCCGGTTCGGATCCCCATGTAGTTCCACTCTTCACCCCATTTCTTCTGATGAGGAAAGTGTTTTTTTTGGTAGTACCATAATCTCACAGCTCGCATCATGGGACGAAAGTGAATCTAGAATCTCATCATCCGTCATACTAATCATGAATCAACTAAACGCCAAAAATTAAAGGTCAGAGGTTGTTTAAATTCTGATTCAGATGTAGAGATTTTTTTAAGATTGTGCCCGTAAAATGGGACTGAATCATGTTGGTAGCCAAATGGAGAAAGCATCACCTATTGAACGTGGTGGGCCGGACCGGTGCCACGAAAATAAAAAAAATAAAATAAAAAAAATAAAATAGTAAACAACATGTTTCTAGCGATCTTGTTAGTAGATCGAGAGCTTCCCGTAATGCAAGGGCAAGGGCAAGGCAAAGGGTACCTTCCCCTTCTTGAAGATTGAGGGAAATGCACAAGGCAATCGAGGCGTTAAGTCTTTCCCCCCTTATGCCCCCTCCCCTGAAGTGGTCTGGTCTCGTGAACCACATTATCTCTCGCGAGAAAGATGGCATCTCTGCGGTTAGCTAGCTAGCTCGTGGCATGCACATGTACAGACTTGATTCATATCACTGTCTGCGCGTTGTGGGGGCCCTGTATAGGAACCGGCGGTGGGGGGATATCTGAAGGGAATTCCTTGCAAAGCTCCCATCTTCATAGGTCTCGGATTCGATATATAAACCCCCTTCAGCTTCCTCTAGGAGTTCTTCTAACCAGTCAGCCAGAGTTTAAGAGCTCCATTCCTTCATTGGTATCTATCGGTTTATATTCTCACCTTGTCACGATGCTTCGCAACATCGCCCTCGTCGCTGCTCTCTTCGCAAGCGCTCTCTCTGCCCATCCCCTCGAGGCAGTGAAAGAAAAACGTGGGGATGATGACTGGGTCAGTCCCGTCTATACCCGCATTTTCCGTAAGTTATCAATCACAAGAGATCACTCGTTCCTCTATTAATAGGCCATATTATAGAGAATCCTTTGCCCATCCCAAGCCAGTTATTACCCATGACAACCTACACCAATGCCACAACTGGCGAGGTATTCGATTTCTACCAAATGACAATTGATGCCTTCACACAGCAAGTCTACCCAGGCCTCCAGCCAGCGGATCTGCAGGGATACAATGGACAAGTTCCGGGGCCCTTGATCAAGACGACTGTGGGTAGAAGATCAGTGGTTAGATTTATCAATAATGTGGCGAAGCCCGCGAGTATCCATCTTCATGGGTCCCCGAGCAGGCCGGTTTTTGACGGTATGTATCAACTTTGTTTACTCCATGTAGTAAGGAAATAGTGCTAATTAGATTGGTTATTGCTTGTAGGGTGGGCGGAGGATACTATTGCAACAGGGCAGTACAAGGATTATGTTTATCCTAACTACTCACCGAGGACTTTGTGGTATCATGATCATGCTGTTCGTAAGTATTCACTGGCTTCCCTTCCTGGTTGTTTTTGCCAACTGGGCGGATTGTATACTGACTTATCCGGGCAGATATTACCGCCGAAAATGTTTTCCATGGCCAAGCTGGTATGTCCAAGCTTTTTAGTATCTGATGCAGAATCGAAGCTAATAAGCGAATAGGTTTTTACATCGTTTCGGACCCTGCCCAAGAAGCTGCACTTGCACTTCCCCAGGGTGCTTATGACATCCCATTGTTGATCGTCGACAAGATCTATCAAAGCAACGGCAAAACGCTTTCTCCAGCCACGGAAGACGACAGTAAATCTCTCTTTCCCTCTCTCCTTTTATGAAGAATATTTCAGTGATTAATGTGACCTAGGTTACTACGGCGATGTCATCCACGTCAACGGCGTTCCATGGCCCTACCTCAACGTTGAGCCCCGCAAATATCGTTTCCGTATACTCGATGGCAGTACCAGCCGCTCCTACAAAATGACCATTGAGACCTCTTCTGGCGCCAAAGTTCCCATGAAGGTTGTCGGCACTGACGCCGGTTATGTTGAGAACCCTGTCAACACCAACACCCTGATTCTCGCCATCGCCGAGCGCTGGGAATTTGTTGTTGATTTCTCTTCCTATGCTGGGAAGAATCTCACCATGAAGAACGCCCGCGACTTTAGCAGAAACGAGGACTACGCACAGACTAATAAGATCATGCAGTTTAGAGTTGGAACCACTGTGTCTTCGACTGCTGGCAATGGAGCTGTGCCATCAACTCTGGTCGATCTGAACTTTCCGGTGAACCCTGGAACGATCGATAGACACTTCAAGTTTGAGCGTACCAACGGCGAGTGGAGGATCAACGGGCTTGGGTTTGCGGATGTTGCCAATCGTATCCTTGCTAAGCCAAACGCTGGCGCGGTGGAAGTATGGGAGTTGGAGAATAGCTCCGGTGGATGGGCTCACCCAATTCATATCCATTTGATCGACTTCAAGGTCCTTACTAGGAACGGGAGGGGAGTAGAGCCGTATGAATCGGCCGGTTTCAAGGTAGGGCCTGTATTCTCCATGTCATGCGTGTATGATTCTAACCAGGGGTCTTAGGATGTTGTCTTTCTTGACGAGAATGAGACTGTAACAGTGATTGCCAGATACCACCCATGGACTGGACAGTATATGTGTAAGTACTCCCATCTATCTATGCCTCAAACGTTCGACCATACTTACTTTTGAAATAGTCCACTGCCATAACACTGTCCATGAAGATCAAGACATGATGGCTGCCTTTGATGTCGGCGACACCAAGACCACGCCTGCCCAGGGAGACCAGTTCTCAGACCCCATGAACCCTACCTTCAGGGCTAGTACCTATTCTGGTACTAACGTTCCTCAGCTCATGTCACAGCGTCTGCCCTACTTTGCGGGTCTCGACATCTACTCGCAGATGCCTGTGTAATCGGTTAGGACTGTGTTTCTGGTTTGGGGGCTTGAGGGCTTGGGGGCCGGTATATATGTTACTTGCGGTTGATTATTTTCTTTTTTTCCTTTGGTTATATGGCGTAATTATATATGTACGCTTAATTCAATGAGGTGCGTGAATGGAAAATATGTTTTCACAGACAGCCAAACGGGTGCATAACTTTGGTCGAGACTAGCTATTACGATTAGTAGGTGCGGGCGGCCATGGTGGTAATAGTAGTAATGATATCAGGAGAGGAGAAGAAGAAGAAGAAGAAGAAGAAGAAGAAGAAGAAGAAGAAGAAGAAGAAGAAGAAGAAGAAGGATGATGATATGGATGAGGATAACGACGAGAATGAAGATGAAGATGAGGAGGGGAAAGATACATATCCAGCCACCTCTAAACCAATTTAGCCCACAAGAACAAGCGTCCTTATTTCCTTGCCTCAAGGACACACCCACCCTTTACCAGCAGTAACTTACATGTACATGTACTCAGAGGGCCGGGTACGAGCCTATATGTAGCATAGTGGCGTGAAAAACAAGATGCGCAATAATGCAGGCACCGTAGTCCGTGTTCAATTTTCCGCCACTGCACTGGAGAGCAGCCCTGTCGGTGTCAGCTTGCGCTTGGTAGAGCCTGAGGTAAACACATGATAGACATTTATATAGGAACCTGAGTTGCAGCTGGGCATATATCTGCCTTGACACATTACCTGAAAAGGCCATAATAAGCTCGCTGAAAGTGATAGCGGGAGCCGACTCTCGAGGCAAGTACAGGAAGTGTATGTTTTCGAAGCTTGCACACATCAGGATGTGTTCCTGCAAGTACTTGGCACCACATGTAGCTACTAGGAATACCATGTGTTGGCCAAATCACAGGCCATCACTCGACAACCCAGTCTTGGCGCACATTGGTGATTTCTGGTGATGCAACAAATATTTCCGTTGCTGTTTTAAGAAAGAAACGGAGCTGCGCTGGTCCAGGTAGCTGTGGAAAAACATAGCCAAGCCCCCTCTACAGTACAACACGATCTGGCAGTGCACCACCGGAGAGCACCACCTTACCCAACTTCACGATACCCATTACACTCTTGGGTTCATCAATCTACAGCCGTCTCATCAATCCACAAAGATCTCTCCCATCTACAACCAGCTCCACCTGACAAGATGTGCACCCGCTACCCCACCGCAAACATCTCCTCCATCTGCTACCCCAACACCAGCTTCCCCTGCCTCTGGGCACACTGCACCCAAATCTTCAACACCCCCCTCGCACTCGACGTACGTCCCCCTCCCACCCCCTCCTCTCCCCCTACTCACCCCCCCACCACAGACACACCTACACCACACCCACCACACACAACAAACCCGCCGCGTCACGGCACTCAACCGCCACCTCGCCGACGGCCGCCCCTCGCTGCGCCACCACCGCTGCCGCTTCGACACCTGCACCGCCCACTTTGCCACCGCCGACGCGCTGTCCAACCACCTGTCCGAGCTGCACGTGGGCAAGAAGCACTACGTGTGTGTTGCGTGCGAGCGGCGGTTCGCGAGCTACTGCGAGATGGACGACTGGGGGCATGAGGGGTGGCATGTGGCGCTGATGGTGCGTGGGGGGATGGGGGAGTATGGGCCGTGGAGGGCGGCGGAGGGGGGCAGGGGGAGGTGGGTTGTGTGGGAGGGGACGGGGGGGGCGTAGGTTTGGTGGGGAGGGGCAGTGGGGGATTGATGGGTTTGGTTTGGTGGGGAGTGTGTTGTGAAAGTAGAGTGCGTTTTAAGAGTTGAGATTACTGTCATGTCAAACTTCTAACCTCTAACCATAGCCATACTTGCAATGAGGTGTATATCCCATACTTGAAGATCTATATCGGCCTCTGTATCTTTCGATACGTACTCGTGTCCCTGTACTGCAATTGCCCGTAGCTAGAGTCTATACCCCCCCCCCCGAAAACGGACAAACCCGTATGCTACCCAGCCAGTGTGCACCACACACAACCCTAGCCCACCCCCACACAACACCGAGTGACACACCATGACCGACTACCATTCTCCCACTCGACCACTGTGACGCCGGGTGTGATGTATCATTGAAGAAGTACACTGTAATTGGGCGCACCTATGCTACGTACGTACAGTAAAAACGCAGCAGATGAAAACAGCACAAAAAAAAATAAAAAAAAAAAAAAAAAGCGAAAAAGGAGTTGGACCACCCACGAGATGACGAGATAGTCTGTACTGTATACTTGACTATACTACATGTAAGGAATGATGATGCATTTGTGGATCGGGGGGGCGGTCGGGATGAGATGAGGAGAGAGGAGAAGAGAAGAGAGGAGATCAAGAGATAACCACCCACCCACGCACCCAGAGAACTACATGTAACTTAGCAGAGAGGAAAGCACAAAAAAACAGAAAGCAAGAAACAAACAAAACAGAGCAAACAAGACAAACCACCCCCTCTGCCCCCCTCTGTCCCCCTCTAAACCCTCTCCCACTCCCCCTCACTCGCACTCGCACTCGCACTCGCACTCGCACTCCCCCCCTCCTCCCTCCCAATCCCCGCCCCTGCCCCCGCCCCACACCCCATCCACCACCCCACCACCCACTCCGGCGCCCACCTTCCCAGCACCTCATACACCCCCCTCCCCCCCCCCCCCCACCACCTCCCTCGGCACCACACACGTCAACGCCTCCGCCACCGCCCTATGCAACTCCCTCAACGGGCTCCCCCTCACCGCCGCGCCCCCACCCGCCGCCGCCCTCATCGCCGCATAACCCCTCGCATACGCCGCCCGCACCCCCGGCGCCCACCCAAGTATATCCGCCCTCGCCGCATTCACCACCTGCAGCCCCCTCGCCGCGCCCGCCGACGCCGTATCAAACGTGCCCATCTTCACCAAACACACGCCCACAGCGGAGGGCGCCAGCTCGCGGCGCAGCGACGCCGCAATGCCATGGAGCGCGCCGACGGCCGCGCACTCGGGCGCATGGAACGGCGGGGAGAGGGGGGCAATGATGTTTGGTGTGCAGATGACGATGCGGGCGCGCGTCTCGCAGATGCTGCGCAGGAGGAGCTTGGTGGTGAGGATGGGGGAGAGGAGCTTGAGGTTTAGCGTGTCGGACCAGTGCTCGATGGGGAGGGTCTCGAGGGGGCCTGTGGGGTAGGAGGCGGTCGGGAGGAGGATGAGGCCGCGGAAGTGTAGGCGGTGGGGGTGGGCGCCGGGGAAGGAGGGGATGGGCGTGGTGAGGTAGGTGTGGAATTTTTCGATTGCGGATTGGGACGAGTCGGGCTGGTTGGTGGTGTCAGTATATATATATATATATATATATATATCATATCGACACTATACATCTCAGAGCACCGGAATGGAATGGGCTGGGAAACAAACAAAAAAAGCAGACAAAACAGCAGAACGGAGCAGAGAAAGAATTTCTTTACAGACATCCAAGATATCGATATTCAACGGCCTGACATCGGCGCGGCCCTCATTAATCACCACCTGCTCATCCTCCACCGTGCTAACCGCTACAAACACAATAAACCCCCTCCTGTCCAAATCCAGCGCCAGGCTCCTCGCCACCGGATCATGCGGCGACCCCGCCAGCACTAACCACACACACAACCCCCCCCCATCAGCCCTTTGTCCAAGAAAGCAAAACGGGCAGAAACAAAGACTAACCCACAACCTCCTTCCTCCCGCCGTCCGCCGCCTTGCGCGCCCGTCTGCCCGCGCGCCGGCGCTGCTTGCGCTTCCCGTACACCCACGCGCCGATCCCGGCGCCCGTCGCGACAACGATGCCGACGGCCCACTTGTTGTCCTTGACCCACCGCGCCAGGCCCGCTCTGGGGATGATTCGTGCCAGCGGGGGCGGCGGTGGGGCGGCGGGCGGGCGGCTTCGGGGAGCCAGGGGGTCGAGGAGAGCGTCTCGCGGATGAGCGTGGCGGCCAGGTCGGCTTGGCGGTCGAGCATGTCGGCGGCGGTGAAGAGCTGGGACTTGAGTGTCCAGGCGAGGTTTGTGAGCTGCTCTTGCAGTTGGTCGGCCATGGTGTCAAGTTGTTGGTTTGTGGTGTTTTTCGCTGTTGAGGGTTTGGTGGTTGATGGATTGTGGTGGTGTTTGGTGGTTGGTTGGTGACGTTAACCATGTCATGTCACGTGGAGATCTGCAGCACCGGGTATTTCTGGGCACGAGTGAGCGTTGGTGAAGGCAGGCACAATTGATATTGAAATGTCCACCAAGCATCACAGAGAGCGTCCTGTCTTTGTGAGGGTGGAGGTGCGAATAGAAATGAAACCTCGCAGTAATACTCCCAATTCCAATTCTACATCTTCAATCACACACGTACACACACACACACACACACACACACACACATTTCGGGAGTAAAATCACTTATAGTACTTAAGCTTATGATATGATATGATACCGCGCGCACGCCCACACTGCAGCTGCTGCCCATCCGGCTACTATTGATGATATATGCTGACGACGGCCAATTGAGGTATGCAAGAATATACTCACAGAAAACATGTAAAAGACACAAGAAAAAAAAAAAAGAGACCCAAATAGTAACTAATATCCCAAAAGTATATATGAAAAAACACACACATAGAAAAAAAAAAGATATAGAATAAGAAATAAGAAATAAAAAAAAAAACGCTGACCCCGTGAGCGTGTTTGCTGGTTTTTTTTGTTTGGTTTGATTAAGCTGTTCCCCCTCCTAGGGGGGGAATTGCTGGTAAAGAATTGAAATAGATGTTGGGGGGTGGTAGTAAGGAAGAAGAAGTTTGACATAAAAAAATAGAAGGAAAGGTATGTAAAAAAAAAAGAGAAGTAAAAAAAGAGTAAAAAGAAAAAATAGAAAATAATAAACCAGAATGGTATCCGATAATCCCCCTCCTCAAAGTTCCACCTAGTCAGTCAGTCAGTCAGTCAGTCAGTCAGTATGTACCCTACAAGTACAGAAGTTTATAGTAATAGTACAGCTCCAAAACCAACCGAAAACACACACACAAAAAAAATAGAAAACCAATAACACAAGAAAACAGACTCAAAGAAAAGCAAAGAAAAAAACCCAATAACAATAACAAAGCAAAAGTAAAGTAAAAAAAAAAAAAAAAAGGCACAAGTAAAGCACAATCATTTCCTCTAACGCACGCACGCACAGCAAAAAATTGAAAATAGAAAAAAATAAAAAAGGGAATAATGAACAAAAAAAATTCGTCGTCCCCCCCTCCTAGGTAGGACTCCTCCCAATGCACTTATTTCTTCGTCTTCTTCTCTTCAGCCTTGCTCTTCTTTGCGGCCCTGTCCTCGTCGTCGAGGTACTTGTCCTTCCAGATCCACGAGTTGCCAGGCATGTTCATGCCCTTCGCCTCTGCCATTCTGTAGAACTTTGCCGACTTCTTCATATCCTTCTTGCATCCAACGCCGTTGGCATAACAGAAGCCCGTCTCCGCGAGCGCGTCTGGATCACCCCATCCTGTCATCCCACACAAAAAAGTCAGCAAATCACCCTACAACCCTCAAAAACACACCCACAGGGTTTCAACTCACGTCCAGCAATCTCAAAGCACCTCACCGCCAACCCCTTATCCATCTCCGTGCCCCACCCATTCATATGGCTGACGCCCAGCTCATAAATACTAAGCGCAAACTGCGCCCTCCTCCCCTTCTTCTCAAACAGATCCGCCTTCTCGCCCTTCATCTCGTCGTCGGCCACCTCGCTCGACGCCAGCTCCGTCACCTTCTTCAGCCACATGACCCCCTCCTTCGGATTCTCCTTCATGCCCCACCCGTGCCTGCACGCCAGCGCATACAGCAGCATGCCCGTCGGATGGCCCCCGTTAGCTGCAAGCCGCAGATGGTACGTGGACTCTGAGAGCGAGCCGCTCTCGTGCAGCGCGATGCCCTTGGTGACGTGGTCCTCGGGGCTCAGTGTGGCGGCGGTGGGCGCGACGGGCGGGATGTTGAATGCCGGTGAGCGGGGTGTGCGCGGCGAGACGCCGCCGGCGGTGTTTGGTCGTGGGCCTGGCGAGAGAAGCTGGAGTCTTGGTGAAGCGGTGGGAGAGCGACTGTTGTATGTTGCGGCGCGGTCGCGGGCGGGAGAGGGCTGCAGGTGGGACATTTGGGGCAAGGTGGAGTCCGGTGCGAGTGATGATGATGATGAGGGTGTATCGGTCTGTGTGCGTGATAGTGTAGGGCGCTGTGGTTTTGGCTGCTGGATTGCTGCTGCTGCTGGTGGTGGTGTTATGTCTGAGGGAGAAGAAGAGAGAGTCGCAGACTGGGGCTCAGTAAATATAACAGAGTTCCTGTCCACCATTCTACCGCGCGGGAGTGCGAAACGCGAGTACACAACCGTCGGTGCGCCCTCATGGTCCGTGTGGTCCCCATTCAGCGACACAGGCGTCGGGATAGAATACTCATCCGGGAACACTGGACTCTGCTCCGGCGTCAACTTCGCCGGGATCTCCAGAGTAGGGCGCATAGTATCCATACTAGGCCTGTTACTCAGTGGCCTCGAGAAGTTAAACACAGGCTTCGGTGTCCCCCCAATAGAATACAAACTAGGGGTCATCGATGCTGCTGAACCCGGCCGTGGGGGTGCCTCAAACTGGTATGATGGGGTAGGAGGCCCAAACTGGAAGTCGTCGTCGTGCCCGCAAGTCTCTGCGACCATGCCCTCTGGGCTCTCGGCGCGCATCCCCGCCATCATGGGCAGGATCATTGGCGCGGGCGAGTGCGTGGGCGATCTCTGCGGACCCGGGTGGTACAGCGGCTCGCTGTGCAAGCCCCGGTTCATCATACGGCCCCTATCACCCTCGTGAGAATCCTGTCTCGACGGCCTCCTCCCCGCCTGTCCCAGCGACGGCCTCCTGTCATCCCTATCCAGCCCCAATAGCGGTGGTGGCGGCCCCGCCCGGTACGGCATGTACTTGACGCCGCCGTCCTGCTGGCCGCTCCCCTGCCTGTTCGGGCTGCGGGGGTATATCCTACCCTCTGCCCCCCTCGAGTCATTCCTGTGTGGGTGCAGCCTATCCGCATTACTCCCTTGCCGCCCCGGGAACACCTCATTCTCCGCGCTCCCCTGCCTCGACAGCGGTGCAATGGAGCCCTGTCGCTGCTGTGGCGGCGGGAACACCTCGCTCTCGGCGGAGCCCTGCCGGGACAGCCCGCCCATCGATGTCGCGCCGGAGGAGCTCGAGTCCTGCCTGTAAGGGCGGTACTTGTGCGTGCTGTCCTGGCGCGGCGGGTACGCAGCACCCACCGAGTCCTGTCGTGCTGGGTGGGGGTGTGTGTGATGTGGTTGCTGCAGATGGCTTGGCCTGTAGTCGCCCGTATCCGACGCCTGCCGTACCGGCGGCTGCCTCCTGGCTGCCTGCTGCGGCTCCCCGTCCCTGCCCCTCTCTCTGCCCTTCTCACTTCCGGTGCGGTAGGCCGCATAGCCGCCCTGCTGCTGCTGCTGCTGTTGGTGTTGTTGGTGGTGCTGTTGGTGTTGGTGCTGGCTCTGCTGCTGCTGCACCGGCAGCACCTTCCCGCTCCGCGGCGACACCTCCACATCCTCCTCCTGCTGCTGCTCATCGTCGTCCTCCACACCTGCCGCATCCTCCCCAACTATCACAGGCTTCAACGACACCCTGCCCACCTGCTCAAACTCGATGCCCCTCTTCCCCACCACGCTGCCCAGATTCGGCGGGCTGCGGTCTGCATTCAGGAACCCGCCCATCAGCGTAAAGTTGCTGTCCCTCGTCGAATCCCTATTCACACCATCCTCGTCATAGTCCTCCTCCCCCGCCTCCGTGCTGGCACTACTGATCGTGCTGAAGCGCGGATACTCGCTGCCCGGGCGGTCCTCCTGCTGCTGCTGCTGTGGCTGTTGTGGCTGTTGTTGGGGGACGCCGCCGCTGCCGAGGGCCCACGGCGCGACGTTGAGGTAGCCCGTGATGGGCCCGCCGATGGAGTCGCGGCCGACGGTGCGGGAGCGGGAGAGCGGTGATGGGGAGCGGCCGGTGCGGCGGAGCGAGGCGTGGACGGTGAGGGGTGTGAGGGTGGGGGAGCCGGTGCGGGAGGTGACGCCCAGCTGCTTGGAGAGCAGGCGGCCGCGGTTGATGAATTCGTCCAGGGGCGAGATCTCGGGTGTGAATTCGCCGGCGTTGGGCAGCCGGAAGGGGGAGTGTGGGTCTTGCTGCATTGTGTGGTGTGGTAGTGGTGGTGGTGCAGTGCTGATATTGGTATTGCAGTTGCTGGATTAAGGAGCGTGGGGGGGGGGGATTTACGTGCTGCGGGTGTGTGCAGGTGTGTGTGAGGTTGGCTGTTTGTGTGTATATATGTAGTTGTAGAATATCGATATCGATATTTGTTTGCAGTTGCAAGTATCCGTCGAGTGTAGTAGCCGTCGTCGTAGTAGTAGTAGTAGTAGTAGTAATAACACCAGGAATTAAGTATTACTCCCTTTCTATCCCCACTTTTTCCTTTCTATGTGGTTCCGCTTCCGTTCTTCTTGTTTTTCCCGCTTCCGTCCGGATATGGTGGTGGTGGTGCACGAGTGAGCGAGTATGATGAATGCTTCCGTCTAATCTTCTTCGCCGGGTCGAGTGAGCAAACAGGTAACCAAAAACACCCCTAAGCAAACACTCAAAACACTCAAAAACACTCACACAAAAACACAAAGCCAAAAAAGTAAAAAAAAAAAAATCCAGTCCACTCCAGTTCAGAGTCAACAACAAAAACAAACAGAACGAGTGACTTCGGTGAGCGAGGCTTCTTTGATCAGTTTAGTTTTTGCAAAGTGGGGTATGAATGAGTGAATGAATGAAATGGAGCTGTTGTTGCAGCAAAAGCAGGACGTTCGTTGCAGTTGCAGGAGAAAAAGAGAAAAGGCATGCAAACTCAAAAATCCAAACCAGAGCAGAGTAGAGTATGGAGAGGTTAGAGCTACCTTGCTAATTGTTCAGAGTTACACACGGACACACGTCGTGCAGTTCAGAAACCACTCCCCCAAGACCCGCAATGCAGATGAAACGGGTCTATTCGTTTTTTTTTCTTTCGTTTTTGCTTGGTTTGGCCTAGGGGCCGATGTATCTTTTTTTCTCGGCGGGGGTGTGATAGCAGGTGGCCGGTGGGTGATAAAGGAGCGTACGGGATAAGAAAACCCCAAGAAAGAGTGTGAATTTCAACACGCAAAAAAAAAAAAAATCAGAAAAACCAAACGAGTGTCGAGAAAGTAAGTTAAGAAAAACACACACAACACAAATACAAAGTCTAATCCCCCAAAGCAAGAAAAGAAAAATCTACCAGGGTGTGTGGGGGGTGTGTGTGGTCGGGGAGGGGTGTTGAAGAGGAAGAGGGGGGGGGGGGGAAGAAAGAAAAGGAAGAACAAGTTCAATTCAGGGAGAGAGAGAGAACGAGAAAAAGAAGCACTAGAAGAAAGGGAATATGATCGACCGGGGATGTTGTGTGTGTTTAGTTAGGGTAGGTAGGTAGGTACTCTACCTCCCCCATGAGAGCTACCTAGCATTCACCAGACAGACAGACAGACAGACAGACAGATAAAACACAGACCAGTATGCCTCTCTCTCTCTCTCTCGGGCAACCTGACCCAAGTGAGACACGCCCAGGCCCTTCCTTTCCCGGGGTTGCAGCCAGTAGAAACGGCTTCTGGTTGGGCAACCCATGCCCGCTCGATACCTGGGTAGGCAGGCTGAGGGTAAAGGTAGATTAATGGCCCAGGTACCCTCCCTTCAATTGCACCTCTACTCTAAGCTACATGAGGTGCAAATATCGAGAACCCGCCCACTCAATTGGAGGACGAAAGGCATTAAAGTAAATAAGATACATAGAAGCGGGCTATAGTATTATAATTATAATTAAAGAATTTTGCATTCCAGAGTGATGCTGCACACCCTTTCCCCTCCTTCTCGAATTGTGCGGTGTAGATTAACTTCTCTTGCAGACCGGAGACACCCCCGTTCCTAGCATGCGCATATAGCCTCCTCATATCATCATCACCACCATCATCAGGAGATACCTCCGGCAAGATCCCTCCCGTATATAATAATATTAGGGATTTATAACAGTTATTCTAAATACTTTCACCTCCTCCTCTGCCTTCCTATAGGCAGTAAAAACGTCTATCCTGCCTACCTACCTCCATACCTACTATGATACTCTGAAAGCACCCGCTCTCTACTCTCTACTCTATGTACCTACTCTTAATTACCCTCGCCCTCCCTCCCCCCTGTCCACACTCTGTCTGTAAATCCCCGGCCCCGGCCCCGGCCCGCGTATCGCCTGTTTAGGCCCAAAACCTCCGCTCACTCCCTCCCCCCTCCCCCCCTTTTCCAGGCGGTGGTGCCCGTAGAGTTTCTCCTCCTTCTACAGATTTAAGAAAGCCCCCCCCCCCCCTCTTCCCTACCCTTCTCCCTACGTATGTAGCTCTAGCTAGACCCTCCAAACCTCTACATAGAGTAGATGCACAATTGAAGCCCACCCTCCCCCCTCCCCCCTTTTCCACTGCATGCTCCGTCGCTCTACATGTCAATCCTAGATCTCATGCACACCCTATCCTCCACCACTGCCGATCCCCGAACGCGGTGACAGGAGAAACTAACCTCGTTCTAACTGAGAAGGGGAAAAAGTAAGATTAGGGAAGGGCAGGGCCCTGGCCTAGCTGGTTAGGTACGTACATGTAGAGTACCTACTCTAGGTGCTTGTATCATTGTGCATGACCGACCAAGGCGCGCGTGTGCCTACCGTACCTGCGTCTGTTCTGGTGTTGGGTTGGACCGTGGTACTGTAATCTGCATCGGGTCCTGTAATAGGCTGTGAGGCTGGTAGAGGGTAGAGATTGGAGAGATTAGCGTGTCGCGCGCCACCACCCTATAACCAAGCCCTGGATGTGGTGAGGTGAGGTGTGGTAATACTCTAATTGTAGAACCTCGACACGCAAACAAACAAACTTTGTCTATCTGTCTGTAAATACCTCCAGGCTAGTGAATACATACATTCCCAGGATACCATTCAGCTCTCTCTCTCTGGCTCGTCGGTGCCCTAGGTATACCAACAAGCCAAACAAGCAACCGAATCAATCCCATGACCACTCACTCACTCGAACCCCTTATTCCTATTAATTCCCCATTACCTACATTACTCCATATTCCCGCTGATCTCGCCCCCCTTCGGGTCGGCACAAAGGACACCCCTCTCCCAAAAGAAAAAGTCTGTTTCATTTACTGTGAGGTCCCTGCATGACTTTTTGATTGTGGCTTGTGTATCTGTATTGGAGCCAGCGTTGTAAGCCACAGTCAGGGTTGTGTAGGGCTAGGAAGGGTGCTCTAGAGTAGAGAAGGGAGGGTCTTTCACTGCTCGTGTGCCTCGGTTGGTGGGTAGGCCCCGGGTTAAACAAGCGAGTCGTTGTCACTCGGTAAGGCCGGCCGGTGAGAAGAGTTTTACCTGTTGTTTCTTAGTAGCTCTTTGCTTTGCATATCCATATAGCCTGCGATATAGATATCCATCCATCTATCGAGGGAGGTCAAGTAGGTAGAGGGTAGAGTGAGTAAGTAGAGCGAGTACCTACATGTAAGTACATGTAGGTGTGTGTATCCAGAGAACGCCTCTTTTTTCCCTTCTCATTCCCCCCCCTCAAACCTCCTGGCGCTGCTGGCGGACCCTCACGAATCAATTCCCACGAACGAAATCTCAGCTGAAGCGAGACCTGTTAGTTGTTACCCTTTGGCCTATCAGGAACTGGTATAACTGTGCCGCCACCGCCAGCCAGCATTCGCTGAATGCATGCACTGAGGAGAGGAGAGAAAGCAGAGAAGAGAGAGAAGCCAGGCATTCATTTCTCCTTCCATTCATCCCCGTAGTACTGTTCATCCCCGAGGCACAACACTCTACCCATCACAACCCATCACACGTCTGCACGACATACCCCCCGGGCCATCCCCACAATGACATTCCTCACCGCCCTCTCCCCGCACCCCTTCGACCCCACCCACCGCTTCACCACCTCCCCCGTCCTCCCGCCGCTGCTCCTCGCCTGCATCCGCCTCACAATCTGCGTCTACATCTTCACCTACCTCCTCTACCGCATCGCCTACTCGGCCATCGCCGACGGCAGCCTCAGCACCCGCCAGAGCTTCTCCTACTTTACAAACATCACCTACTGGAGCCTCGGCTTCTACTTTGGCGTCGCGGGAATCCACACGCTGCTGTATGCGCTGCGCGGGCGCCGCGCGCACTGGCTGAAGGGCGGGTGGGCCGTGGCCCATGCCGTGTGGTGGACTAGTGTTGTGACGTTTCCGTTCTTGGTGTAAGTATCCCTCTCTCTCTCTCTCTGGCAGGCGGGCGGGTTGCATCCCCGCCGGTTAAAACACATCGTCTTGGCGCCGCGCCCGCACCGATCATTGACCCCCACCCCCACCCAAAAACTAACGCACCTTAATAGGACAATCGTCTACTGGGGCATCCTCGCCGCCGACGACCTCCCCTTCCGCACGCAAGTCACCGCCTACAGCAACATCAGCGCGCACCTTCTCAACAGCGTCTTTGCGCTCTTCGAGATCCTGCTGACCCGTGCGGCGGTGCCATCGTGGACGCATCTGCCCTTCCTGATCCTGTTCCTGGCCGGGTATCTGTGTGTTGCGTACATCACGCACGCCACGCAGGGGTTCTACACGTACGGCTTTCTGGACCCCAAGACGGGGAATGGCATGGTGGCGGCGTACTGCGTGGGCATTGCGGTTGCGATTTGTGTGGTGTGGGCGGTGGTGGCGGGGATCGTGTGGGTGAGGGTGTGGCTGACGGAGAGGGTGTTGGGGTTGGAGGGGAAGTTTGCGAGTGTGAGGGTGGCGGGGGGCGTGGAGAAGGGGGAGGTTCGTTGAGATCTTTTTTTTTTTTTGAGTTGTTTTTTCTTTTTATTTTTTCTATTTATTATTATTGTTGTTGGGCTGGCCAGCTGGGTTGCGTGCGGGTTGTACTTGTTGTTTTTTCTGCTTCTGTTTCTGTTTTCGCAAAACGTACTTCTTTTCTGGCGTGTTTTTTGTTGCGAGTGGAGTGGAGTGGATTGTATAATTCTGTATTATTGTTTTATATTCTTTTTTTCTTTTTAAACTTCTATCCTGTTTCTATCGTTATTCTTTTCCCTCCTGTTCCGAGATCTGCATGTCAATAATATCCCCCGCGCTTCATTTCCGCACTGTTCTATATATACCATTCTAGCTACATACTGTTCTCTCTCTATACCCCCCACCTCCACCTCCACCCTATCCCACCACACTCCCCCAAGTCCCCATCCCACCACCATACCCCAACGTCCATATAACATGCACTTACTGTCCCCCATCTCGGGGCTCCATGCAGTACACCCTCGTGCCCATCACGCCCGCCGCGGCCGTCTAGCTCTCTCTCCTATCGTATCGTTCGCCCTCCTTATAGCTAGCTCGCGATCGATCGGGAGTACGGAGTCTGGGTTTGGGATTGGGTGTTCAAGTCCGGGAGTTTGGGGGGTGCGGGGTGCGGGTTTGGGTGCTTGGGGTGTTTGAGTGCCTGGATGGATGGATGCTTACAACCAGGCCATTGGTGGTGGTGGTGGTGGTGGGGGTGGGATTGGAGTTGGCATTGGAGTTTGAGTTACATAGCGTTATATAGAGTCCATGAGATCCGACATTACACTTCAACTAAACCCGGCCCAGAGCCCCCGAGGAGCGCCAACACGTGTGGCAGACATGAGATATAGACCGAAACCTACATATGTACCTGCATGCATGCACTTTTTTTTCGCATTGTCTGTCTGTCCACACTGAATTATTAGTACACACATTCCCGAGTTAGTTGGGAAATCGCACTTGCTCTCTTAGGTATGGTATGGGGATTGGGGGGGAGGGGGGGGGGGAGTGTATGGGAGGGATCCAACTGTTAATTACCAGTAATAAGCATTGCATTGCCTAAATGGGGCCGAAAACTTGATATGCGGCAGACAATATGAAAACAGCTACAACTCACAACCACACACACACAGGTCACATCAGTAGCTATAGCAGTAGTGCATGTAAGACAGTAGTGATTCGAAAGGATCATGAATTCTCACTCGACTCCCCCCCCGGCGGGGGGGGGGGGTAGTCACATAGTACCTACATACATACATACATACATAGCTATTAAAACAAGAAACAGACACACACACACACACACACACACACTAATACACCACCAAGAAAAGAAGAGAAAAGAAAAGAAAAGAAAAAAATACTACATGTATATAACAATCACCAGTCTTAGCCAAGTCCCCATCCAGCTCAAAAAAAACGAGAACCAACCTGCCCACAGCCAAAAGGCACCATGCAACGAGCTCATTGCAGCCATGGGATGGGGTTGAATGGCCGGCCGGCCGGCCGGTATAGAGTTCACATCTCTGTCCAGGGTTCGTTCAACCCACCCCACCCTCGCTCGATCCGGAGGACGTGGACAGAGAGAGAGATGTAGGAGCAGTGCTCTGAACTCTTTTGCTGCTGGGAGGATAAAATATTTTTTCTTCTTCCTTTCCCCCTGATTTAGGAAGGGGGGGGGGGGGAAATAGTAACAATCTTCCAGTCTTGGGCTGCCTACATACAGTTCTGCAAAAAAAAAAAAAAGTGTTTGTGATTCCAATTTCAAAGTGAGACATTTTCTCCATATGTAACCGTAGTGGATTACTTTTTCCCCGTGGCCAATGGCACCTGGAATCAATGAGGAATAAGATCAATGGCCTACCTTCTTTTATTGTTTTTAATCTCAGCATTCACAGCATCAACATTACGGGTGCGCCACACTCACTGCGCACTGACGTGGGATGCGACACCAATGGCCCGCCAGGTTGGGAGATGTTACTTGTAATCATATCGGCGGATAAGATGTTTATTACCCACCCCCCACCGCCAGTAACAACACGCTAGCTAGCTAGATAGATCCGCCTGGAGTAACAAGATACAGCAAAGTAAAAGCAAAGCAAACAGAAACGAGCAGGCACTCCACGAGCGCCAAAAACAGAAAGAAAAACAAATAGATAAGATATAAGCACACCAGCTCTTCAAAAAAAAAAAAACGCCCTCAAACAATTCCAGACCC
This sequence comes from Morchella eximia, assembly GCA_024713935.1. Lineage (NCBI taxonomy): Eukaryota > Fungi > Ascomycota > Pezizomycetes > Pezizales > Morchellaceae > Morchella > Morchella eximia. The sequence continues at coordinate 1,250,679 of JAMGZG010000017.1, forward strand.
GCTATACCTCCCCCAAGAACCAACAACCAAACCGCAGTCCAATCCATATCCATATACCAAATAAGATGTCCACCCCCACCACCCCCACCACCCCACTAAGCCCCCACCCTAACCCTCACCCCCCCACACCCCGCACACGCCAACCACTCCACATCGTTCGTCCCCCGACACCTCCCACAATCCCACATCCTCCTCGCCGGCGTCACCGGATTGATCCCAAACCTCACCCACTCCCTCCTCCTGCCCGACGCCGATCTTCGCATCCCCCCTGCTGGCCTGTTTGGCAGCGGTGGGGGGGCATCTAGTATCTGGAGTTCTTCATCTTGTTGTGTCCGCTGCACGCCGCAGGCATCGCAGTTGCCGTGCGATGTGGGGTTTATGAGCGTGCAGAGATGACAGCTCCACGTACTTCCGCCCCGGTGTGGCGCTGGGTGGTCGAGGTCGATCGGTATCGGTACATGCCTGCTACCCCCGCTCCGCCCAGACCTCGAGCGCGGGTGCCTCGCCCCCGCATCTGACTCTCTCACCGCCGGCGCCGGCACAAGCACCGGCTCCTCATCGCCAATCCAGACATACCTATCCTGCTCCAGCCAGCTCCTCCTCCTCCTCCTCCTCTCCTCCTCCTCCTCCTCCTCGCGCTCCCCAATCTCAATCAGCTCTATCGCAGCCTGCAGGATCGCCGCCTCATCCGCCTCATCCGCCTCCGCCTGCGTGCGGAACCCATTCCTAATCGCCCTCTCCGCCTCCTCCTCCATGCGGCCCCTATCCCTGCCGCCGCTCTCGCCCCCGCACGACCTCGGCGCCCTGATCCTACGGAGCGCCGCGCTGGCTATCCGCTCCCTCATCGTCGCCTTATCGTGAGGATTCGCCGGGGCACTGCTGCTGCCTGGCCGCTGCGTGGACCCTGGGGTGTGCTGGACACGTCGTTTCTCGGCCGCGGCCAACGCCCGCCGGCGGGCATCGGCGATGGTGGACGGCCTCGGCGCCCGTCCGGCGCCCAGGCGGTTTCCCTCGGAGTAGAAGCCCTCGCCGTTGTAGCCGGCTATGCGGGCGGCTATGTATTCGTCTTCGAGGCCCTTGAGGTACGCATGGAACACCTCGTCGTGCGGGCCGTGGAGGTTGTGGGTCAGTCTAATCACCCAGCCGGGCAGATATTAAGCGACAAAAATCAACAGCACCAAAGTGGGGATAATACTAAAGGGAGTATGTACTCATGAAGCATGGTGTACACGCAGTCTTCAAGCTCGAGAAACGTGTTTTCGTCGTAGGGCTGGCGCAGCCGGATGCAGATCTTGCGCCCGTGGTCGATGTTCAGCCCTGTTTGCCCATCCCATGATGTTAGCCCGGCCCTGCGTACCATGATAGCTGCCGGCGTGGGGAAGTACCGAGTAGATTATGCTGCGCGGGATAGAACTCTGCCAGACAGCCGACGGTGAATCCACGCTTCACCATGATCGGTTTGACCAGGCTCGCAATTTTCCGCAACATCAGGAGGGCATGCTGCTCCCGCGGCTTCTCGCGTATGTGCACATAGGAGCCAATAAGCTGTTTTGAGGCCATGGAGGTAGGCAGTTGGGAGATTGGTAGTGATGTGATTGATAGCTAGACGAAGTGCAGTGTAGATATGAGCATGAAACAGCTATCAAGCGAGAGGTGCGGAGCTTAAATAGTGCAGGCTACTGAGACTGGGGGAGCAGTCAGTAAGAAACGGCTTCTATCGAGAAGCAAACAAGGCGTCGACTGGCTGGCTAAGAAGAAGAAGAAGAAGTCATGCTGGTTCCCGTTCCTTCTTAAGAAGAGGTGGTGGTGAACGGGAGTGAAGTGGGGCGTGAGTCGTCAGTCAGAGCCTCCAGTTCTTATCTGGTTGGTCCAGCTGCCGCCCACCATTAAGCTTTTTGTGTGAGACAAGTTGGTGGCAGTGCCAGCGATTGGCCGGGGGGACTGGGCAGATTTGGCAACTCCAACGTTTCCTGTCGGCGATGTGTTGCATCAGCAGCAGAGGTTTCGGAGTTAGCCACTAGAGGTTTAGGCATGTGCGGAGGGCATAAATATATATATATATGTAAGCCTTATGAGTCTGTGGGATTCTAGATGATGATATAACCACAAATTCAATGATACCAGACCCCTTCTCGCCTTTTCTATATAGCCGCCATCAACTAGAATTCCGATGGCATAATACATACTCTTGTGAGAGGAGGTGAGGCAGCCTTAACTTGGAGCACTATAGTATATCCAAAATGATATAAATATAATACTAATATGTAAAGAAATCAGTTAGTCCCTGAAGATATTGATATCCAGGTCGCAGATTTACAAGAGACTGAAGAGAATCGGGTTGTAAATATATCTGAAGGAGCAGACGCCTTTTATAGTAAAACCAAAACGTGATAAATACATGCAAATACATATCATCAAGATGTACAACCAGACTCGTTACCTTGACGCGGTACTTGTACTGATAACAGATAGCAAGGACTGCAAAAACTACAGATATCCGTCTTACTACCTCTACGCAGAGGGCTCTTCAACATATCTCACATACTCATGAGCCCGATATTAAATCAATACCCCACTCCGCCAGTAAAACTTTGATCCAGTCTTCGCCTTTCTGCCACATATACAAAGCCCTTCCGTCAAAATATAGCTAATCATCAACCGTTACAACAGCAAAACTAACTACCTCACACGCAGCACCACCATTCTTTGTCTCAAACCACCCTAGCTGTACCAATGCCTTGTCGATGGCGCGTATCGCACTAAGCTCGATTAGCCACGCACCAAAAGATAAGCTTGGCAACCAACCGAGTGATAACCCGTGCAAATATCTCCAAATCCCAGACTCCCACTCAAATCCTATGTGTTCGATCCCACCTTTTTGTGAAGGTGTGGAAAGGCCCCGGTGTACGCTACATGTAATATTGCCAACAGCTAGCTACCCTCCCCCAACCCACCACCTCTCCCGCCCATAAACCCCGCCATCTCTGCCCTCACTCACAAACCACAAACCACAATGTCACCACCACCACTAGCCCCCATGCTCAGCGCAATGGTCATCTGCCGCGGCGTACGTTGTAACCCCCTCCCCTCCCCCTCTCCCCTCCCTTCCCTCCTCCCTACCATCCCAATCTAACATCCCAGCCCTCAGATCGCCCACTTCATCGGCTACCCCTCCACCCTCGACCCCACCTTCACAAACCGCACCCTACTACACACATTCTCCGCCGCCCTCGACGCCTGCGCCCAATCCCACACCCTCTGGCACCTCACCCCCATCGACGTCGCCACAATCTTTACGCCCCTGCTCGACTACGCCTCCTCCTCCTCCTCCTCCTCCTCCTCCCACCATTCCCCCAACCACATATCCAACCTGCACCCGGCAGAGATAACCCACACAAGCACGCACCTCACCTTCTCCGCCGCCCGCACACTCACAACCGACCTCGACGCCCTCACGCGCGTCGCAGACTCGTGGTCGCGCTGGTTCGGGCTCATCCTGTACACGCGGGTCCTCTCCTCCCTCTCTGCCCTCTCTCCGCACCCCCACCACCACCACCACCACCACCACCACCCCGAGGAGGTATCGGCGAATGATACGCCGTGGGACGAGGCGATCGGGCGGTGCGACATTCCGTTCTTGTTATCGAGGGGCATGGGGGATGAGATCGTATGTACACCCCACACTGGGAGACATGCGGGGATTGTATTGTGCCAACACACAAGGGACAAAGCTAGGCGTTTGAGAATTTCTACACCGCCTGCCAGCGCCTCCAACCTCACATTGTCGGGTACACCGCTTTCAAAGCCAGTTTTATCCGCCTCGGCGGGCTTCTCCACACGCCCCCTTCTCTCCCCCCCCCACAGCACCCTCTTTCCCCCCCTCCACCTTCTCTTCCACCCGCCAGCCCGCCGCCACCAGGAGACCCCTTCCTCTCACCCCACTGGACCATCGCCTCCGAGCTGCGCGGCCACAACGCGTTCCAGCCCCAGCTGTCCGCGCGCATGGCATCCCTCCTCTCTGGCTCGACCGAGGAGCCGACAAATACCAATTGGCTCAACAGGGGGCGGTATGAGAGTGCGCCGCTAAAGGGGCTTGGGGTGCGTTGAGTCGAGTACTGGGCTGGTCTCTGGGATGGGTGGGCGGGTGCTTTGCTTTTGCTTTCGGGGCTTTGTTTTGTTTTTTGTTCTGTTAGTGTACCTAGAGGGATCAAGTGAGTGGATGGGCGGTGGGTGGATTGTAAGAATAGGCATTTTCCTAGAGTAATGGAGTTTGGGGTTGATATCTGGATTGGTGTTGGTGTGTCATGGGTCATCACTCGGTCATTGGAGTACATACTTTACATACATACGTAGCCGCCCGCCCGCCTGCCCGCGCGTTTACGAACGAACAAACTAGGTAGCATCAATTAACGCACGTCACTACTCATGGAACAAGTAAGAAGGGCGAGAAAGAAAGAGAGAAAAAAAACGGCGAGAGTTTTACTTTTACAAGTAGTGAGTACAATATAAATTCCATCAATCCATATTCGAGACTCAACGCACATGTAGGTGAGTGGGTACGTGGAAGGAAAGGGAAGGGGGGATCATTTCTTATAAATCTATCTTTATTCTTTTTCTTTTTTTGAAAATAATCAACTATTTTTTACGTCCCCCATTCGGCCCCTTTGGCGGCTCCTTCTTTTTCTCGCCCACTCCATTTCCATTTCCCGCGCCGCTTCCGATAACCACTGTTGCAACCTCTGCCGCGATCGCGGCTTCGCCATCCACAGGGGGGTTCAAGAGCGACTTGTCAAAGCTGCTGGGGTCAATGCCCAGTATGCCGCCTTGGGCATTGCGATCGCCGCTGGCCGAAAATTCCCGGTACGCGTACTTCCATTCATCCAAAAACGCACGCAGGGTCTTGCCCAACTTGTCTTTACCGCCCTTGGAATGGTGGCCTGTTCCGATGATCGCATACAGAGGACGCGTTGAAGTTTGGTGTTCGACAAGGATATCCTCCAAGTACTTGACGGCTTCATCTGGGAGAAGGCCTATGATTTTCTGTTTGTTAATAAACGTAGAGTAATCGAGAAAAATATATGTCAGACGAACCATGCAGATCCACAAATAGTTCAGCGCCCCCTGCTCTCGCAGTCTCCTTATTCCGCTCCTCGTAAATGGCCTTAGAAGCCTCCTTGTGCGCCTTCATCATTGCCATGTTCTCGTTGTTCGCCTTGCGACTGTGCTCTTTCGCCGATTTGGCATCATTTCTCTGCCAAGCCGAGTTGGCGAGCTGAAGATACTTGGCCCTGAGGACGCCGTGAGATATGGCTTCTTTTCGGTGTTTTAGGTAGCTCCGGTTAAGAGATGCGCCGGTTTCTAACCATGGGATTTGCTGCGGCGCGGGAATATGCGATGCTGAAACGCGAGAAGTACGTTTGGATGATGGGGATCCCCCGCCCGCACCCGACCATCTATTTGAAGAGGCTCCAGAGGAAGTGGTCGAGTTACGATTGGAGTGTGGGGATGGGGAAGGCGTCATGCGAACCACATCAGCAAGAGAGGATGGACCCGTGGGGATATTACTCTCGTTCCTGTTGTTACGACGCTTCTTTCCGTGGCCCGAAGCTTTGGCACTACTACTAAGAGAGGGAAAGGCTTCGTTATCGTCGACAGCAGGAACAGGCGTGAAATTTTGCTGTTCACGCTCTCGGAATTGCTGCCGAGAATTGGGACGGGATATCGGAAGCTTGAATCCAGGTGGAGGGCCTACGATTGATTGCCCCCCATTCCCCATCTGGCCCCACTGCTCAGAGGTCAATGAGGGGAAAGAGGCTGGGTCATGGAACTGAAGCTGGGGTGCAGGTGTAGAGCTGCGGCTATTTCCATCTAGTGTCATCTTTGAAACAGACATAGTCGGATCGTGAGAAAATATGCAGGTGTCACCCGCAAGACATGAGCCCATAAGCCAGTATTTGCAGATGGTGGTTCCAAGATCATGTGAGAATCGGCAGTCCGCACGCAAACATTGACCCGTCGATAGGAAAAACCGACAGACCACACCGTTGCGTGGAGTTACTGGGCGAATCATGGGGGCCGGCGTTGTAGATTTCCCGATGATGGTAGCACCTTCGGGGGAAAGTCCACCTCCCCCTAGATTACCTTGTTGTTGTTCCATCAACATTGTTAACGTAGCGCTTAGATCATAACCGCATAATTCTAACGCTTGCTCGATTTCTTCATCTGAACGTCCCTCGCCAAGAACTGAGCGAAGCATGTCATGAGGTGACATATTCTCCTGTAATACACCCCTACCTCCATAACCCATTGTATTGTCATCACCAACCAGCCAGGCAACAGTGTCGCTTCCAAAATCTCCGTACATTTCTGGTGGTATTCCCGTATCTGTCGTAAACGCTGGCTCATAATTGTTCAAGTTCGGTGAGTGGGGTATCAGTGGGGATGAATAAGCCAACCTGGGGCTCGGTCTAGGCGAAGGAAAAGGTGAACTCTTTCCCATAAACGAGGGTGAGAATCCTGGAGGAGCCATTGGTGGGGTACTACCCAGTGATGGGGTCGGAGTACCTACCCTGCCATAATGCCACGGTGCCGGGGAAGCTCTGCGAACTATCGTGTGGCTGTGTCGTATCGGGGGGGATGTTGCAGGGCTTGTTTTCTCGCGGTGCCGCCAGAGCACATCAAGGGTTTCATTGTCAAGAGCTGTACCAGTGAGGTCTGTTTTAGATGCGATGAGCAGAGAGACGCGTTCAGTCTGGTCCTCTTCCAGCAGGCTCGAGTCTTTTATCGGCGCAGACGATGGAAGGTTAGCGATGGAGCTCTCTTTTTGGCTATGTGCTTGCTTGTTGAGGATTCTGGCAGGCCAAACCTTGGAGAATCGCGATGCACTCCTCTAAAAGCTCGTCTGATATCATTGCGAGCACGAGGAAGCTATCCGGAGACTCAGATCCGAGTTCGGGGATAAAGATTGTTCGAAACAACGATCAACCGTGTCCTTTGCTGTTGCACGACAAAAGGGGTGGAGGGGTCGTTGCAAAGGTTCCGAGATTAAGGTTTCGAAGATAAACGATAAGCAGTGAGGGGATAACGATGAAAAGAGATGAAGCGAATGTTCTAAGATGAGCAAGAGCGAGAGTTATTGATAAGGAAGATGCAGAAGCAGAGATGTAGAAGGAAGGGAAGAAAAGGGGGTTGATGGGAGAAGGATGTCGTTGTCAGTTGAGGATAACTGATAGGTGTAGACCTGTAGCTGGAACGACTGGGGGGGGTTATGGTATGTACGGGGGTGGGGGGTGGATGAGGGCCAGAAAACGAGCCCAGCACAATACCTATTGGGCAAGGTTTGGTTGGAACACTTCTATTTTATGAAGCAAGTAGCTAAGTAGGTACATATTTACATACCTCCACCTCTCCTTCTTACAATTCTCCCTCTCACTCTTCTCTCTACATCTAGTCTTTTTACTCCCTCTTAATATTGTTCCTCTTCCTCTTCCTGATCTTTCACCCCTCCCTTCTCAGGTGTGATAGCCGGGGCGGGAAGGCTACGAGAAAAGCCAAGTTAAGCACCTCAGCCAGGGCGGGAGTTTAGAACATCCAAGAGGAGTTGGGCACTGCCGCCAGTGCCCTGGCTTTACCTAGAGTGGGATACTCTACTATGTACTTGCGCGTCAGCAACCAGCAACCACATTCCGCTCTGAGCTATGATAGAGGTGGGGTACCCCAGAGTTCATATATTCACGGAAGTGCTTGCTTGGAAATCCCGTCAGCTTGGGTATCAATGCTTCTTCAATGTTAGAGTGCCCGTAATTACATGTACCTGTATTTATCTTGTTCTGCCCGAAAACCTGTCAGAGCTGAGAATACCTGGAGGTTGATGATAGCTTGAAGATTAAACTTCATATCCGGACTGCTCCACAGTCGTTATTCTACCCTCCCCGTGCATGGTCCATCCACTTCCTCATCAGTCTCTCTCTCTTACCCAGACAGTGATAATAGGATGTGCTCGTACTCTATCCGCCCAGGTACCATCTTGCCTCAGAAAGCGGGCTCAGATCACATCGTGTTTCACGGTCCAACCTCAATTCTATCATCGACCGCATCTGTTTCTCTGTGGACCTCTGCTCTACGCGTCCATGCTTCCTGTTCACATGCAAGGCTAGCGCCGTGTTTCTTAGCCGCCAATCGTGTGCTGCAGTGACCTTACTTACACCTTAACCTGGTCCATGAAAAAAAAAAGGTTAAGAAGCTCTCCGCTAGTACTGGCGCACAAAAGCCAAGTACTGACTGATAATCATTAACACACCTCGAGACTCCAATTGAGTTTCAGACATTGGTATTCATGTTGAATATACCCCTACATTATTCTTACCGCACAATAACGTTTATTTATCAGAAATTACTCTGTCTCTCCCCCCCGCTCAAAAGGCTGGGACAATGGATTGATTGGATTAATCATCACCCATACCGGTACCCTTTGACGTTAGGGCATCCTTAGCTGCTCTGAACTTGACAATTTTCACCAGCTCAGCAGACCAGAACATTAGAGTACACATATCAGCTCGAGTACCTGCAGACATTTCAACGAATAGTTTTCACTACAAGTAACGTTGCCCCTGGCCGGTGCGTTTTAATCACACCTTGCCGTCCCGTCTGACAGGCGGTCTCGTGATATATTCTTTTTTTGTTTCTGCAGATCGAGCTAATCCCTGGTATATCGGGTTGCAGAAAATAAAGTACCGCAGGAGTACGGTGGTGTTTAAAACTTGATATCTCTAGGCTAGAATCAAGCAGACATTCATGGTCGATTGGGTCCATTTTCCAGCACACATAACCTCGCACGTGCCCTTTTCGATATATATCTCCTGGCCATTGAGTTAGTTGCATGATTAAATCTCTCGAGAAAACGATTTTCAAAACCTATAGCACATGTACTCGCGACTAGCAACAAGAACCCGAATATGTAGCTGCAAGTCTTTGGTGTATTTTTGACTTCTACTCCAATGGAAATTGTAGATTAGGACGTGCATTTTCGGGTTCTTGTTGCTGGTCGCGAGTAGCTTTAAGCACGTCACATACCTATCCATGCCGAGAAAAGCTGGCGGAAAACGTGGCACCGGACTGTTGCAAAAGGGAATACTTGTCTATTCGTAGCATTTCCGAACATGACCAATATTGCATGACATACAAAAGGATGGATTTGGCGCTTTTTTGTATTGTATGCAATAGCAGTCGTGTTCGTAAACGTCATGAATTTACGAGTATTAGTATGCATGCATAAATTTCCGGACTGCACCTGGACAGCTGGCTGGCAGAACTATTACTCTAGGCGGTCCACTCAAGTACAGGGCCACGACAAAGCTTTGAAACAATAGATTTAAGTCAGATCTGTTGATTCTGCCCTGGATGGTTTAAATACAGCATAGAGTAAATGGTAGCCAATAATTATAGCATAAATTCTTTACAGAACTATGTACATGTATTTATGGTAGCTATAGGTCCCAACGATCGTTATCGATATCTTATTCTAGGTACTATGTATAAGCCGTTTTAGTTACATATGTTTATTACCTGGTCTGGGTTTTCATCGTCCATGCTAACCAATCGCTAAATATATGTTGTTACACATCTCTATCAATTATTACTAGGTGCCGAGCGTAATACATTACCATATTGAGAGTTAAATCTTGAGCTTGGGAATAGCGAATTTAGCACCAAGTTCTCTATCTTGCATAGATAGATACATACCATAGCATACATACATGTATAATGTAGAGCAGATGTTAGGCAGCGCAGCAAAACACAAGCTAATAGCAATCATGTATGGCTAGTTCTATTTTGAAAAAATATATCGATCACGACCGCGGATACTCTTTTTAATGCGGTCCTGGGATACATACATATATTGATCATGAAGGATCGTGCATGGCAGTACTATAATATTATATAGGCCTGCAGTTGGAAGGATATTTAGAATTTTGATGCTCACTGGGATCAAATTATATGTAAGCAATATCTTTTTGGCTGAAATGCATTACATATACCGTCCGCCCTATTACCACGAATTTCTAACATGTTGGATATACGGTTGAGCTTATTGACAATAACATACAAAAAAAGCTGCACAACTATACGAAATGTTTCTAAATATTTCTATTTCAGAAGCCTACTGGCGATCCTTTTCTTCTAAGAATTGATCACATACAGGATACACACATATACACACAAGAGCCCCTAGCTATCCAAATCGACAATTTACACTTCCGAAAGGGTTCTTTTCTAGAGTATGAGCTAGAAAGGACAGGCAGCAGGCTGAGAATGAAGCCTCATATACAGCAAGGTCCATCATCCCAATCGAAACACGGACCTTACTATATTTCAAGTGTTCAAATTTAAAGAGAACATTAATTTTACTCTCTCAAAGTTCTATCCTTGCGATATTTCCATTTGATGTACCGCATAGACGGAATTATCAACTGTTGTAATACCCGAACAAGATGTATCTATGTACAATTAACAAAAAATCATCTTAACCCCGCATCTGAAGGCTGTGCGAGGTCAGTAAACCCCGTGGCTATTTCAAATCAATGTCAAACTAACCCTAACCCAACCGCAGGTTTCAGTTAAATTCACCGAATAAGCGAGCGGGTGAGGGGTAGGCGTGCCGAAATACCGGCGGGTGAATTCACGAAATGGACGGTTAGTAAACAGAAAGCTTTGTGGTTGTGGCTTGAATTGGGGAGATTTGAGATAGCGTTCGATCAGCACTGATATCTCTTTGATGATCTTCTAAAGCTTATTTGGTTAAGATTTAACACTATTGACTTGGGGTGGGGGGGGGGGGGGGCTGGCTTGTTTTGATTAGGCTCCATTTTGAGACGACAGGATATTTACGTGGGCGTGTAAATTGTACTTTATACGAAAAGTGCAAGATAGAACAAAGTACTAGCACCCGTATCTACATGCATGCAGCTCTATGGAAGCCCAAACAATGTTATTATTTAAATAGCCATGAGAAGTACAGAAAACATATCTTGCACTCCGAGAGCAATACTGATTAGGATGTACCTACACAATGTACTCTATGTACTGACCGACTGTGCTTGAGCTGACACAAAGCAGTTTCGAGGTATCGGTAGCTACAGACAGGTATACGTACATATCTAACTGGCTGTAGGTCTCAGGCACCTACATATCCACTATTAGCTACCAATTGAACGTCTGCAAATCTCTGAGGTGCACTCCAAACACACTCAGAGATATTTAAGGGTACACTTCACTTGTAGAGTACGGTAATTGCAGCCGCAAATAGCTTGGAACCTTCCCCGCGTGGCTTCAGCTGTGGCACAAACGCACCGGAGTGACCCCTACGCCACACTCGCTTACGTCGTCACCCCACATGCATCACTCATCATCTCGAGCAACTAGCTGGGGTGTCTGCTAAGCAATTACATAGTGAGCTACCTACGGCAGCAACGGATATCACTCACCCCCAAGGCCCTCATCTCTTCGACCTCAACTCTACCTACACCTCTCGGACCCTATCACAGCCTGAGAAACCCCTTTGAACTCTCCACCAAACCCTATATTCAGAGAAATATAAACAATGGCACAAAATCCCCGGCATTCCGGCATTCTATACACACCAGCGGATGATCATCCAGCATCAACTGCATCAACTGCAGCACCTCCCGTACCCCGCTGGACTCATCCACGGAGGTCACGTCCTGCCTCAGTCGCATCACACCCTAAACCTAAGAGAACTGTAATCGAAAACGCGAAGCGGCGGGTGGTAAAGCTACAGAGATGGGCAAAAAAGAGAGTGAGGAAGTTGACATTACAGCAGAAGATACTAGGGTCATTGCTGGTTCTGTTTGTGAGCGTGAGTGCGATTTTGATGCTGGTATTTCATTCGCAGATTTTACATGCTATGCTACCCATTGCTAGGAAGCTTAGGTGAGCTTTCCCCCCCCTGGAGCTCTGTTCTTGTTGCTCCCGTTTTGAGTTAGTGTGAGGGTGAGGGTCAAAGAGCTGACGGACGGACGATCTTTAGACAAATGCGAGCTGGGTGGTTATTGATTTTCACAATGTGCTACATTTCAGCATTCCCGCCCATGATCGGTTACTCGACCTCGGTCACTCTCGCCGGCTTCATTTATGGTTTCCCTAATGGCTGGTTCATAGTCGCCGCAGCCACAATTCTTGGGGCAACCTCTGCATTTATAGCTTGTCGCCAGTTCTTCCAGAACTTTTCGAAAAGAATGGTCGCTACTGATAAACGTTTTGCGGCACTGAGTCTCACGCTAAAGCATGATGGAATTAAATTATTGTGTATGATCAGACTGTGCCCACTGCCTTACAGTATCGGGAACGGTGCGATGAGCACTTTCCCTACGGTCACGCCGTGGGCGTTTATGCTGGCCACTGCATGCGCAACGCCGAAGCTTATGATTCACGTCTTCATTGGCGAGAGGCTAGCAAGGCTAGCAGAGGCGGACCAGAAGATGGACACCAAGACAAAATTACTCAATTACTCCAGCATCATTGGAGGTAAGTGCCACCCTTAACATTGAAATTCCCATAATTAATTATCGTCACAGGTATACTCCTCGGAGTTCTCACGGGATGGTTAATCTATAAACGTACGATAAAGCGTGCCAATCAGCTTGAAGCTGAGGAGCGCGCTCGCATGCGTGGCACAATGGTCTCCCCGTCCGGCCGCACGCCATCATCAGCCCAATTCACCGATGATGAATCTCTAGATCCCCATGCTGCTACAGCAGCAGGCTTAGTAGCTGGCCTTGTCGAGGGCGACGAACTGGAGCAGGCTGGGATCTTTAGTGACGTTTCTTCGAGTGAGGAGGATGGAGAAAGCGATGATCTTCTGGGCAGTAGCGAGGAGGAAGCAGGCGATACGGGATACGGTATGGAAGACAGTGTGGAACTTGAGAGGAGCGGGAGAGAGGGGCGGGGCGCTATTGCGCTAGCATAAACGTAAGCTGACATAACAGTGTGTGTGACAGAGGCAGGGAAGGAAGATATTTAATTAACCTAACCTAAAATTTCATTCGGCTCATGGATCAGTTGGCGACGTAGAAATGATCTGTGCATCTAGAGATGATGGATCCTTTTTTTTTTTTGGTACTGTGAGAGCTCCGTTCGGTTCTATATCCCTTCCCCCATTTTCTTTTTCTTTTTTTTCTGGGCTACATATTGGCTATTGGTGCTAGTTCTCATTTTTTTTCCCTTGGGTTGGTGGGGGTTTATTTTGTCTTGTCGTCCTGTTCGGTCCGTTCGGTTTGGTTTTGTGCTTTGGGGTATTGATGATTAGACGTCTGGCCAAGTGAGGTAAATATACTGTTTATATACATGTATATACATTCTACATAACTACATGTACTTTACCGGATTCTACCCTACCTCTTTTCTTGTGATCCTGGCCTCATTGAGGCGTCGAGTGATATGGTGTGATGACAATATCACTGAAATACTTCGTTGAAGTTTCTGCAACTTGGATTTCTTTCGTTCTTGTCAGTGGTTGGCACGTTTATATACTGTAGTTTTTCCTACACTGAGTCATATCGATAGAATAAAATGGAATGAAGCAAAATAATAGTACGATACCAAGAAAAAAGGAAACCATAATTACAGGAGTCTGGTTTTACTTCTGAGGTCAATTGCGTATCTGATCCTACATGTATGCAAGCGCTTTTCTAATACATATACGCTATGGCTAACAAGATTGTCGGGATCAAGAAAAAGTCTAGAGCTCCCTTAATGTTCCCGGCCGCCCGTTGATTGGTATATATATGTGTGATGTAATGTGATAACATAGGAAGGATATTAGGATCCTAGGTTTTTTTTTCTCTTCCTTTTCTTGGTTTTCTCCATTACGTATGTATGTACAGCTAATATCATATTATACATGCCCGTTAACCTGGTAAAAGCGAAAGCATTTCTCTATGCTGTGGTGCTGGTGTCTGTACGTAATGGTGTTCCTGGAGCTCCTTCAGCAAAGTTCTAGCTGAGTCATCGGAGAAAGAGCGATGCGTACGCTGTAAGGTACATGGTTATTTGTCTTCCTGCTTTTTTCTTCTTTTTTTTTCTCTTCTGAAAAAGCAAATTGGGGCCCGGTAAGATTTCTTATTCATTTGGTGGACATCATGCATCAAGAAAATAGTTGTAGCTTTGCTTGGGTTCGCGAATATCACGTCTACTAGTCGAACATAAGCTCTAAGTACTTTACTCGTAAGTACGTGTAGTCACTGCTATATATGTATATACATATAGATACATGTAGAGTACTTATGTGATATAATTGTGTTTATGATGTATCTTTTGTAGTAATCCACATGCACGCCAGTCGAATGTTTCATCTGACCCTAAATTATAAACTACTTCCAATCCAATGGATTTGCTTCGTACTCTAGTACTGGGATGCACTCTGGCTATCCATGTACTCGCAATTTTTTGGCGTTTCCGGACTGGACTGGGTCTGCATATGGGTGAAAATCGTGCATAACAACCATATTTTGGTGGTATACAGACCCAGTCCAGTCCGGAAACGCCAAAAAATTGCAAGTAGTAGCTCCATAAAGAAGCAGGTACAGCTGCAGCTGAACTAGAGGCGTCTGATTTGTCACAAAAGTAGAGAGCATCCCCGCGAGTGTGATCAACACAGTATTTCAAACCATGCATGGAAATCTCCACGGGAAGAGCCACTGACCAAGAGAGAGAAGCTGAAACACGGTCTCGCATTTCATTCAATCTGAAAAATATGATCAACTCTACGAGGCAACTGGATACTCGCGACCAGCAATAAGAACCCAAATATGCAGCTGCAAGTCTTTGGTGTATTTTTGACTTCTACTCCAATGGAAATTGCAGATTAGGACGTGCATTTTCGGGTTCTTGTTGCTGGTCGCGAGTATTTCCGGGTGGTAGATCTTCATGAAAGCACGGGCGCCACACATCGCTCCCCCGGGATTATGCAGATCGGGTTTGATATGGAATACCCTGAGATAAACATCATCTCACCAGGGATCGGGTGGAGGATTACATATGTGCATTTACAGTTGCATCAGATATGCCAGATGGCAAAAAATTCCATAATTTCACACGGAGTAGAAGATTGATTTTGCAGCAAGAAAAATAAAATCCACAGAGAGAATCTAATATGGAACAGCAAGGGACCCAGGATACTGAGTTCCGGCATGTATAACGAGTTGCGACTATATTTGAATCTTTAGGGTACGCTGTATTGTAGACGATCGATTGCAGGAAAGTGAGCAGCTATACCCAAGGTCTTGGCAGTTAAAGCTGAATTAGCTGATGCACATCCTAGTTCACCGTGATACTTATATTTAAAGTAGGTTCGGAGGTGGGTAGAATTAGAACATACCAAATAGCAAATGTAAGTATATCACAGTCTACAAAACGTGGGGTAAGGCAAATAACCCTCGGCTATTGAAACAGAGGGACTCCAAAAACAATATATTGTGCCACCAGTTACGTACAAAACATCGAGTGAGGGTCGAGTGATTTTATATGACTAAATCTCTGCCGTCAGTCTCGAAACGGATATACACCCACGTCCAACTGGTAATATACTATACATATTATACTATGAGTAAAATTATATATACAGACCTACAATGTGGAGCTGCTCCAATCACATGCCGGCTCATTAATTTCGATCTCGCATGGCTTGCATTTACCCATCCGAGGTTAACATTTCCTTATGTGCATTGAAATAAGGCACACAAGATATGTACATGTATGTATCTAGATGTAGCCACTACTCTAGTATCAACGCCTATCCTTTTTTGCCTTACCCTCAGAAATGTGGGTTTTGAGAATGTGTTTGGGTATCCAGGACCCTCCGGATTACCCCTACTACATGTACTTACCCAGGATTCCTTGCACGTCTGCAACACCGGCGATTTAATAGGGTATGTATGTAGGTACATACTATAAATATTAATATTATGCATACATGTATCTGCTATCCGTGGTTATATATACACAGCGATGCATCGATGCGTCAACCGTTAACTGATTTACAAATACTAGGGGTACCTGGGGCTTAGAGCGCGGTATATGTATATGTAGGCAGTATATGGAGGTAGTACATACCTAGGTGTAGACACACGAGACCTGTTGCACATATACACGTCGCGTGGCAGGTACATACACTTATGTACCTACCTTCTATGGAATAGAGAGTAGAGTAGAGGATTCTAGTTAATTACATGACCGATCTAGTGTGTGCGTATATTGCAGGAAGCATCGCATACGAAACAACTGGGAGCATACTAGTTTCAATCAGACATACATATCATGTACCTACATACCTACCTACTCGGTATTATATTATGGGGCTGAAATGTGGGCTTACGATCTACGGCGCCTTAAAGATTTGTGATTTTCTCCGGCCCCCGGAAAATCTCCCAGGTCCTCCGGGGACAACGAGTCACATTTACTGGCGGTGGTGGAATAACTAAACGAAAATTTTGGCAGGGCAGGTAGTGGTAATATCTAGTTGGTCATGTGGACTCTGAAGGCCGTTCAATCGAATTCGCGAATAGATACCATCTCTCTCGGACAGGTGTATGTAGAACGTCATACTGCAATCTATGGAAGGTGCACTTTACTTGAACGTGTGAATAATCAGCAATAGTTGCCGGTATATTATTGAATCACGACGACGCTATAGCTAGAAAAATAGCAGCTACATATATCCGCAAGCCGCTCTGATATCTAAAAGCCGAGTTTGCTATAAACTCGAAAATGAGATATCGATTTCCAGGGTCAAAAAATTTCAGAATCAGTCCACTAAACGCCAGGTAGTCATAAAGGATAATGTGAATAACATGAGACCAGAAAAAAAATTGTTGAAGCTGAGATAATATATGAACTCCCCATTCCGATGATTCCTGTGCCTGACTGGAAGGTATTATCTTCAAATATGAGAAAACAAAAGAAAAAAAAGAGAAAAAAGAAGGGGAGGAAAAAGTAGGGTGTGCGTAGCCAGAGCTTAGGTGCTTCTTAGCCCGAATGTAGGCAGCTAAAGGTGGCTTCAATCAAACTTCTGGGGCCTTTGACATCTGCAGTCCCAGTCCAAAAGAATACGCCTCCTAACCCGTTCTCCTTCGCGTACTGGGCCTTCATCTTTGCAGTCTCTGGATTGTCGTATGTAACAAACCCTCCATCACCGCCTACGCAAAAAGCAGCGCCCAAGGTCGAATCCACGTACTCCGTTGCTCCTGGTCTTGGCAAATCCTTGTATTCGAATGTTCCCTCTTCGCCTGCAGATCCAGAAAATTTTTGGCCAATGTTATGGCAGCCCAGAAATGAGCGGCCATATGCGGGAATGCCCATGAGAATTTTTGCAGCTGGTACGGACTTTGACCTAAGATAAGAGATGGCGGAATGAGCGGAAAGCTTAGCCGCATCACAATGGGCACGCCGTGGTGAGAAGAGCTGGGCTTGGTGACCTGATGAGGGGACCCAAGGTCCTGAAAAATCATATGACATCAAATTGATAAAATCAAGGTAGTGATGAGCAATCGAAAGATCAATGTTTTGAAGAGCCCATTCACCAGCTGGTAGCGCCGATGTCAAGATGTATTGTGGCGCGGGAAGCCAGCGACGGATAGATTCGAGAAGGGAGATGTAATCTCGGCCTTGTTTAAGATCGGCCGGATGCTCCCAGTCAACTGTTCTAAAATGTTAGCTCATAAAGTAGGAAGTCAAAAGTGAGTACCTACTATCTATCCCATCTAAACCGTACTCCACAACCAGTTCCCTCGCTGTTGAGGCAAACTTCTCACGAGCTTCTTGCCTTGCTGCTACGGCAGCAAAGTTGTCACTTCCTTTCCCCCCTCCTCCAATTGAGAGAATGACCTTCAGATGCCCATGTTTTGCCTTCAGCTCCTGGAAAGACCTCAAACACCCCTTGGTCCCGTCGACATCGATTTGTGAATCTGCCCATTCGTCACTCAGCTACAGCCAATCAGCAATTCAAACTTGCAATGGATCCCACACCATTTGACCAGTCATACATAAACAGTTCCACACGGCTTTACCCAAGCGAAGGAGTAGAAGACATGTGAGATCAACCCCAATGTTAAGGAACTTGGAGGTTCATTTTTATAAATGCGCCAATTTGGGTAGTAAACTCCATTTGCACTATCCAATTACGTTAGAATAAACGTCCCACGGCATCGACGCACAGGTTTTCGCTCACTATATCCGCAATGGTTCCGGCGTATGGTGTGGATGAATATGCCCACCCAGGTGGTCACCTAGATGGGCTAGATGGCTCTTCAGAAAGTTGCGGGGATGAGTGTACCATGGTATCGGCGGTGGGACGGGGTCACCAGGGTGCTGGGACATTTTTCTCGTTGGGTACAAGTGCGTGGGGGAGGAGAGCGAGTTGTAAAAGCGCCTTCAGAAAGGACCTCAGATGGAAATACGTGAATTGGGATGATAGCACAGGGGATGAGTCGGTTCTTATATACTAGATATTTGGGCTGCTAGTCTGCCTCCCCCCCCCCCTCTCCCCCCCTCTCTCTCTCTTCCATTCCTTAGCCTCTAGGGCAAGTGAAGCTCAAGGATCAGGAAAGAAAAAAAAAAAAGGAAAACGAAATAAGAAATCCTCACGCCACCGGTACATATATGTAGTTCCTTTTTCTCTTTCCGTTGCACTTGATCCTACCTTCTATAGCGCGGAATTGCTCTTTTCCCGGTGGCTCTTTTTCAGTTGGGGTTCGGTGGAGAGAGCACACTTCGCCTCGATGACGACGGAGGTGTTCCTGCACGAATCAGTTGAGATGAAGATCCCAGGAGTTCTGTGGACCCTGGCTGACTACGGAGGGCAGGGTACCGTACAGAGGGTGGATATGACACTTCACGATTTCAGAAAAAATGATCAGCGTGTGGGGAAAAAGTGGCGATACCTTGAGCAGCAGCTAGGACGAGTAATGGCAGTTCGTCATGATCCAAACAAAATGGAGATACCGGTTCACAACTTCCATATTTTGCATCTGACTTGTCGTTTCAATTCATCTCATCCGTCCGACCTAGCTCACAAACGCTGCATCATGTGTCGCAAAAAAAGAGGTGCGGATATGTACGTGAATGCATATGGAGAGTACACCTATCCGAGAGCAGAGGAGGGAAGCACTCTAGATACATACGCTTCCACCGCGAAGATCGCATGGGTTCAGCTTCCCCACAGCAAGAGGTTATCTTGTCTTGTCTTGCCTTTCCTCATCTTCGATGATGCCTGGCGACTGGTGCTTGGAGCTAACGTGTCTTGTAGAGTGCTAACTAGAGTATGGATGTGCGTGAGCCTTTCCCCTCCCCCGATGCATAACAAAACTTTTCGTATCATAAACAACAAAGTCAGCGGGTGTGCTCTGTCCGTTACACCTGCTGTTGTTGCTCGTGACGCCTGCTTTGGGGACTTGGTGTAGGTATGTAGGTACGATACGAAAAGGCAGCAGCTACCACCTGTGTGTGAGCTGGAAGAGGAGGCCAGTGCCGATATGTAACCGTTGGCGACAAGCCAACCGACAAACAGCTGGCGGGTATGTGCTACCTATTCCAGAAACCATGTGTTAGGCTCAATATTGGTTTGCATGATCTAACAGCCATGTGTAAACAGGTATGTATGGTAATAAGAACCAACCATGAGCTGGGGTCTTCTTTAACGACCTCCAGAATCTACTCTATGCCTTGGCTGCAGAAATCCAGATCGATCTGTTGGTGCGAAAATGCGAGAGAGGTTACTACAGAGAAGCAGACATGGGCTACGAAAGTATGAATGAGAGGTTGAAGATGATATGACCGAACCGCTACCTGTGCATAGTGCAATGGCCATCGACCCCTTGATGATCTGCGCTTCCAGGCGCACTGACGCCTACTAGCCGGAGACCCTCCAGATTTATGCCGGTGAGGTCAACGTCAAGTCACCCCAGACGGGCGCAGCTAGACTGCAAACTTTGAAATCTTAAGATTTTACAAATCCCGTCAATTGCATCAATAGGACGGATAGTCTTTAAAAAATAATATTCACTTCACTTGAGTGCTTAAAGCACGCGTATAACGAAACATAGACTACTCAAGTTATTGGTCGATTGGTCGACATACACATGCAGGATTCGGAGTTACCTTGCGGAAGGTACATACAATTCTTTGTGTAATATTCAACCACTGACAAAAAAGAATCTTAGCCAAAAGACAACTTCCTTCTCCTGGACACCTACCAGTCACCTACATGTATCAATCAATTTCAGTGCGCCCCTGGGAAAATCTACAAAATAGAGTCTGACAGGACGCACGGCTTACAGCTGTGCTTTACTGAACACGTTTATTCAACAGACTTTTTAGTGCTGGTGTGTGAGTGTTCATCCGGTTGAGGAGTCCATCAATTAGGACCCTACTTTTAGCTGTTCAGAAATGTTGTTGACCTCTGATCCTCAGAGCATGAGGGATTTGAACAGCTCACCAACCTTCATGAATTGAGCAACGCCTGAGTGTTTATTTTTGTTCATGAATAGCTCCTAGAAGCTGATATAAATACGCGAACTCGGTAACATTCCACGGCTGAGTTCCGGGTTCATTTTGCCATCATACGCAAGACTCGCCGTTGGTGCGCATCCGCGCATCCGTTCACTACCATAACCGCACAGTCATTGCCTGTTTGCTATCATTTTCCCGAGGAATTTCGGGGAGATAGCCGACACCAGAGACACTTGGATACAAGCTTTACATATGCTTCTTTCGGTAGTGCAGCGAGGAGCTCTTGAGTTTTAACTTAGGATATCAAGAAAGTAAGGACTATATCCGAGCAGCTACCCAGATCGTTACTAGTGAAGTAAACAGATTTCCTGATGTTCGCGCCCCCGCTGAAACTGGATACTTCGAGACTATTGCTCAAGTATAATTTGTTGGTTAGTTGCACCAAATGTGGCTACTAATTGCGGTAACAGTTTTAGATTTCATGGACAATTTTGGCCATTCAGGTTTATGCAACATTTTGAGCATCCATCAATGTGTCCTTAGGTGCGATAGGTCCGCGTATGTACACGCGTATTCGTACGCGAACCTCGACACATGGTAATCAACTGTTGGAAGACGGGTAATAGTAAAGATGCACGTCACTGAGATTTTTGGGCGGATGTCGTCCCTCAAAGTAATGAATGAGCATTTACTAGCAAATTGCTGATGCCTAGGCTTGATCAATTTGTAAATTGATCGACGAGCGACTCTCGTCTGTTTCTGAACCCTTGATGCGACTTTCTGAATCATGGCGTCAACATTTACAAGAAATATATTTTTTTGGACGTTTTCGGACTCCGGTCGCATGGGAGCCCCTTCAACCATCTCTATAGATTATGGGGATTTGAAATTACTAATAGATGGCTTTTTAGACTCCCGGTTACGGTCGGAAACCGGCGTCCAGCCGAGATTTACAGCGAAATCAGCGCTTCATGTCCCTAGTCGAACCAACTACATGTAGTGTGCAACTTCTGTGGACAGAGTCAGGGCGGCAGATAATAATCAGTGTTATATTATGCAGGAGGGGGGGGGGGGAGCTTTGTCTTGTCCGTATTTAGGTATACTGCATGCTCTAAGCTAGCGCCAATGATGATAGTTAGGATATATTTTATTAGCTAGTCGCAATCATATCATAACTTCGCCTATCTCATTGGTACTAGGACGTTCAAATAAGCTTCTCCCGTTGATGCATGATTACTGGCAATCAATGGGCCGAGTTCTTTCTCCTACGTTATGATAAGAACTACATTTTGTGCACTGGGTTCGAGGAACGAATTTGCAACTGGTAAGTCTCCGAATCGATCTTTATCGGTGACAATCGATGAAGAATGATTTCGGTGGTCAAATACCGTATACTCGCCATTTTTTGAGTAGCTGGCGTTTAAAATGCTGCCAAGAAATATAATAAAATCCAGGTACTTCTGAGAACATGTACGTCCGAGTGATTGACTATGACTTGATCATATTCAACCATGATTAGCTTGGGGCAATTCACTAGCTAGGGGGATACTAGTGTTACACTCCACCTCTAAAGAGAGAAGACTTCAACCAATAGAGAATAGCAATTAATTCTTCAATATTTGTGATCTAGCTAGCAAGGGAATCGTAGTTATATACCAAGAATCTGAATCTAGATATTCTAGCCCGAGAATAGTAGAAACTCTAACATATCTCATCCAAGGACAATGGCGGTCGCCTCTGAGTCAACTAATACGAAATTAAGAGAAATACCCTAAATTATATTATCAAACTCCAACGTAAAAAGACATCTAAAGTTCGACCAAAAGCCCCTGGTAATCTCATAGTTCGTCGTGTAATGGCGATGCTCCCTGTGCCGTGCCAAGTATGGACTCAAACTGCAGCTTCCACAACTCTACTTCGCTCCTATCAAGCATAAATCTGTTGAACCCAATCGGGTCATAGATCTTGCTCTCCCAGACAGTCTCATTTGTCGTTGTTGATGGACCAGACTGCAAATCGTTCCTTCCAACATAGAATCCCGAGGCCGCAAAGTTCTCCTGGAAGCCCGACGACGTGAGCCATGAGATGAATAGCTTTGCGGATTCTGGTTGTTCAGTGGAAGCAAAGATGGCAGCGGTCTGCGCCCATGTCATGATCTGCTCGTCTTCCAAAAAGAACTCCTTGAGGTTTGCAGTAGTTGGACCTGGTAGAGTGCCGAAGGCAATGCTGCGGGTCGTGTTCTTTCCTACAACGGCGCCGGGGGTGGCACTACCCCGGACCCATTGAACATCTTGAGTTGCCAAGGCCTCAAACCAGGACCATCCGTATTTGTTGATAATCAATGAGAAGAGATATGCAATGGCATCGTCGTCGTTGGGATAAGTAAGTGCGAGTTTCCCTTTCCACGCAGGTAGCGTGAAATCGGCGAACGAGGTAGGAAGGTCCGCCGATGGGATCAGGGCCGGGTTGTACATAACACTCCCGAAATAATCTATAATTTCCTAATTAGTATAAGGAATATATTACGAAATTCTTACAATAAAATTTAAAGGTAACAAAATAATATATGACTAAGTACTCACAGAAAAATAGTGGTAGAAAGGCTGCGTTTGGGTCTTTGACGCTTGCCCACAGGCTTTCCCACGATGCTGGTTTATAGGGCAACAGTCGCCCTTGAGACTTCCAGCGTGGGTAGTCATGCAGGGTCTGCAGCGCAGCAACATCACAAAAGGTCTCCCCACGTTGCCAGGAACGATCGATATTACTGTCATGATATTTCGATAGGTCGACCGTAAGATTGAGCTCAATGTCGGGGAATGCCTGTGCCCAGGCAGTCCTGACAGAGTCGCCCTGGTAGTCCTCTAAGTTGTCGAGCAAGTTAGTAGTGTACTACTAAAATAACGGAAAGCCATTTAATGAGCATCAGTTTAATACCATCACCACCCCAGCAAATTCTCAATGGCCCAGATTCTAGCTTTGCAGCTTCATAGATGTCGTCTAGGGACCTAGTGTCGATGTCTACATTCGAGCCCGGGAAGGAATTTGAACTGCCCAATACGGTGCCTAGCAGCCCAAGAGTTGAAAGTAATTGGATAGTGCTTGTGTGCATTGTAGATAGCGTTGGATGGTTTATAGGAGGCTAGAATTGGAGGAGTGTCTGACCGATGGGAGTGAGAAGTCCAAATCTCTTGGGAATGGCCATCTTTATATTCCAATTCTCGATCTCTGAGCTATGTAGCTAGGACTGCGCCGTGGCCGGTTCTTGCTAGCGCCATTGTCCTTTTTTTATCGGCCGAAAGAGTGAATATCCATGCACGTGCGGTAACTACTTCATGTACTCTAATTGCAACGATATGAATCAGGTTACTGGGCAGTGCGTGGGCCTAGCGCCATTACTGGGCAAGCATTTCTTGTCGAAATAATGATTTCTATAGGTCCATGGATTTCACCACATATCATTAGGAGTACTACATGCAGTTTTACTGATGGACGCCTACGCGTACCGCACCTATTACCGTTCTAGGCCCTGACCAACCATCTACATATATTTAGGGCACTGCGCAATACTACTCATAATTGTAGAAAGATAGAACCCTATATTAAGGTTAGACTACTGAATGAAATTTAAGATATGTTATTAGGGTAAATATTTAGGTATTTAGTAGTCTCAATGCCTTGTTTCGGCTGGTCATGGGTGAAGCATGCCACGCAAAACTTGTTTTTGTTAGAATGCTTTCCACTGAAATTTCTAAGATTCTTGTATGGGGCACAGTAACTGATCGATCTATGATTCTTGAAATTTCACACATTGACCTGTTGGAATTTCACAACCAAGTTGACTCCGTAGGCCAAATAAATTGTGCCATTTCTTGGACATCTGATTCCAATCCAGTTGTTTCAAGGTGTCGCTCTACGTGTCACCTGGCCATCCACATCCAGAGTACATCGACTTAGAAGCGAATAGAAAAGAAAGTTACTCGGAACTTTCCAGCTCAATGTGCATAGTCAAGCCTTTATCGAATACATATACGCATAGAGCCTTTGATTCTGCTCATTTTGATTGACTTGGAACCCCTGCCCTATCGTTTTGAGCCATGTATGTAAAGTGCTTTAAATACGTAGAGCTAGCTTGGAAGCACGGAAGCCGGTTTCGTTCAGTAGTCCGTAGGGGACGCATTTCAACCTGGGAGTGCGTGTAGAACGCCTAGCTAGCTAGGTATGTATGTAAGTACTTTATCGTAATTATCAATCAATCAAGACCAATGTAAGCGCTGACCAATCCAACGGCGATTTTTTCGCCTACAAACGCCCTTGGCTTCATCAGTCAGGGTTACGAACGAGTTCATGTGTTTTGTTGATTCGGCGAGAGAAAAAGTCCGAGAAAGAATTATTGGTATGAATGTCTATTCATCAGCATCAGTAAGCCGCAAGATCAGCGACGTCAAGACAGGGTTTGAGTTCCTCCCGCGGAAACCCTGATGCAGGAACGCCTACATATTCCTTACAAGTACCTAGCTCCGTTTGCGCTAGATAGAATACAGCTTTAAACGAGTGATTTTTGATGGTTCTACCGATGAATACGCCGGTGCACATTTTGAATGCGGTTAGAAAGCTACCGATGATTTCATACATGTAGGTTTTCAGCTTCAGCCCTTCCTAATCACTATCAATCAATCAATAATCCGGGGAAATATTCTTCCGTTTACAATAACCATAATATTACACGCCACGTGCGCGATACCTACAATTATACACTTATCAATATCTGCGTGTTAGACTACATCGTTAGTAAATTTTGGTCAGTAGGCGTGCCCGGTAACATGCACTGTGTATGTAGTCAAGAGTATGGGACATGTACTCTACCTAGCTTCGGTTCCTAAATGTTACTTACTCTTCCATGTGGAGAAGTCTCGACTCCACAAATGCTAGTGTAGAGTAGGCTAGGGGCTGAGGTTTGGGTTTGGGTTGATGGGGTTGAGGTTGGGGTTGGGGTTGTTAGGACGACATTTAGGTACAAGTACATGTAGTAGACGTAGGTAGAGTACAGCATGTATGTACCTACATGTACGTACATGTACCTACCCAATTTAAACAAGCATATATCGGGATCCCTATTATATACTAGAGGAATTTCTGTAACGACATACATGTATGTATGTATGTTTCCCAATGATGCAGCTTTCGAAACTTCCCTTCCCTTCCCTTCCCGGGAATATGCTTATATTATGCGTATCTGTGACTATCAAACCCTGTGACAAGCCTAAGAATTGAATAAGCTTGAGTGCGCTAGCTCGACACTGGTACTGCTTGTACTTTAATCACCGCTAATTAAGCTCTCGGCTACTGTTTTTTCCGATTAAACCAAGTTCCTACCGCGGGCCCCCGGTATTAGGCGGACCGGACAACGGAATGATGTGAGGTACCGTTTTATCTCTTACGCCGAATCCTCACGTGGCCTCCTGGCATTCTTTGACGGTATACTGGGAACCCTTATCTTCGAGACGCGTCTAAATGCTAATTATCTGTAGTATTGCAAAAGAAATCGCATTTTATAGCCTGCATTACCTGCCACTTTTAATTCCAGAACAAACCTACATCACCCAGGTGTTCCTTTGAGCCATACCGAGCCGATTGCGCCTTGTAGACTTGGGCCTAAAACAGCTCATTTCAGTTGTTGATGCCATGTACATACATACTCAACACACTCCCGAATCCACCAGGGTACATGTTAATTGCGGCACATGAATGCACTGACACCCTTCCGGTCCGAAGCATCATCGCGGGAAATGGGCACCTCATGGTAAGAAGATCCTTGTTCATTGGTGGTAGCCAAAGGACGCCTATTTTTCAGGAAAGAAGTGTATATCTAATTCAGTTTATATGAACGAAGAACGCTACTTGCGAGAATACTTCATAGAAACCTTGCACGGGACAGCACCGTAACTGTCTTCTACTGTTAATAACCGAGTTCATGATGGAGTGCTATTACTCGATTGGGTTTGTCGGCATTTACGTGGTGGTTTTCCTGGGTCTCGGGATCAGTGTAGACCGATCTCTCTCCATTTCCAGTTCTGAGTGTGGAATCGAGTGGCTGCCAGATCGATGTGATTCTCACATGATCGCCTATATACATGTGGTTTATCGGTCCAACAGCAGCAACATCCAATTTGCTTCTGTTTCCGTTTTCAACAAATAGGTATCATGGGTGTAACGGTTGTATCACTAAATTCAGAATTTCGTTTTTCTTCGTCTCAATTTTAGAATTTTACAAGGTTAACCAGGGGACAGCTCTCTACCATTATCTTGTGAACCCATAAGGCCGAGAAATCGTTCGGCCATCTAGTCTTGTGGGTATTGGGTCGAATAGAAAGGAAGATGGTCTGGGATATATAAGCCAGAAGATGTGCCCCGAAAATAGCTCCCCGAGTTGTAGCTAGAAAGCATTCGGGTCTAGTCAGGGTATGATTTAGGGAAACTAGCTACGATGTGAAAGCTTAAGAGGAGGGTTGTTATTGCGAGATGCTTACATACACAGATATTGATGTTTCAATGTTGATTCAGGAGTGAAAAAGGCATATATTAACCAGCGACAACTTCTCTTACGCCAGGAAGATTGAGATTGGAATTTCAGTATCGAAGCTGGAGAATTGTAGCAAGATTATTCTCAATGATTAATCAAGGTTGTTAAAGAAAAGAGAAATAGGACACATGTATGTGCAAAGATCACTGAAGTAAAAGTATCTTAACTAAGATTGAATAGTGCACGATTTAGTATAGGGTCCAATGGGACTTTGCTATTACATCTTCGAATCAAATTTAAACATATCTCACTCGATCCTGAACGTCCTAGCTATTGCAATTGAGGGTCGTATTCAAAAAGTGTGTAAATCGAAACGAATATAGCTGAGTAGTTGATATCCTTTAGGTTTTCTTTAACCTGTTTTACGGAACTGAATTCCGTGATTGTTGATATATCGATAACATATATTACATTCATATAGCTATTTGTAGAGCTGCTAACATCCCGACAGAGACATGTCTCAAAACTGAATGGTACATCTCTGGTAACAGCACCCCAATTGTGCATTCTACATATACATACTGATGTAGCGGTGGCACCCAAAAAAAACCTATGGATATCTATATTGGCCCCCCTCCTGGCTAGATTTCTTCTTACCACCGGGTCCCAGCGTGCGATAGTGCACAATGACGTTTCGATGTTATAATTTACCGGCACGACTGTTGCCTCGAAAGCTGTTAGATTTGCGTCACCTCACGAGGTGTACTTGCGTCCACCTGCGAGAATGGAATGCTGTAATATCATTCATTTTTGGACAACAAGGCAATATGCAGCCACAGAACAGTGGTTGTCCGCGACACTCTGCAATATATGCGTTTCTGATCAATTCAATCCATGATTACTTTGAGTAGTAAAAAAACTCGGAAAACAGGTTATAGTATACTAACGGAGGATACCTGGATAAGGTGCAGGGCAGCCATAACTATCTTTCAAACACAGGAGTAATCTCTTGCAAATATATCTCTTTCAAGCCGTTAGGTGATAGTAATGCCAGCAGACAATTGCGGTCTCAATATCAACTGAGCTGGTAACCATCAACCCACTTTTAAATAAGGATAATCACAGACCTTAATCGCAAAGATCTAAACTCGATATTTAGAATCAAGGGATATGCGGTATCCCATAGATATATTACGGCTAAGAATTCATAGAATCCTCTTAATTTTCTATAACGCAAGCTAGGTGGTAACAATATACCCATCTAATCTATCAAAGTCATGTCAGCCCACGTACCCAAAGACCTGTTTCTTGTGGGCGAATGGGACAAAGTCTGACAGCAACACATGCAGGGTCTGGGCTAGTTCTGACAGCCCCTTCAACGTAATTTGAAGCTGTTTTATCATGGTCTTTTTTGAAACTGGGCTCGCTTTGTGTGGGAAACTGTGTTTGAAGTCCCTTTTAAAGTTATTATCCATCATGGAAAGTCACTCGTTCACGGAAAGGCAGTAGAATCAAGCCTTCTACAGTTCAACACCATCGAGAGAGAAAACACCAAATATTATCGACTCTTAGATAGCTCATGATATTGTTCCATGAGTATGGTGATTGATCTTCTTGGATGGCTCATGACATTGCATACATACATGTATTACTCCATTTGAATATGCTACGGATGTAGAAGGGTCATTTACCAACACCAGCGTTTGAACCTCAGTAAGTTTCATACATCATTTTGGAGGTGAAGAAAACCTATAAGGATACGAATTGGCCCTGGAATTCCTTGTAAATTATTCTCTATCATTTCCATCTAAATACACAATACATATCGGTCGTAAACCATGACTCATCAAATTAACAGTGGGATTGTCTCAAAGCCTGCGCCCAGGGTTGTCGACTTTACTAGCTCATCTGCTTCTGTTGGCGTAGAACTTGAAATGATAATTACGAACCTACCAGACTACAAAGACCACTTTAAGCTCTTCGAGGAAGCCTTTATACCCTTGACTTCTGAACTCTACCCTAAGAAATCACTCCCCCGCAGTGAAGAGCCCTTCCAGATCAAAGATGACTTCTCTATCATCCCTGGGCCCAGGTTTCCTAGGGCTAGAAGGGTTGAAGTTGCAACCCCCGTCATGACAGGTGATAGGTCCCAATTCTCATACCATAGTATCATCCCAAAAATGTGCACCACAATCATTTCCACCCTTCCAAAGGACGCCTCAATCGAATTCAATCACACTACTGCACTTCAGGTCCACATTGGTGTCGGAGACGGAAACACATACTGCCTTCGAGACCTCAAACGCATCTGCAAAGCCATCGTAATCTTCGAGGACCACATGGATACGCTACACCCCAACTGCCGCAATCCTCCTGATAACGCTAACCCAAATCCTCTTCGTCGATGTTGCGCAAGTTTCAAGCTAAAGCTTCTCTCAGACGCCAAGAGGCTCGACGCTATTGATAAGCAGCACAATGCGGCGGGACTTGTCATGTTGATGAATAGCTGTGTTGGAATGAAGGATTTACCAAAATATTACAAGTATAACTTGCGTTCTCTTGAGAAGTTCGGCACTATAGAGTTTCGACAGGCAGTCGGAACAGTAAGAAGTGAGGTGATCGTGGGATGGATCGAGACGGTGATCCGCTTCGTTTCTGCGGCAGTAGGGACGGAGGATGAGGTTTATAAGAGGTGGGCAGAGGGCGATGCTATCGGGGATGAGGATTATGAGAGGTTTGGGGCGCCGTTGATTAGCGTTGACCGGGATATCGATTCTTGGTGGGGAGTTAGGGATTTTGGCGACGCTTGATGCTGGGTAGCTCTTGCTTTCTGTTCACTGGATTGACCGTTACTAAATTGGCCTCAATGTTTTGTTTTTGTGTTCCCGTGTTTGTCATAGTATTATACGACTGGATGCTTTGTTTTTATTTTTCTCTTAGGTTAGGATTTTCAGTTTAGGAAGTGAAATTGTAGGAATGAGAAAATTGCCGGTAGTTTTTCTTTATCTCGATTTACGGAAGGAAGTGCATACCGTACCTGCCGCCGTTCTTATACTGCCACTTGCTGTTTATTCCCGTCCGGCATATATATGTACGCCAATCTTCCATCTCATGAAGGGACTCGGCAATTCCTGCCGCTACTACACGATTTGAGACATATTACACCCGATGGATTTTGTGAATAAATAGATGCGGTTTTCAACACTACACATACATGTATATGTGTGTACTAGTAAAGACCTGCAGCTCGTTCGTTGCGTACGTGTACATACACCTTACCTCCCAGTATTGAGATCAATGTTTGTCTTATATAACATATAGTTAACCCTGATTGGAAACTGCAGATACATGTGGTCTTTATCTTAGATAACCCTTCTTCTCCTCATATTCTTGGAGGCTAAATTTCTTGGTGTTTGTAAAATTACTTCCTGTAAATAATCACTCGCTACCGAAATTGAATAGGAGGCCCATGGCCATTCACCAACCCAAAGAACATTGTTCTTCGATAGCCATCCATAAAAAATTAGCTATCATCCTAATGAGAGGTTCCTATCGTAAATGGATAGCTCATTTCTGTACTGGGCGTGATATTACTGTAGTTCTTTGTACTCAAAACGCCATACGCAACGAATTTGAGAGCCTTTATATATATGAACATTTCTTCGTGTGGTGTTTTTGATATATACTATACTCTGAAATTTATTTGTTTAGATAAGGCAGTTGTTTAGCCAAATTTTAGTACCGTGTACAAAGCGTATACCAGAGGCTAAACCTGCCACATATCTACACTCGCATTAGGTCTTTGAGATCCTCAAGCATATATTATAGCTATTTAAGTAGCTGTAAGCTATACGAAGTATGAATTATATATTATGCCCTAATCTAGAGTTCGAACTACTAATCTATTCTCCTTATCATTAGCAAATAACTATAATAATATTAGTAAAGAGATGGCTACCGTTCACCACAATTTTCACATCAAAGGTCCGTGAATATTCGCGCTTCAGTATTCTGGTCCCCAGGCGTGCGCTCGCATTGGAATTTTAGACCGCCCATGACACAATTCGTCCTCACCTTAAAATGAGATTCTTAAGCTTTGAAGCAATCATATACTTCATACGGAAGCGTAATGAATATCACGGTCTCTACGACCGTATGAGGAATATTAATGACATTGATGCATATGTACTATTAGATTAAAGATCCTTTGATACTAAACGGTTTTGACACCCCCAAGCTTGATGCTAACAGTTGGCTTATGATAATAGATCTTCTTGTCAAGTACTTATCAATTGGTCCCGCGCCCAGATTCCGACCCTCTGTAAATTTAGGAGAGTCAGCTTTGATAGACTAGCGGATATGATACGGCTAGTTGTACGAGTGTAGTCACGGTAATTAAGTGATTTTATAACAGTAGATCATAATAACAGCAGATACCACATGCGGCGTGATCAGAGCGTGCAGGGTACTGTACCATATAGATACCTCGAGACTCGTGTACCAGTACTTGCTGTGACAACAAACCGCGCCACAGACCTCCCGTTGTCACGCAGAAACATACTCTCGTGGCGAGTGGAAGCACGGGTCCAATTTAACCCCAGTCCCATAACGTCACACATCACGGAGCACCGGAATAATCCCCGGCAAACTCCTTGCATGAAATGATTGAAGATCCCTTTATGCTATGTAGATCAAATCAGGCTGAATTCCAGAACGAGGACAGGGGTAACGAGCGGCGGCAAAGAAGAAAGGGAAGGCTTTTAAAGACTTCTTTTCCACTTCTAGCCAAGGAGTAGCTACATAGATACACACTCCATCATAACCGTATACTTAACGGAGGAATAACCCAAGACCAAAGAAACCCAAAAACAAAAAACAAAGACGTACAAAGAAATGATTTCCCAGCAGTAGGTACTCTAGTACACCGTACAACGGTAGTAATGGTATATTATACTAACAGAGGTATTGGTAGAATGGGTGGACAGAATCAGCCCATTCCCGATACCGGTCAAACAAAATCGATCGATCGCATAGAGGGAAAGACGAGAAAGACAAAATAAAAGAAAAGGCCACAAGTGTAACAAAAGACAAACCGTCCCTACCCACGATCTTTATCCGCAAGAAAAACAAAAACTCCTAATAAACAACCCATAATCGCAGTAACTAGGTGTAAGTATTTAACATGCGTGAACGCTAATACCGTTTCTCTTTCCAACGCCGTTTGACTCCTTGTAATCGGGGACATTAGTAGGATAATGCGGTTCCTCGATATGCTTCCTATCTTCACTCCCTCTCTTGATATCCTTGGATCGGCTTCTCTGCACCATATAATTATTCCTCGCCTTGCTAGGCTTGGGACGCTCTCTGGCAGACTTCGTCTTTGATTCTGGATTTCCTACCCTTTCAATGGTATTCACCGCTACCTTTTGGTCCGTATCTTCCGATCCCTTTTTAGTAACTTCCGCGTTCTCTAAGGAAGACCCTATTTTTTCAATTTCATCCAAATCGCTCTCGGGCACAATATTCCCGTTTTTGACCACTGGGAAAGGCCCTCCCAGAACTGCGCTAACATCACCCCACCACCTATCCCCAAAACTTTTATACCACTCTATAGTAGCCTTCAGACCCTCTTCAAATTCCGTTTTTTGCTCCCATCCCAACCCCTTGAGTTTTGTTACATCAACGGCATACCGGCGATCATTGAATGGACGATCCTTTGTATAATCTACCCAATCCTCAATGCGAAACCGAGGGTCATTTGGATTATTTCCGAAATATGTAATGAGGAGTTTACAGAGATCGATATTGGATATCTCATCTGTAGAGCCGACGTTATAGATTGCACCTATTGTACCACGGTGAAGGATGGTATCAAAGGCGTCAGCGGCATCGGCAGCGTATAGGTACCGACGGGTGTGGAGACCGTCGCCGTGGAGGATAAGCTTGCTTTGGCGGTGGAGGAGAAGAGCGAATTTAGGAATGATTTCTGTCTTTATTAGTTTTCATTCGAGAGTTTATAGACAAGAATGATATACTTTCAGGATATTGGTGAGGCCCATATATATTATTGGAGCGGACAACAATGATTGGGAGTTTAAAGCTCTTCCAGTAGCTGTGCACCAACATCTCTGCCGCTGCTTTACTGGCAGCATAAGGATTCGTAGGCGCAAGCATACTTCCCTCAACGAGATCATCTTCGTCCGCCCCTACCTCGCCATATACTTCGTCGGTGCTCACATGGACAAACCTCTTGAGCATGCCGTGGTTCTTCGCGCACTCGAGTAATACGTGGGTGCCGTATACGTTAGTGTTTGTGAACTCATAGCTGTTTCCGAAGCTCAAGTCAACATGTGATAGCGCCGCGAAATGGAATATTGTGTCTATCTTATATTTGCGCAAAACGTCTTGAACTTGGGTAGGGGAAGTTATATCGCCGTGAACGAATTTGAAATTTGGCGAGAATGAGAGAGATCGTGTATTGTTCAGAGAAGCGCAGTAGTCGAGTTTGTCGAAACTGACTATATTGTAGGCATCTGGGTAGGTTAGTGTTAGATGACGTACAAGCCAACAGGCGCTGTACAGGGATTAGCTTTGGTATCGTCGCATGAAAAGATAAAGGGAGGCAAACATGAATCCTGCACCGCCGGTGATTAGGATGTTCTTTGTGTCTGGTAGCGGCTCGAATTTGGTTGTGCCTTTGAGGATAGGAGCCTCCTTCCAGATCTCCGTGTCACGAAAGCGGTGGTGGATGGTGGGTATCGAGTCTTCGTCTTCCGCGCACTGTCGCTTCGAGTGCGGAGTGAGCTGAGAATGAGATGCACGTTTTCCGGGCGCCATCGTGTAGTGCGTATTTGTGTCTTTGTTGTAAGGACGAGACGCTGGAGGAGAAGGAGAAAAGACGAGACACGTTACTACTTGTCCGAAATATCATCCATCCCAATCCCAGCTCATAGACATTTAAGGCGCACGAACGGCGGAGGTTACGCAGCTCAGAGCTAGGAGAGAGATAGATGAGAATGGGGGGGCTAGGGTAAGATAAACGGGTATTATGAAGGAGGGCAAGGCAAGGCAGGACGAGAGATTTTGGGTAACGTACATACCAGGTTGCCGGGATAGATCTCTCAAATGCGAAACTGCACAGATCAACAGGAACGGTGATCATCAACCAAGCTGGATCATGCAAGGGAGTAAAAGGCCGTGAAAACAAACAGCAGCGCAGCAGTGAGCGAGTGAGAGAAGAGAGAAAGGAAAGAAACGAGGATGTTTATTTAATTGTTTCCATTACCCCCCGCCCAGTGGGTAATTAAAAGGAGAGGGGGGACTAGAATCACAAACACACAAAGGATAAATGTGTCGGGAGGAGGGGGGATGGAGGGGGAAGAGGGGAAGAGCTGCCGGAACTAGCTTTGAAGAACTCAAAGCCTTGGAAAGATACCTACGGGCCGTAATCTTCACATACCTAGAGCTTACCACATTTTCCCAAATTAGCTGCACATCATTGTCCATGCTGTTCTCTGTTAATGCGGTTTTGTGTACCAGTACAGGGTCAAGACAACGCCACGATACATGTACGTATACGATATACCTAGGATGTTGTCACTTATCCCGTGTTGCGCAATAGAGAGGGCTTGAAATTTGTCCTAGGCGAGGAGAGAATAGTTGAGGAACACAGCAACATTAAACAGACTGTCAAACAACAGTCATTTTCTCAGTCATGTTTTAAGATTTTGGATATGCTTTTGAAGCCCGAATGGTCTAAAAGAGGCTGGCTTTCTAAATAATTTAGAATCATCGGTTTAGGAGGGGCGGAGGTCAAATTCGAGGATTTGACCTGCGTATACGAGCTGGATACTGGATGCAATGACAGGATACCAAGACCCCGCCGAGCCACTAAAGAAAGACTCTGGATGTGTTTGCGCAAAGTCTCAACTTTTAAGCCTTTCAGGAGGTGCGGCCCGGTACTCGGATCTAACGTGAAGAGGTTCCGTAGATACATAGAGCACATACACGATGGTTTATTGTTCTTGTTCCTGCATGTGAATGTCTCAGTCACACGAGAAAACATATCGGAAAAGTATGATTCAGGGCACAGGTCACAGGGCAGGGGTTTCTACGAACACGTGCATACATGTATTCAAGGAACACCAAGGAATCCCCACCCCGGAATAGATAGATTGCTCTAATCTCGCTAAATCTAAACCAATTCTGGGACTCGGAAAGTACATGTATACATACATGTAGAACTTAAAAACATGCACAATTATAGCTACATGTAGGTACTGATTGTTTGACCAGATTAAGCACTGTAACGTGTGAAAACCAAGCACTCCTGTTGACTTGTTCTGAATCTGTAAACTTTCTGTATCAAGTAACACGTTGAATGTTTCTTCAACACTTTTTACCAACTCAATATTGTAGCCAGATCATACCTTCAATTAATAGGTCCAACCATTGTTTACACAGCATCACAATTCGTCACCGGAAAATTGATCCACATCCATGGTACTAAGTAATTTTCTTTTCATTGGTCTTTCGGCCAGAGTTGCTCCAAACCCCACTTCAAGACTGCTTCCAGTACTGGCCTTCCCATTCTCTTCAACTGCAAGCACCCGGGAGTCTCTTGTCGTATCCTTCATTTCCTGAATTGACAGGAGCTCTATAGAGTGTTGTCTGTTGATAAATCGATGACCCTCCAGTCCATCACCACCACCCCCATCATGAATTTCCTCATCAGAAAGTAATCGGCGTTGCCGTTTAAAGCCAGCAACAGGGACTGCTTTTATATCATTCACTAACTCAAAGGAGCTTTGTATCTCCCTCTCTGCCCCCAACCCTACCCGCTTTTCAGTTTTAATCTTCCCCAGGATATGTAAAATATCTTTCAATATATTGGTTTGTAAATTTTGTTCATCGGCTATTCTCTCTTGCTTGATTGCAAGACGCTTCTGCCCCTGCTCGAGGTCACGAAAAATCAAGTCATGAGCGTGTAGCTTTTGATGAATCGTGTGAAGCGTTTCAAGAAGTGTGAGTTTTGCCTCGAACGTATGGAGTAGATCGGTAGTGGTTTGAGTAAGGCGGCGGAGGACTGTAAGCTGTGCATCGACTTTGATGAAATATGTGTTAGAGCTTTGGGGAGGAACATTAAATTGGATTAGTACAACATACCTTCATCATCTCGCTTTAAAAAGCCAAGTTCGATCTGCTTTTGAGAATGGGTGATTTCTGCTTTGCAAGTATTTAGAAGAGTATTGAGCTCTTGTTGGTGACTTTGAAGCTTAGTTGTTGAGGTTTGGAGAAGTGTATTGAGTTCTTCGGATTGGAGCGCCAGTTTTCTAGACCAGAGAGAGAGAGAGGGAGAAGACATGACTACTGGTGATACTAGAGGGCTAGGCTGAGAGGTAGATCCCGACATCTGGTCGCAGAGAGGGGGGTGATTTTTGCTAACTTTGCCGGAGGTGCTCATTGAACGCACACTACATGTAGTAACAACGTATACACGTGCGGATGTGATCGTACCCAGCCCTCCGGTACGTAGGAGGGTGTGCATTACGTACATGTATCCCTCCAACGTGCATGCAGCAATGTCGGGAGGCCAAAGAGCCATCGGAACTCGGTTTACATGCAAAACTAATGTTTATTTTACTAAATTACAGCTCAGACATACCCCGACATAACAAAATCTCCGACCTGGGAGGGTCCGACTAGCGTCGAGAAGCTACCGCCCCGGGCCTGCTTGTATACATGTAGCGAGCAGTAAGCTGCTGGTTATAAGTGATTGGCACGAGACTAGCCACGCGTACGGTACGAGAATACAGGTAGGCCATGGGGGCCTACATGTAGCTTCATCTTACTGCAAACTTTCTCACGACTAACATTCCCTACATAGTACATGTACGTAGTACAGTATACAGTCGAGTCTCGATAGTAGCATACCCGATAATAGCATATTTTCGATTGTAGCATATAGTTGGGAAATCCCAAACGAGTCGGTACGGGCAAAGTTGTTCTCGATAGAAGCATATTCTTGCATATTCTCGATAGTGGCATACGAAAATTTATTCCTGACCCCATGCTACTATCGAGACTCGACTGTATATGAGGGTAATGTAAGTCGGGGTTATAATTACCTTACCGTCGAAACGCATACAATTTTGAGCCTTATTCAGTCGGCTTATCCAGAACGTAGGCTTACAATAGCTTTATCAGTACAAAAATCCTTTTTTAAGCCTTATTTCATCCTTAAAACACGCTTAAATAATACTTATTTGAACCTTATTGGATTCATAAGGCTATTGTGAGCCTACGTTCTGGATAAGCCGACTGAATAAGGCTCAAAATTGTATGCGTTTCGACGGTAAGGTACATAGAGAGAGCTACATGTAATTGTTATATGTATCCTTGGAAGAAGCATTTGCGTGACTTTCGGTTCCTTATGCTCATTTGCACTAAAATCTGTGCATGTGATATTCACCGCTCTGGTGAAGAAGTGGGGTAGAGATAGATACGCAACACGTGTGCCTGTAGCTAGAACTACATGTAGTGAAGAAAGCTTTTATTCCCACATACATTTATGCAGACTGGATCCGGACAATTTATTTGCTGCATGACTAAGCATTACTATGTAGGCTAGCTTGACACTCGACGAGTGAGATCTTATGCGGAGACACCAACGACTTTCCCATCCGGGTAACAAACCTATGACCTCACTGCTAAATGAGCCTCTTTTCGCCTGCATTAAAAAAAAGTTCAACTACATACACCCCAACCACGCCACAAGACGATAGTTATGCTACGCAAAGGCGTGCGGACAAATCAAACAGATCTTCGCCGTTTGTTTGATACCCTCAAGTCCCTCCGTAACCAGCGTACTGCAATTACCGAACTCCCGACACCAAGAACCCGCGCAAATGAGGGCACCAGAACTACTGTTCTGGAAGGAGACAAGAAAGAATGGGATTCAATAGAGGCAATGGAGGCTGCGGATGTCATTGACGACAATGAGCCGAGAATCAGGGTTTTCCGCCAGACAATCAAGCCTCCAGAGCTTTTAAAGCAACCGCTCGAGTCACTGTCTGAAACACCAATTCTAGATGCCGCAACTGGGTTGAACAAATCAGTTTCGTCAGCGGTCAGTTTGACAAAAGTAGAGCTGCATTACCTTCGGAAACTGACAAATGCGCTCAATTTCCTTGCGCATTCGCCTGTAAGCGTTATGAAGGAGATTTTCTATTGGCTCGAGAGATTCAGGCCGAATCCGAAGGTTTTGCAGCTCCTCACTCCGCATGCGTGGTCGCTCTTGTGGGCGTTAGAAACCAGCCAGATTCCTACATTTCGGAGTAAATTAATCGGAGATATGATGGTTTCTGCGGGGGTTGAATTGAACGAGGATCAAAATATCGCCTATATTGGCGGTTTGTACTGGAACGGAGCTAGCAAGGAGGCACTCGCAAGATGGACCCACGGGACCAAGAGGTGGAGCGGATCTGCTAAACACTGGAACCTTGGTATCCGGATGTTCTCGCTTAACCAGGAGCCCTATGTAGCAAAATATTGGCTTGGTCAGATGATCACAGCACTTGGCCAAGCTGAACCTAAATCGTTCATTCCGGTCATCATGTCCTTTAACCATCTATATCACCCAAAAAGGGCGTGGGAGACATATAAGGAGATGCGGGGATGGATGAAACGCACCAACACTAAGCTCACAATATCGCAATACGATACTATTTGCATGTCATTCCTTGAC
Source organism: Morchella eximia (assembly GCA_024713935.1). Lineage (NCBI taxonomy): Eukaryota > Fungi > Ascomycota > Pezizomycetes > Pezizales > Morchellaceae > Morchella > Morchella eximia. Next base: position 1,289,465 of record JAMGZG010000017.1, read on the forward strand.
AGCGGCCAACAGAGGTATGGCCTAGATGTTTATAAACATATGATTTTTTCAGTGCCCAAGGCACTCGAAAGAATGCGGACAGATATCTATGAAAATTTATCGAGTGCAGTGGTCGGGGCACAGGAAACGATAAATTCTCCCAAAAAGTTGGCGAACCTCTCACTTGAGTCGCTCCGGGATCTTCCGCCAAAGATCCAGGACAAATATTTTTATGGAAGCTGGCTCAAGAACTCCATACGTATGGGTAGGACGGATCTTGCGTGGTACTTAGTCCGCGAGGTAATGATCGAGAAAGATTTCCTACCGGATTCGATACATTACAACTGCATTCTTCAAGGGTTTCTGGATGAAAAAAATGTTGAGATGGCAGAGCAGATAGCAGAAGAAATGATCAAGTCTCGATTTCATCAGCTGGAGATGGATAAAGAGAAGAAGGAGTGGAAAGATTGGACTAGTAAAGCAGTTTCCGCAGTTGAAATTGACCCCGCGATAAGTATCCCCACGAAGGGTACCCTTACTCCCAGCACAACACCCCCAGCAACTATACAAACCTTCTCCCTCCTTATCAATTACTACTCCCGCCGCAACCGCATGGAAAAAGTCGTCGCCTACACCTCCACAATGTCATCCTGCCAAATATCACCAAATTCCTACATTTTCAATCACTTACTCTACTCGCTTCTCCGTGTCCATGATATCCCGCGTCTTATGCGGACATACCTCATGATTCTATCATCGGCAGATGTAAAACCAGATATGGAAACATGGAATATCATGTGGATGACTACATGGAAGCGTTATACCCAGAAGCACCGAAGATTCGATGAGCTATTGCCCCCACGGACACTTTTCGCGGATATGGTCAAACGTCTTAGTAGAAAGCAGATCAAGGGAGATGAAGAAAAAGAGAAAATGAAAAATATGTGGCACACAGTCATGAAATCATTCATGCTTTCTAGAGACTTTCCTGGCGTCCTCATAGCTCTACATGTTGGGATAAAATTGTGGGACATGAAGGTGGATGATACAGTAGTGAGGGAGATTGTATTTGGGACCATGCGGGCTGCTTCTTGGGACCCGGATCGTGAGGAGATGCCAAGAATCCATCCAGAGATGATCGATGGCTGGGTGGAGAGATTGAGATCACAGGCAAGGTACTTTTTGAGGCACAGGAGGAGAGGTGATAGGAAGACGGTAGGGTTGTGGAGGAGCGTGAAGGATCCAGAAGGGCTCTTAGAGGGATTGACGTCGCTTTTGAGGGATAAATTAGGTGACGACGCAAAGGTTAAGGAGATATCCGAAAGGGCGAAGGTAGAAATGGGAGTAGAAGGTTTGAAGATTGATTAAGTGGGAACTTCTTTTTATTTTTATTTTGAGGTTAAAGTTAAAGTTGTGTAATATATGCATCATATTGTATATTAATCGGGGGGCATAATGTACATATTGATTCGATGGTACTGATGAATTTTGCTAGTAACCCAAGTAGACCTAAAACTAAATGCAGTCGACTCGACAAAACCTGGAAATGATACTACCTTACTACTTCTAATTGTCTTGGAAGATAAAATCTCAATGCATAATGTAAAAACACCACTCCTTTTGCGTTTGGCTTTTTATTAAATTATGGCTGACTGTGTACTAGTAGGTACTCTCTTCCTAATGATGTATGTATGTACTATACTTTGTGTTGACATACATATATAGTGCTCGGACAGAAGTTTTGGTAATATACATGTATATAGCCAAAGTAGTCATGTTTAGCTACCCGAAGCAACCACCCAACCTTATCTAAAAAAATTCAAAGTTACAAGGACAGTTGAGAATTATCTCAAGACAGAGCACAGGGAATTCTAGAATTTTAAGTCCATTCTTCAGGTGTGTGCGATCTAGCTTTTAAAGTCATGATTTGAGGGTTTCTGATTTTGTATGGTGTTCCCATACAAATTTTGTGCTGCAACGGCAACAAAAGTTACCCCGACTGTACCGGGTGTGCACCTAAAGTACGGAGACACCCCCATGTCCGTTTTTTCCATTGGTTGATTTTATGGCAACGCCATGGGGTAGCAACCAAGGCAACCAATGATGCAGTATCATTTTTACTTAGACTTAGTTATGTGGGGAAAAAAATACCGAGACGTTCTGATATATTTTCACTTAAAAAATCGAAATTAATTGTTAAAAATACAAACAAAAAACCAGTAATATTGGCCCTGCCTGCTGCTTCATCTGCATTGCATTTTAAGCCCTTAATCTCTGTGTGGGGTTGTTATTTGATGAAATTGTGTGAAAGCGAGAGTGATGGAGGTTGCGTTGTAAAAGCTGTCTCCAGCTTACACCCTGGCCGCCAAGTATCATTTTTAATTCAATCGCCCAATCAGAGCCCTTCACAGGCCCTCATTTTTTTTAAAATTCCCCAAAACGGGGTTCTCAGTACTTACCCTTAACCCCCGGCGGTACTGTCGTTCACGGGGTATTGGCGGATACTGGGTGATGGCGGACAGGGCAAAAAAGAGACAGCCAAGCCAGTATCCGCCAATCCCCGTGAACGACGGTACCAATCACAATGTTTCATAAAAATAGACAAGGCTGAAAGTTGAGTACCTACATGCTCAGTAGGCAGCCCTTGTTTAACTTCAATTCTCTTCAACTCTATTCATATTCACGACTTCCAACAACATTTGCTATTCTTGCCATCGGTGACGGATTCCAACAAAAATGCCCATCATGGAAGCGGTTGGCCTTGCAGCAAGTATCACTGCCCTCATCCAGTTGTCCAGTAAACTGGTCTCTATAGCCTATAATTATATCAGCGGCCTCCAAAAGGCACCAAGAGATATCAAAAACCTAGCCAAAGAGTTACACGCCCTCGTAGGGGTTCTTGACAACCTAAAGGATTATTTAGACGCAAATTCTTCGTCTCTAGCTCTACAGAAGCTTGCAGTAAAGGACGGGCCGATCGAAGTATTCACCGAGGAGATGAAGGCGCTCGATCGCAAATTCAGTGCAATCGACTCTTCAAAGCTTACTGTGAAGCTTGGCTGGCCTCTCAAGGATAAGGATATCACGCAGACACTCTCGAGTATTGAGCGACATAAGACGGTTTTTATTTTTGCTATGCAATTAGATGAATTGTGAGTTAGTCTGGTTATCAGAATCGAGTCTTAAGTGTCATACTGACATTTTGATATTAAGATTATTATCAAGGGCGATAGAAGCTTATGTTATTGGTATTGAGAATTCAGTTAAATATATTAATACGTGTGTTAAGGGCACAGATTCTGCAGTGCAGGAGGTGAAGGGGGACGTTAAGAACATAGCTGCTACGGTTCAGGAAATCAAGTCTGATACGGGGGGTACCAATGTAGCTATTCAGGCCCTTCAGTCTATCCAAGAGGGTAAGATGGCAGAACCGTCTAGATCTACTTGATTTCACTAACCGGCCTTTAGCGGAAGCTCGTTTAAAGGTGTTGAACTGGTTATATCCAGAGTCTTTTGAAACAAGGCACCTTGAAATCAGTGGAAGACGGCGGGAAAAAACCGGCGAATGGCTTTTAAAATCTGACGAGTTTTGTGAGTTTGTCGAAAATAATCAAAGTTCACCAATACTATGGGGCCACGGCATTCGTAAGTACCCTACTGTCTTTCTCTATTAGAGATTTTTGTATTAATTAAAAATAATTACGCAGCTGGTGCTGGCAAGACCTTTTTGAGGTAACTTTACATGAAAACCCGTGCCCAACCCCCTTGGCCTAACAGTGACTTTAGTTCTGCAGTTATCGATCACCTCCAAATTGAAGCACGGAAAAACAATTATGTGGTATCTTATATTTACTTCAACTACAAGGAGCAAAAGCAACAGAAACCCCTTCAGATCCTTGCAAGCTTGGTCAAACAGCTTGCCTGTCAGATATCACAACTTCCCAGCTACATCGTTGACCTACACACCCGGTTCACAAAAGAAACTAAACAGCTTACTGAACAGGAATTATATTCCGCTCTAGTCTCAACTTTGGAATCCTTTGGACGAGTCTTCTTTGTTTTCGATGCTTTGGATGAATGCCATCAAACCAACCAACGGGCAACTCTCTTACCATTGTTTCACCGTATGGTTAGAGATAATCCGAGCATAAGGATCTTTCTAACTAGTCGACAACACCCCGAAGATATCCAGGCCTCGTTTGAGAAGTCAGCAAAGGTCGCTCTCCGAGCCAACGACGAAGATATAAAACTCTATATTCAGCAGAAAATCAACGAAAACCCCCGGGCAAAGAGCCTTACTAGTAAAGGCGATCGCCTGAACACGATTATTTCAGAACTTACAAAGGCAGCAAATGGGATGTAAGTAGAGAAAAGACCTCGATCAATTGACAGGTTCATATGCTAACGCCGACTAAACTCAGGTTTCTACTAGTACACTTCCATATTAATCTCATCTGTCAACAGACAACACCCAAAAAACTCATGGCTGAGCTTGAAAGGCTTACACTCGATGGCTCGAGATCAAAAAACAATCCCTTAGATCCCACCTATGATAGAGCTATAGAATCGATCCGTTCTCAGCCCGCAAATTTTGAGCTGGCAAAGAGTATATTTACCTGGCTCGTGAAGGCTCAGAGAACTCTTACCGTCGACGAGATTCAAATTGCGGTATCTATGGAACCCGGTATCCATGAGCTCGAAGAAGAGGATTTACCAAACAAAAAGACTCTTCTTGATGCTTGCGCTGGGTTAGTGATAATTGATGAGAAAAGCGGGATAGTGCGTCTTGCGCATTACACGGTCCAGGAATATCTATTGAGAATTCTCCTGATTCCAGAGGAAGCCAATCTATATATTGTCACATCTTCTATATCGTTTCTCATGCTCGATGTATTCGGTGGTAAGGCTAACGTCAACTGGCCTGAATATGATATATTCGGTCGTAAGGCTGATGTCGCTTACTGGAAATATAATGAATACGGTAATAGGAGAATATCCTGCAGTGAAGATATGATCTCTAGCCCAGAGACTACCTTCCAATGGCCTGTAGATGATTTCCCCTTCTTAGAGTATGTAGTCACGCAGCTACCATTTCATCTGAGGCAATGTGATGAAAAGTCGACAACGGAACCCATCCTTAAACTCTTCGAAGACCAGCATATGGTTGAGTTTTATTCGCGGACAAGAAATCTTTACCTCAAAGCCCGCCGGGGAACGGTGACATATGGTTGGTCCTACACCCAACCCTACCGTATACCTAAACAATCGCAACTGCAGTTGTTATCCATAATAGGACATTTCTCAGCGCTTCGAATTATCCTCAAACAAAAGGATGTCATGACAACATGCGACAAATATCATGGATATACCGCACTGCATTATGCAGCGAATGAAGCACACGTTGAAGTGGCCAGACTGCTCATCGATCGTGGTGCAGATCTCTCCGCGAGGGACGAGAGCCAAGAAACACCGCTGCATAAGGCAGCGGAGGAGGGACACCTAGAAATAGCCCGACTGCTCATCGATCGTGGTGCAGATCTCTCCGCGAAGGACGAGGACCAAGAAACACCGCTGCATAAGGCAGCGGAGGAGGGACACCTAGAAATAGCCCGACTGCTCATCGATCGTGGTGCAGATCTCTCCGCGAAGGACGAGGACCAAGAAACACCGCTGCATAAGGCAGCGGAGTGGGGACACCTAGAAACAGCCCGACTGCTCATCGATCGTGGTGCAGATGTCTCCGCGAAGAACAAGTACCAAAGAACACCGCTGCATAGGGCAGCGGAGAAGGGACACCTAGAAACAGCCCGACTGCTCATCGATCGTGGTGCAGATCTCTCCGCGAAGGACTCAATCCAAAGAACACCGCTGCATAGGGCAGCGGGGAGGGGACACCTAGAAATAGCCCGACTGCTCATCGATCGTGGTGCAGATGTCTCCGCGAGGGACGAGGACCAAGAAACACCGCTGCATAGGGCAGCGGGGGAGGGACACCTAGAAACAGCCCGACTGCTCATCGATCGTGGTGCAGATCTCTCCGCGAAGGACGAGTACCAAGGAACACCGCTGCATGAGGCAGCGGGGGAGGGACACCTAGAAACAGCCCGACTGCTCATCGATCGTGGTGCAGATGTCTCCGCGAGGGACTCAATCCAAAGAACACCGCTGCATAGGGCAGCGGGGGGGGGACACCTAGAAACAGCCCGACTGCTCATCGATCGTGGTGCAGATCTCTCCGCGAAGAACGAGGACCAAAGAACACCGCTGCATGGGGCAGCGGAGGGGGGACACCTAGAAACAGCCCGACTGCTCATCGATCGTGGTGCAGATCTCTCCGCGAAGGACGGGCACCAAAGAACACCGCTGCATGGGGCAGCGGAGGGGGGACACCTAGAAACAGCCCGACTGCTCATCGATCGTGGTGCAGATCTCTCCGCGAAGGACGAGTACCAAGGAACACCTCTACGACGAGCTGAAATATACGATCGCCAAGAAATGGTTCACTTCCTGAAAAGTTGTGTTGAAATCTCACCCGCAAAGTACCTTGTTCAAGATATACAGCATAATCCTACCAGAAAGCGGGAACATCCAGAAGAACCAGAGCAGTTGGAAGCTCGCAAACGGCGCAACTGGCTTGAAAACAGACCAAGCTTCGAGGGTCAGTCGAGCGATGCACTTCCCTCGATAGACAGCGTTATGGACATGGGTTGTTGATCAAAGAATATATATATATGGGGGGATTGCTTTCTGCGCGGGGTGGGAGGGATTATGGTTCTTGTCTGTTTTTTTTTAATTTTTTATTGTCGGTGGAGGTCGGAAGGAGTATTGATGCGAGTATCTTTTTTTTTTCTCTCCTTTTTTTTTTCACTTTTTTCTTTTTCTTCATTTCGGATTTCTTCATTTTGGGTTTCTTCTTTTCTTTAAATTTCTCCTTCTTTTTAAACTTTCTTCTTTTTAAATTTCTTCTTCCTTTAATTTATTTGTATTTCATTGCTATCTTTTTCTTTTCTTCTTGATGGACTGGTGTATCTGTTTCTGGGTACAGATCTATATCTCTCTTAGGTTATAAAAATGCTTTCTCTCTACAGCTTACCTACTAAATTGACTCGTGGGGCTCGGTGATAAAGACGCGGTGTAATTATAACCCATATCCCTTATATATACGGTTTACCATATATAATCACCAATTTTGAGCTTCTCTGGCGGCTAGGTGTAGTGGGAATGTTATTAATATCTATAATCTGTCGACGCTGGGACCCCGTTTTGCTATTTGGTATGGGATTACCACGTGGGTGCTATCCAATCACAGAATCTCACTCGAGCACCCAATCACTTGCAACCCCTGCAGCTGCTCACCAAACATACGAGCCTCACGATCAAAACCGCGCGAGGAAAAAGGCCTCCTTTCGATCCTTTAGCACAATCAACACACACACAATACTACACAGCAAAGCGTAGCAGCTATATAGAGCACCATACAAACCCCAGGCATAAGCCTCATCCTTGGCACGCCCACCGCGCACCACGCACCACCACTACAGTACCACCACCCTTGCACCACCACTCCACCACCACTCCACCACCACTCTCCACCACCACTCCACCACTCTCCACCACCACCACTCCACCACCACACAATGCCCACCCGCAAGCGCCCGCCCCCAAACCCCCTCGACCCCGACTCCGACCCTGACACCAGCAGCCCCCCCACCAGCAAGAAGCGCCCCTTCCAGCAGAAACCCCCCCCAACCACCACCACCTCCTCCATACCTCCACCACCTCCTCCACCGCAGGCTACTGCCGCCAACGACGACGACGATGAAGACGACTACATGAACATGACCATCGCCGAGCCCAGCGCGCCCGAGACCTTCTCGCAGCGCAAGAAGCGCCTGCAACTCGAAGTACCCTCCTCCCCTTCCTCCCTTCTCCACCCCTACTAACCCCCCACGCAGGCCGAAACCCGCGCCCGCCCCAAATCCAAAGCCGAGCTCGCCGCCCTCGAAAAAGCCAACCGCGAAGCAGCCCTCGCCAAGTCCCTCCTCGACACTAAAACACCCAACAAGGGCCTCCTCATGATGCGCAAGATGGGCTTCACTCCCGGGTCCGCCCTCGGCGCCCCCACCACCACCACCACCACCACCACCACCACCACAGCAGCGAGGTTAGAGCCCATACCCGTGACGCTGAAAGAAGACCGCACCGGCATCGGCCACGCCTCTGCGCAGCGCGCAAAACTCGCCTCTACCGCCACCACCGCGGCGGCGCAGCTCTCGCCAGAAGACTACCGTGCGCGTGTCGCTTCGGAGCAGGAAGAGCGCCGGCGCGAGGCACAGCTGGTTGCCGCGCAGAAGCTGGCCGAGGAGTTCTCGTGCGAGCGGTCTGGCGGCAGCGTGGGGGAGCGTACAGTGCCGCTGCGATCCATCCCCGTGCTGTGGCGCGGCCTCGTGAAGCGGCGCGAGGAGCACGAGCGTGAGAAACGGATGCGGTATGACTTGCTACAGAGCCTGGACACGCCGCGGCTGCCAGGGTGTGCGAGGGACTGTGAGCTGGATGAGGTTGATAAAGCGGCGCTTGGGATTACAGTGCCGGGGTTGCGGCGGCTGGGGGCGGGGACGGCGGTGGTGGAGGAGGATAGTGGGGAGGAGGGGGAGGTGGTGGATGAGGAGCTTGAGAGGGAGGAGGCGCGCGCGGTGGGGGAGAGGGTGGTGGGGTTGTGTGAGTATCTGAGGAGGGAGTATAGGTATTGCTTTTGGTGCAAGTGTAGATATGAGGATGAGGCGATGGAGGGGTGTCCGGGCGTTGAGGAGGACCTGCATGGATAGCTGGGTAGCTAATTAGAAACGGAGCGTGTACGATAGTAGCTGTTATTTCTTTTATGTGTTGATAATAATTGAGCGGATTGGGACTTTATAGAGGAGTTTAGGTATATATTGGTAGTCAGAAATTCAAAGTCACTAGCATCAAAAACTCATCCTAGTCCAAAAAGGCGGGTATCAACATTCAATCCCACACTCCAGCCCAGCCGAGTGATCCACCATGACCCACCACTCCATCCACACCCCCACGCCTGTCCCCCCCCACACCCACACCTTAAGCCCCCGGGCCCCAGACCCTCTTTTGTAGCTACACACCACCACTTACAGATCCCTTCTTCCACATCGTCCTCATATATTGTCGTCCCCGACAGAACAAAGACAACTACGAACAACACCAGTGGAGACCTCAATGGGGGGGATAACTACAAGTCTTCCCCACTAGTTCCGTAACAGCAGATAGCCCAATTCAAATCACACAACAGTCCCCAACAATTTATCCAAAGACAATATGACCAGCGCTTCAATCTCATCGAGGACGGTCTCGTTTCTCTCACCGCAAGGGTCCATCCAGGCACCTCCGCCAAACACCCCGGAAGAAGATGGCGGAGCGCGTTACTAGCTCGGTCGGTCGGCAAGGTCTACATGGCGCCAGAGCTCGACGGCAAGATGTACATATGTAAATGCGAAGCTTAGTTGCTGTGCGCGTGGCAAAGGTGGGTGTGGCTTTAGTGGGAGGACTACAAGTAGAATAGTCCCTGACCTAGGCCTAGCTGGCCGGGGGATGGATGGAGTAAAGGTATTAAGAAAATGTGACTTTTGATATATAGATGGAACAGACGCACTAAGAAACGCATGGTAGTTGTCGGAGGAGCTTCACAACTATATGTTCCGGTCATTTGATGGGTAGTAATAGTTCCCCAGCTGACTCGGGAGAAAGTACAACACAACCCTAGTATTGTAGCAGAGATAGGTGGATTTTTTTTGTTCTTTTTGTATCCAAACGCAAAGTGTTTCCTAGCACCTAGAAGTCGTGGGAAAGAGATGTAGAACTTAGAAGCGCCCTAGCTGGAGAAATCTTGCCAAGAACCTGACAACATTCCCCTCGGAGTAATATAGGTGCCGCAGAAAATGTTTATGCAATTAATGAATTAAACAAAAACAAAAACAAAAAAAAGCAGAAAATGTTTCGCAACCCGAGTGAGAGCTCATGATTCTATAGTTGGCCATCTGGTCTACACGATATCGCGGTTGCTGTACTGGACTGCGCTGAACCTAGACCGTCCCGGCTTATCAAGGAACTCTTGCCTGGCAATGAAGGCGAGAGCAAGACATCCACCTTTCAGGAACGGCTGGGGACCTGGGGATTATCCCTTCAGTAGCCAAATGACTTGAGGATAGACCCCGGCCCGGGAGTCATACAAAAATAGAAAAAAATGACATTATAACTATGAAAAGCTGTAAACAGGAGAAAAAACAAAACCAAAACGAGTATCTTACATGCCCTCTGTAATCCGCTCTAGTCCTAATTGGGGATTCCGCACAATACGAAGACGTTCTACGTCTGCCGCAATACTCTCGTCAATCACGTTAAGCCCTTCAACTAGTCCTAGGGCCTTATCCAAATAGATTGTCTCTCTTGTAGCAACCAACATGTTGTAAAAGTTCCGAAAGAGATCCACTGTATCGTCCCCCATTTCGTCAGGTGAGGGCCTCTCGGTGTCAGGGCTCTGATTACACGCCTTTTCGACTAGGACATTGGTTTCGAGCTCCGTATCAGGAGTCGCCGAGCCGTTCGTTTCGCTAGGGCGAGGGGGTTAGTCTGGGCGTTTCCTACATATTCGCCTCGATCCCCTTACCAATTGTTCTCCACATCGATCTCCGGTACAGCTATTCCCCCACCCCGAACCTCAAGCAAATGATTCAAGGTAGGCTCGATACTCTTGTCTAATGATGCTAATTCCGTGGCCATCTCAATCGCGGTATCTAGATACTGGGCATCGCCCTCCCTTATGAAAGTTTGATGCAGATCCTCAATGATATCCTTCATCTTCGGGTCGATATATATCGTATGTTCATCCTCCGAGAAGATGTCCATGGTATTCAGGTAGTTTAATTCACCGGTCTCTGAGTCTTCCCTAATGATGATGCACCAGGATTAGATACTATATACCATGTCATCGACCCTAGGCCTGCACTCCTTAACTTACATATTGATGGGGATTCCGGTTCAAACGTGAGATGGATAAGATACCGGTGGTTTTGAAGTTTTTATTTCTTTCTTTCTTTCTTTCTTTCTTTCTTTCTTTCTTTCTTTCTTTTCTCGGAGAAATGAGTATAAAGATTCACGGAGAGAGTCGATGTGCTAATTAGGTGTTTTTGCGTACTGCTTTCCTGTTATCTTATATCGGGGGAATTCGACCACGCACTGCCCCCAGATTTATAAGGCTCTCAGATTGTACGAATAATGGTAGCCAGAATAATAAAAGAATGACTACAGATAAGCATTGATTTAGTGAGCATATAATATCTCTGTTCTGATACGTTGCTCGGAAGGAACGCGAATACGCCCGGCATATTAATGTCACTAGAACGCTGTAGGTATATATAAGCTAGCCCGCCTTGTGAAAACTTGTTTCATCCAAAGGCGAATATTCCGAGCCGGAGGTTGCGTCTGTCATTCCGTAGTAGTCGGATCCGACACACTATTTTAATGCTTAGGGCATATTCACCAAACTCTACGTTACCTAATGCGTCGTGTGGTCGCTCAAATAAAACGCCTTTCGTTTACTTGTAGTCTATAGAGTGGTTATTCGTATTGATGATTGGTACTACAAGCAAGTAGAGCTAATATCTCGCTCTTTTAACCTCTATCAATCTCCATGCACCTACACGTGTTTATTGCCACTGGCGTTTCTACCAACACTAACCATTCTTCCGTTACTATTCTTATATCTCCTCTGAGCCTTGAACTCCTATATATACACAATCTTCCCCGATAGTGAAAACTCTAATGACAGTAAAACATCTTGCGGCTCATCAGCTGATTGACGCAGCGTTGAACTCATCTTATAGCTTAGCCCACACAAAAACACCGCCACGTAGCCGACGCCTGAGGTGTCGAAGAAAAATCATTGACCTAGGACGACAGGATGGAGGCTTTATATGAAGCGAACGAATGAGATATACATGTTCCTACTCCTTTGTGACCCATCCAGAAAATTGTAGGCTGCAGCTGCAGTACGGCGCGGTGCTTTTTCAGATCAGGGATTCTTGTCGGCTGATCAGGCCAATCACACTCGTCCTAAGCCTACAAAATCTTTACAGTCCTCTCCAGAAGGTTAATAATATCAGCAGGAACAAGCGTGGGCCAATAACCAGCCAATAAAGTTTTGGTGGTTTATCGTGACAAGGCGGCCAACAAATATTGAGATGTATAAACCATAGTTACATCCAGCGACTTACAGGCCATAAACATTTTCATGCACAATAGTTCAGTCCTAGCCTTGAGAATGCGCTGTATCTGTAGAAGGTCTTACATGTAGCCCCTTCACAAACCGCCCAGGGCTTACAACTAGAACATCAGCTTTCCAAGGCGGAATATCGACTCCAAATTCTAGCCTGCGGGCAATCAATTTGTTATGCCTCAAGACTAAACAACATGGATGGATATCCAGCTAATTACAACCCCTTTCCCATGTTTAAAACTCACACCCCACCGCCCTGCTCCCCTTATATCTTGAATCGTCTTGGGGGATAAGATCCAAATATGCAAACTATCCCCAAACCCAAAAATGGCTTCCGGACACCTCCTCAGCAACCTTCTCCCTCTTGACTCTGTCAAGCTCGGCCGTCTAGTCTACAATGCGAAATGTGCCCACCAAGACTTCCTTGATCCTTTCGAAAAAGAGATCCTTAACTGGTTGAAGGTTGAATTATGTTATGGCATTTTGATATATCTCTGTTGCATGGCTTGGTCCTATTTTAGCAATTACCTTTCATATTAATAGTGTTCCCCGTAAATGTACGTAATATATAATTCTCTTGTCAATCCCGCTCCATTTATCATTATCAAGTAGGCCAAGAATTCTCTGTTCATTGCAAGTGCTGCAGAAAGGTGTTTTTCCCCCGTCAAGGAGCTCGGAGGGCAACGCAATCACAACTGAAGAGAAACAGTCTAGATCTTGAACTGTGGTATAGTAAATGAAACCATTCGAATCTTTCAATCTACATATATCCTTTGCTCTACTCTATGTACACACATGTTCTGCTCTCGATATGCTGCACAAAACCACCGATAAATTCTGAACAACATACTTCACCCAGTATAAGGGCAGTATTTGTAGAACTTTTCGTCATGGAAAGGACTCCCAATATGCTGGTCACGTGCTTGGAGTGTCGAGAATACGAGTTTACCCGGGGTTGCAAAGGTAGCGTTCGAACCGCTATGTCCGGTTGTTCCATGGCTAGTCGGGTACATGATTAATTAATTGGAAATGGAGCGTGTACAGCGGTAGGTAGTAAGTGAGATATGGAACACAGCGATACTTGTTTTGGTAAAACGCCACCAATATTTGGTGTCTGTATTCTCAGTGCGTTCCAGAACTTATTACCTGTCGCTGTACGATAGTAGCTATTATTTCTTTATGTGTTAATAATAATTGAGCGGATTGTGACTTTTAGAGGAGTTAGCGGCAGTCCCCTAGGGGTTCATCGGACTAGTCTAAAAAGGCGGGTATTAACATTCAACCCGCACTCCAGCCCAGCCGAGTGATCCACCATGACCCATCCCACCATCCCCACCCCCACGCCCGTCCCCCCTACACCCACACCCACACCCTCTACAAGCCCCCAGACCCTCCCACACGCGCGCAGCCCTCAGCATACACGCAGCACAAAAAGAAATTTACCCCAGGTGAGATTCGAACTCACGACTTTCGCATAGCTGCATACAAGTTACCCCTTTCGGAGATGTTACTTTGTATAAGAACGACACGCTAACCGCTGCGTCACGGGGGTATCCAGATGCCTGCCTCGCGCAGAAAGGTGCCTTTTGAACCATGAGTACTTCTTGGCTGCAGGAAGAAGAGATCCCGGATAGGTTAATTAACTGCGGTTATGAAGGGGGTGTGTTAACATTGTAGAGCTGATTACCCCCGCGGTGGAACTCCGGGTGGGGAGTGGTGTCACCACCACCACTATCACCACCGCGCAACGCCGCGAACTGCAACTACTTATATGATCGCAGCTACTGTGATGTCGCTAGATGGATGGGTTGCAGATTCGGAGCCGCGATTGATGGAGCTTGGTAAGCTGTGAAGTTCTTCGCTTTCACTTTCACTTTCGCTTTCGCTTTTGTCGCCCGTTGAGCTAGCTTTGTAGCTATGCCCACGATCCTTACAGAGCTATGTCTCAAAATAGCCCCAGCTCTCACGAACCTGCATACTCCCCCACAGTCCCACACCGAAACTCCTACTGACAGACTCTGACTCTGACTCTGAGCGCAATTAACTAGCCAGCTAATTAAAGAATCTCGTTTACACACAAAAAATTGGGAGCTGGCCTTCATCCCCACTGCAGCCCCCCGACGACAGGGACAGTGAAATTGCACGAATTGCACGAATTGCACGAATTGCATAAATCCCCACTGAAGCTCTCCAACGGTGGAGGACAGCTATGAGTCAATTGAAATTCTACGCTAGGTCTTTGCGAGGGAGAAATAAAGTATAAATATCGTGCCCATTGAGCAGAACAGACGAACAGAACAGCAGGCAAACAAGCAATTGCGCAAGCAGACAAAGGACTCACCTCTCTCTCTCTCTCTCTCTCTTCACACACACACACACACACACACATTGCAACAATGGCCTCTCCCTCCGCGCCAGAAACCGACCACTGGTCCTCCACCAGCTACACCCTCACCGCGCCCTTCGTCCCCCTCCTCACCACCCGTCTCACCACCCTCCTCGCCCCCCTCCCCACCGACACAATCCTCGATCTCGGCTGCGGCGATGGCGTCCTCACCGCTCAGCTCTCCCACCGGTGCAAACACATCCTTGGCCTCGACGCCTCCCCATCCATGCTCGCCACCGCGCAGCAGCAGTACTCTACGAGTAACACAACCTATGAACACCTCGACTGCCGCTACCTCAAAGCCTTCGCGCAGCGCCACGAGCACCGCTATACCAAGGTCTTCTCCAACGCCGCGCTGCACTGGATCCTCCGTGATCCAGAGACACGAGCGGATGTGATCCGCGGTGCATTCGAGCTGTTGCAGCCCGGGGGTGTGTTTGTCGCGGAATCCGGCGCGCATGGGAACGTGGCGGAGGTGCACACGGCACTAATTAGCGCACTAGTGCACCGTGGTGTTGATGTTAGTGCAGCGGTTGCGGCGTCTCCGTGGTACTTTCCGACGGAGGAGGGGGCGCGGGCCTTGTTGGTTGGGGCAGGATTTGCTGTTGAGGCCGTGGAGACGGAATTGCGGCAGACGGTGTTGACAGAGGTGGAGGGCGGGGGCGTGGAGGGCTGGGTTAGATTGTTTGGAGAGAGCTTTTTGAAGGCCGTGGGGGAGGGAGAGAGGGAGGGCGTGGTGAGGGAGGTTGTGAGGGTGTTGGAGGGGGTGGGGAGGAGGGAGGAGGGTGCGATGGCGGTGAATTATGTGAGGTTAAGGTTTGTGGCGAGGAGACCAGTAGAGTAGGGGGGCTGTAGAATAGCTGAATAAAAGTGTTTTGTCTCGGAGTGATACTGCGTAGTCCAAGAAATATCTAGCCCTAAACTGTAGGCTCATTAACAGTGATACACCAATGAAAAGATCTAGGGACTGCCCGACTTTTAATACAATAAATTCACTTGGAAGTGTCCAATTATTACCCACGAGTGCCAGCCTTCCCGTTGCAAAACAAGACTCCCCAAATGAATTAAACAAAAAAAAAAAAAAACAAGACTCCTCATCCTGAGCCGAGTGAGAACCCATGACTCCAGCCCCAAAACATCCCCCTGTAAACCTCAATGGCTTAAGCCTCACCGCTCACAGTGTAAATACGCACTTCCTTAGTTTGATTATAATCGACTCTGTAGGCATAACGCGAACATTAAGGCCGGTACGTAAGTCTATCCATGGTCACGAGATCTCACTCGATACCATGCACCTTCGGTGTTGCACTATTTTATTTTTTTATTTTTTTAATCCATTAATTGCATGCAATCTTACAGTTATGGCAGTTCGGTGTTGCACTAATGATCGACTGACTAATTGATAATTCATACTAGTGCTGCACATCTGTACAGCTATATCTGGCGGCTACTTGGAGCGTCTCTTTGGTAAGTAGGTCGTGTGATTTGGAGCGCGCACGCAGATTCATAAAAAACTGACCATGACGCAAATCGTACTGTATTGCATGATTGTTTATAAGAGTCGAAGGAACCGACAGGCTCATTTCATCGTAGCCAAAGGAGATGTAATAAACACGTATCATCAAAACAAGCAGACTCGTTGTCATGACACAGTGTTAATAACAGGTAGCAAAGACAGCGCGACTAGTGTGCACGCCCCGCCCCCACACACACGATATCAGGACCAAAGGTCGATCGGCGCATGCAACACACCCCGGCTGCGGGCCCTCTTAAGTTATGCCACTAGCAACACGCCCGTCGAGTCTGCCCCTCCCCCCCCTGGGCCCCCCTTCCCGCCCCACGGGTACACGGGGTTACAATATGCTCATCTACAGACCCGTCGACTTTGCTGCTTCTTAGGTAAGTCCCTCAAATTCAGCTTCATGGATTCTCACTCGCGCCCGCTCTTCCCGATTACTAGCGTCGTAGGACTGACGTCGACTACATATAGGTACATGTATGTACTTTTGTCTGTGGGCGGACAAATGAAGCGAGTGAGGGCTTATGATTCACATAGTATCAGACTAGTCCGATACATCAGCGCAGGAATCCTTTTTTATTTGTTTTCCGCAAGAGCTTACGGTACAGGTACAGGTACTCAGGGCAGTAACACTCCACAAGCCAAGGAAAGCCAAAGATACACCGCCAAACCAGCATTCACTCCCAAATCTTCCCGCCCGCCCCTCCCACAACACGAAATCCCATAACTAGTAGCACAGTTGAGTAAATCCCTTTCAATTCCCTCCCTTTTTTGATAACAGACGGTATCACTAACCCCCACGGCAACAGCTATACAAAGCACAAGAAACAACAACAGCCAGCAGCATAAAAGAAAAAGAAAAATAGAAAAAAAAATGAAAAAAAATAGGAGAAAAAAACTAATAACACAAAAAGGTTATATTATTTATTGTACCACTCCCATCTCTCCCCGCCCCTTCACCCGTCCAAGCCCCAAAACATCAATTACTCCTCCTCATCCTCCCCCAGCTGCGAAATAACCTTCTCCACAACCTGAATCAGCTCCGAGATACCCGGCCTCTCGCTCGGCTCTACCTTCAGGCACATCCTGACCACGTCCTTCACGCTCTCGCTGACCTTCTTCTGTCCCGGCTTCCTGCCGCCGAGACGACCTTCCTCCGGGAATATGTAGCTCCCCGAACAGACTGCGAGCGCGAGACTCCCGCCAGACTCCTCCGTGGCTAGCTCGAATGGGGAGTGGCCGTATAGGGCGCAGTACAGGGTGCACCCCATTGACCAGATGTCGACCTTGTCGTCAAGGACGGAGCCGGTCTTGACATCAAAGAGCTCAGGGGCACGGTAGGGCATTGTAGAGTTCTCGGCAGCCGAATCTTGGACGGAGAGGGCGAGGGTGCGGGAGGTAATTGGTGTTGGCGAGGGGGTGAGGGAGCCGAAATCCATCAAGATGGGGGTTAGGCCGTCATCATCAATCATCACGTTACCTGTTGTCTTATTAGCCGTGGTAGCAATGGGGGGGGGGGGGAATATTCTGGCACTAACCAGGCTTGATATCACGATGTGCATACGCCCTAATATCACCCTCCTGCCCGCCCTCCCTCTGGCTCCGCACCTCACTCGACATCAACGGCTGTGCGCCCTCCTCCTCCGCGCCCTCAACTCCACCTCCAACCCTCGTGCCAGGCTCCTTAAGCCTATGCTGATGCAGCGCCTGCAGGCCTTTACACACGCCCAAGAACAACCTCATCAGCTTTCCCTCGGGAAAGACCGTATGGTTGATCAAGTTCGCATTAATCGCATCCTGTAGGTTCCCCCTCCTAAAGTACGGCAGCAGGATATACACCGTCTTCTGCGTGCCGTCGTCCTCGCTGTCGCGCCCAATCATCGTGGCCCCGCTGCGGCCCGAGTCGGTCGTGATGGTGTAGTCGATCGACTTAATTATGTTTGGGTGCGAGAAGAGCTTGTAAGCTTCGACCTCCTTCATTGCGCGCTGGACAGACTCCTGACCGAACGGGCCTGTGGGGTGTTAGCTTTGAGAGGCGAGGAAAGGGGGGGGGGGGGGGGGGAGTTACAGCGGATCTTCTTGAGGGCGTAGAGGGCGCCGGAGGTGTCTTGTACGAGGTAGACATACGAGAACCCGCCCTCGCCGAGTAGCCGAAGGATCTTGAACGAGCGGTGGTTTATGGTTAGGTTTGGTGACGATGGGAAGCATGACATGCACGTTGTCATGGAATATACGAGATCGAGAAAGTATTGTGTCATTTTGGGCGGTCTGGAAGCAATGTGGTATGGAAAGAAAGGTATGTGTGAATCTGTCTTTTTTATTTTCCCCGCGCAGCGGTGGTGGTTGGTGGTGGTGAGCTGGATAGCTAGAGAGATGGGGTGAATGGGTTGTTGAATGGGGTATTATTGCGATGCAATGGGAGCTGTGTGGGTATGGTGAATTGGAGGTAGGTAGGCAGGTACAAGTATTGTGGTGTTGTGGGCTTTGGGATGGGATCGATGGGATTGGCGGTTGTGGAGAGCTTTGTTTCCGGCAGAAAGAGAGACATAGCCTCATGGCCGCGTTTGCAGCGATGGGAGCTTGGTATCACGTGACGTATTATATAATGCGCTATTTATAGATCTGTGCTGAATGTGTCCAGCTGTGGATTTTGGTATGTGAATCTGGTTTTTTGAAGGCTTAGTAGAGCGGTATGTGGCTGATTGTTTTCATAAACTCAAAGTGGCCCTAATTAGCTAAACCAACGATGTTTAGCATCTGGTGTGTGCTTGAATCCTCTAGACTCCTCTAGCTACCAGGAGGGAATGCAACCGTCCGCCCCGCTTCAGGCCTTGACTGTAAGAAGTGCAAAGGCCTGATTGACTTCTGGCTCTTATGACAAAGCCAAACAAAAGACGCGTGGATGAATGCAACGATCAAATAGATGTCAACAAGGATGAGTCTGCAATGTATACGAACAGTTACGAACGAATCGCAACTTCTAGTCGCGGTACACCTACAATAAAGAATAACGGCCCTAGAGGAATTAGAATCCTCAAAAAAAAAAAAAAAAAAAAAAAAAACTCTATTATGGCCAAAAAGTAGTGGAGAAAAGACAGTTTTCAGAGCTATATCCCAAGTTGGTCCGAGTCACACCTATTAAGCCATCTTGGAATGAAGCCAGCACTTAGGATGGGCGAATTTCGATTCTGCTGTGAAAGCAATAACTATAAGAATGGTTGCATTCAATTATCACTCACTGTTTTTTTGGTCTACGAACGATTTACTAACGACGTCGAGAAAAAGCACCGGATCATGCTTGTACTGTTATCTAGCCTTATAACAGGGGAAAAGAGTCTGAGGAAGATAATAAAAGTCAAGATAACCTGGATACCTTACATCAGGACTATAAAATTTCATTCCTCAGCAGCTATATAAACTTTTCTTGCTAGTCAGTGTCCGAGAAACTTGGTATAAGAAGAAAATTTGGGTCTACATCCTCGGTCTACAAGGCTCTATTTGTTCCAAATTATGAGGATAGGATGAGAAAAGGAAGACAACTAATTAGCGCGCAGCCCCTTGTATGGATGGCGCCATGGCTCTATTAACAGAAAATCTTTCCACCCCCATTAAATCTCTTTCTACAACCAATCTCACCAAATTACTTCGTATATCATTGTTTCACGATTAACCTTCTCCTGAGATCCACTCATGATCATAGATCAACCGAATAAACAACTACCAAAAAAAATTGCATTATCTCTAAAGTTTCCCCCATCATACCTTCTCCCTTGCCTGACCAACTGGCAAACTTCTGTTACGCCTTTCCATCAAGGTTATCCTGCATGTATTTAGACTTCCTTTAAAAAAAATCCGAGTGACCAACTATGATATCCACTTTATAAATCATCAGATCTCACTCGTCTGTTGTCAGTGACGTACTTTGCTTGGCATGGTCAGATAAGAATTGAAAATCACCCCACATTGTCGAATCTTGCTATGGGGATATAAGTATGACAAACTTATATACCAGTGTACAGTAGACTCTCGCTATAAGAATAAGGTCAGGACCAAAAATATGTATCCTTATAGCCACTGCTATCCTTATAGCGCATATCCTTATTTATATCAGATATCCTTATAATTATATCAAATATCCAGCTTATATCAAATAACCCTATACATAGTGAGAGTCTATTGTATACTCTTACAGTGCGTGCATTCTAATAACGGAATTAACCAGGGTTAAAATAAGTCGACGGATCTACCAGCTAGTTCTCAATTTTGGCTCGAGTAAGTGGTTGCCGGTGTCTAGCTGTTGTACGGGCTCCTTCAAGCATCATTCCCGGACACTGCGCCAGATATATGCGGGTTACCCGTCAGGCTCAACATTACTCTATGTATATCGGAACCTCCGCAACAGAAGATCCTGGCTTCAAAGCAGGGGTAGGAGTAGTAGTTGAAATAGTTCTACCCCACGCTTATACATTTCATAAAAAACCAACTGTTATGATTAATTTGTTATTTTCATGAAAAGGAGGACAGGACGTAGTTGTGGGGTATATATATGGTATTGAGGAACATTTGGAGGGATCCGTCAGGTTTGGACGAGTGAGCTAAATGCGCCAGGTCTAGTGTCAAACTGTGTAGAAACTACATGTACCTTATATATATAGTTGGGTGTCTCAATAAGGATGCCTGCATATAAATTTTGTTTGATCCTAATAGTGTGATTCTAGCGGATTAATACATGTAGTTATCATAATAAAAGCCGAGACAGATGAGCTTTCTAATAGATCGTATCCTTATAGAGACCATGCCTCATGCTACAAGGCACTTCAAGTAACTGTCGTATCATCTTGGCCGAAGGGGGGAGGAAGAAGGGAAAAAAAATTGGCTAGTAACTTCCAAGAGGTAGAAGAAAACTCTCATTTGGCAATAGGGGGTGTTGCCACAAGTGACGACTGTAAAATCTTATGAGATATTAGTTAATCGAGTCGTGAGCTTGCGTACGCGTCAAGTATTGATATCTTGGTGGCCGAAGGGCCTAATAGATCTAGAGGCATCTAAATTGTCACTAAACCCAGGTATCAGATGCGGTATCCACGCCATCTAAGAATCTAACGAGATATGCAGGAAAAAACGAATAGCTCTTATATTTTGATATCTTTTCCAGACTTTCCTTGACCTTTAGTCTCCGTCAGAAAGAAGGTCTCCATCGACGGGTTATGCGGTTAAGAGACTTGACATATGTCTCGTCAATAGTACCAATAGTATCAATGAGTTTAAAATTAATTATTTGGATTTCGCTTCAAATTGTCCCTTATAGCTGTGTGCCGTGGTTATAGTCGTAAGGGTTATGATATAATATCATCCGATTCTTGGTAAAAATATACTAGCAAAGATGCAGGGTCTCCAGATCTCGTCATGATGCTAGAAAAACAGTCCACACGTGACCCGATGATTTTGCATCTTTGCTAGTATATTCAATCAATATCCAACGGTCCCTTCATATGACGTCCACCAAACGAAAACATTTCTCCTAGACCTGCATCCTTTCATAATTAACTTAATCATGTTTTCCATATTATAAACCTTTCCGAATATTGGTATGGTAAGTAAGGATATGTTGAGGGGCGGTAATGATAATTATGAAGATTTTAGTGCTGGACGAATCCCTTCCTCCGTAGGTCCTAAGGCGTTACTAGAAAGTCTCGGCGTCCCGGAAAATTCTCTGAGTGGTCAAAAAGAATATTTTCAAAATAAAAAGTGTAGAGTCCAGTCCAGATCATAATGGTGAACGCTAGTGATATAGAGTAGGAAGCAGCAAAGGGTGGGTGAATGAACAGTTCTTAACGACCTACCCAGAGTTGCCTGCACTCGACAAGAACCAACCATGTATGTATTACAACCCCATTGTCCAGATACCTGCGTGGAGCTACTGTAGAATTATTACCTGCCGTGGAGTACTGATGGTCTGGTACCATTGGAAATTGTGTTGTATTCGGGACTCCATACACTGCAGTATCATTCGCCCAAAGCCAATTCAACGGTTCTGAGTCAAAAGCCTTATGAAACTGATAGTGCAAAAGCTTGACCCCGCTACCTATCTCTAAAGGCACACCCATCGCGGATATGTCAATCCCCAAGCTCTCAACGGCGGCTGAACATTGAACTTCGAGATGGGGGTTTTGCCTTACTCAATGCAGCTAATACGGCTTAGAGCCTCATCGCGCTAAAGAAAAAAGCGGGTTCTTAGCGGGACATTACGTCACTACGTGGGAGAGCTCGCCAACCACAGAGAAGACTCGCATTCCTTCGTTTCTTGAGCGCCTGTAGAAGTTCGAGCAGCGAATGAGAGATAAACCACCATCACCATCATGATCATGCAGGGTTCGCAAGGGGTTATTTGTTTGACTGGTCCCATAGTGGGGTCCTCCCGAAGGATAGCCTATCATCGACGTCGGCGCGCCATCAGTAATCACTCGATCTCGCCGATTTCCTTGGCAGCAGTCGGCCGACATGCTCGCACTTTCTGCTTTTGTTTTTTGCAGTTGCCTGTTGGAAGCTTTTGGACGTTGAGGTTGAGTTCATGCATGTCTCATGCATCTCCCATTTGTCAGCGTTAGCTGGAGCCTCATAATACGAGTGAACTTACGTCATTGTGGGTTTTGACAGATTTTCCCCTCCGCTTTGCGCCGGAGATAACTAGAAACGAATCTCCGGATGCGGAACACCTGCTGTTAAAGAAATATGTTCCTGGAGGAGTGCACGTGTTTCAGGTGTGTAAGTACATGAAGTTAAACGCTTCTCTCAGGTAGAGAGAGACCTTGGTGAGTGAAGGTACCCCGGGTGAACTGGCTCAGTCGTGTTCCTATCAAAAACCGGCTGCCTTAACATCCGGGCAATTCGCAATTGGGAGGTCAACTGCAGTAATCAAAGTTAGGGTTATGTGTCTGTCAATCTACCCCTCACCCATACAGTCATACAATCAGAGTTATACAAGCAGGTGAAGCGTGTCCGTATCGTATCTGCAGGCATCAATCTGGTATGTACTACGGATTCTCCAATTGATGATGCATTAAATTCACACGGAACCCGGACGGACAGAAAGTCCGGGCAAAATTTGCACCACCGGACTTTTAGTTAACAAACTCACCAACCACGACATGTGTTCTTTGTTCTTGGCAGCAGAACATCCATGTTCGGAACCAAGGGCTTCCGAATACTTTTGCTCCCCGGCGATGTGACTGACGGTATGGATTCTGAAAACACTCAGGAATGTGCTCGCGTGCTCGACTACAACTGGTGAATTTGTGAGGGATCTAGGGTGGAGATGTCCGTAAATCCCGGTACTTTGTTCTGTTACATATCCGCAGTTAGAGTATTCGGGTTGACTAGGTAAAATAGACTGTTGTTACTCACAAGATCTGCTGTTAAGACAGTGCTGATATTTCTATTAGTGATATTGTGCCGGTTCTTGGTTGGGCTTCCGAGGCGTAAAGGATGTTTGTTAGTAAATAGTTAGGTTAACACATGATCGCCTCTGTTCATATTTGTGTGCCTCCATTTCTTTCCCTTTGTTCTTCCTTTCCCTCTTCCTCTCGGCCTTTCATTTCTCTCTTGTCACCATCTCTCGCAGAAAATAGGGTCTGCGGTTTATATATACAAATCTAGGGTTCATTACCAATCACGTCACCAGAGGCACCAGAGACTTGAGAGGACCCCGTGATTCAATCAACACCTTTGCCTCTTGTTTATGCAAATATTTCTTCATATCTCTAAATAGACACAGGACGGTGATCATTGAAGATGGACGCCTTTCTTGAACCGGTGATAGTATTCAGCATTCTAACTGCTGGAGTCATATTTAACCGCCGCCGCTCAACAATTGTTCGTGATCAGAGAGATGGATCATGGTCACCAAGTTCCACTTCCTCGTCAGAGGGACTATTATCCGGACCAGTAGTCGAGGCGCAATGGAGAGAGCGCAAATTTCTGGGAAAGAAAGTTCGCAGCAGGAACACCATACGCTGGAAAAACAGCTTTGTTTCGAGAATATTAAGAAAGTTTCCATTTCTGGTTGAGGTTTGGTACTGGGGACTAGTTTACTGGGTGAGTACAACCATATATTTAAGAGTGGGTGATGGTTTGTGATCTTATCTAACAAGAAGCACAGACCTATCAACTCGCCCGCGCCTTCAGCGCCGTTACTCTACAGACCGACACTGTCGTAGCTGCCCGTGAGCATGCATTATCACTCATTCGCCTCGAGCAGCGCCTCAACATCTTCTTGGAGCCGACCATTCAGGCGTACTTCCTTCCCAGGCCAACGCTGTTGAAGTCTATCAACATGATCTACTCATTTATCCATATTCCGGGGACAATCACGTTCCTGGCATGGCTGTACCACTATGCGCCCACTTCACTGTTTGAGGCGAGAAGGAGAACATTGGCGGTGTGTAACTTGATGGCATTTGTGGTCTTTACGGCATGGCCATGTATGCCACCTCGGTTGCTCCCAGAAGAGGATGGGTTCTCGTTTGTGGATACTGTACACGCTGGGAAGGTGGCGAGTGTGTGGACTACGAATAAATTCTGCAATCAACTTGGTAGGTTCTTTTTCCACTTTTTTTCTCTTTCGATTTGCATAGAGAAGAACCCTCACTACGCCTGAGGCGTTATATTCCCCTCTTTGAGAATTTCTCGCAGTTGGAGCTTCCCTTTTAGAACAGGCCGGGTCTCGGATTAGAGGGAATGCAGGACAAGAAGCTTAGGAAAGCCACTTTGGCAATCAGAAGCTCGGAGGATTGTCTTATCCCTTTAGTCTGAGACATACAACGTCTTTTCGAGGGATTACCGGGGAGAGAAAACTCGATTTTCTCCGTGATTTGTCATGATGTCAGACATTTATTAACAAATTTTCTGTAGCTGCGATGCCTTCGCTTCATTTTGGATATTCGTTCGTAATTGGGCTTACAATTGCGACAATGCCACCAACTTCTTCGCTCCATGTCAACAAGTTGAGGAGACGGATCATGCTAGTTGTCGCAGGAATGGCATACCCAACAATCATTCTCGTGGCTATTTTGGCAACGGCGAATCACTACATCCTTGATGCCGTGGCTGGATTCTTCGTGGCGCTGATCGGATGGCATATCAATGGCATTCTCTTGAATCTCTTGGTAATCGAGGATTGGGCATTTTATTTCTTGAGGGTTCATAAGCCTGCAAGAGAGGCAGATCTCGATGGGGCCCAGATTGTCATCGATAAAGGAGATGATGAAGAGGATTGGTGGAGGAAGGCTTAATATGTGTATTTTTTGCATTGGGCTGGGCTGATGGTGTGGAGGCTGAGGTGATTTTCCTTTCTTTTCAACTTTCTTTTTGGTTATTCCTTTTGTCAAAGAGGTTTCGTTTGTTCACACGAGGTCCCTTGCTATTTCTTCCCAGCACAGGATAATGTTTTGCATGTACATTAATGTTGGCTGTGATGAGGAGTTCATGATTTAATAAGATTCGGGAAGACCACGATATTGTACGCAACGAACGACGAGCACATAATTCCAGCTGTTTAACAGATTTATGGATGAATGAATGGCTGAAGATTTTGTATATAAATGTACCCACCCTAGTAGATGAAAGAAATCGCACACAATTGAACATTTCTGCTCATCGACAAGGTTTTTGACATTATCATCGGTTGAATTGAGCAACGTCAGTTCGCGTGACGCGAGGTCCATCACAATCTACTTCGGGAGTGGCTAGCGCCGTGCGGCGCAAGTCTTCCATCTTATTCGGTGGGACTGTTAATCTTGGCGGACGCAACAGCCCCCAAGCCACAGCCAAATCAATTGGCCTCGCGACAAGTAAATTTCCTAGGCAATTTCCCTGACCACTGCCCTTCTCTCCTCCCTTCTCCTAGCAACACACTCTCAGTCCTCTTTCTTCCCATCCCTCCATCCTTTCCGTGAGACATCCTCTTCTCCCTCCAAATATTCTCACACTCCCCATCATCCCTCCATCCTCCCACCCAATTTTCGCTCAATAGCATTAACCTTCTGCTACAAAGTATTCGACCCCAACGCGTCATATCACCACAGACCCGCCCCTCTCCCTACAAAAAAAAAATCAAATTCGATTGTCAATAATGGCCGCTGACGCGCCATCTCCCCGTCCCACTGCGGAGGAAGCCACCGCATCCGCTGAGAACAGCGAAATCCAGAATGACGCGACTAAGAGCGCCGCTGTCGCCGACAAGTCAGATACTGCTGACGCGGTTGTCGCGGACGCTGAAGTAGGTGAAAAGGAGAAGGAAGGTGAGAAGGAAGCCAAGACGAATGACGACACAACGAACGCGGCCGCTGACGAGGGCGATAAAGCCGCCGGCGAGCCCTCAAAGAATGATAGTGACGAAAAGGATGAAGAGAAGGAGAATGCGGCGGCAACCGAACCCGAGGCCGATACAGAGGATGTTTCTGCACTTGATGGCTCGACGGATGTCAAAAAATCAAAGAAGAAGTCACCCGCCACAACCGCGAAATCAACTCCCAAATCTGCCACGAAGAAAAAGTCCCTTGCCAACCTGAAGAACAACGGCACACCTGCAAAGGTGAAGAACGCTGATGTTAACTACGAGCCTGGAATGCAGGTTTTGGCCAAAATGAGGACTTTCCCGCCATGGCCGGCTGTCATTCTTTCTGAGGAGCTTCTCCCGGAAGCCCTGCTCAAGACCAGGCCTAGCACTAAGAATCCTCGGACAAAGGGATCATCTGCCGAGCCTGCAGAGGTCAAAAGGCATTGGCCTGTTATGTACATGGGAACCAACGAATAGTGAGTGTGCCCCTTTCCTTCGTGTTTTCATGGAAGTGCGCGATTCTCTACGATTTGCCACCCCCTTTGTGGTGGTTGGATCATACGTTGTTTACTTTTTTCCGCAACCCCCGCTGGTTGCACAAAAATCCTCATTTTCTTCATTTCCTTTTCGTGTTTTTTTCCTCGAACTTTGGCGAAATTTTGTATTTTTTACGCAAAAAACTGACTTTCCCCCCTACAGCTCATGGATGAACATTGCCAACTTAGATCCGCTCACTGCGGAGATTCTTGCTACACCTCCAACAAACATCAAGAGCAAGGGACTTTTGGATGCCTACCAAGTTGCACAAGAAGGATTCGGCCTCGAGCAGGTTAAGAAACTTCAGGCCAGCGAGGTTATGGATGTTGATACAGCCGAGGAAGACGCAGCCGAGGAAGATGCGGCTGAGGAAGAAGCAGAATCAATGGAAGTTGATGAGCCAGAGTCAGAAGCGGACAAGAAGTCGAAGAAGGCGAAGAAGCGAAAGCTGTCAACATCGGATGAGGATCCCGAGACTTCAGAGAAACCTGCCAAAACTCCTAAGAAGGCTGCTTCTAAGGCCAAAACGCCAAAAACCAAAGCCGCAAAAACTCCGAAGACACCAAAGACCCCAGCCAATGGCACAACGGCCAAAGCGGCAGCCAAGCCCAAGGCTAGCACAGCCAAAAAGGAAAAGGCTGCCCCAGCCCCTAAAAGTGCCAAAAAGAAGACACCTGCAAGAAGCAGCAAGGCCAAGAGCGCGGAAAAGGTCGATGAATCAGATTCTGAGCGGGAAGAGGCTTCTTCCGAAGTTACCAAAGAGGAGGAGAAAGACTCCGCTGAATTCCAGATGAAGCAGGTCAAGCAACTTCGAGGACGGCTGCAGAGAGGTTTTTTGACTAAGGATACACCTCCATTGGAAAAGGTAAATTTCTACATGTGTTCTCTTCTGATTCGTGTGATTTTTGTGATTTCTAACGTGGGCATGGGAATATAGGACATGGCCGATATGGCTAGCAAATTTGACCTCTTAGAGGAGCTTCAGAATAAAGGAATCGACGCTGAAATCATCAAGGTATGTCATATTCTAGTCCTAATTGATTATTTTCATGGATCTATTCTAAATCGGTCTATAGTCGACCAAAATCAACAAGGTTCTCAAGGGAATTTTCAAGTTGCCGTCGGTTCCTCTGGATGATAAATATAACTTCAAAAAACGCTCCGCCGATCTTCTCCAAAAGATGAACGTCGTTCTCGCCGCTGATGGAGCCACGCCAGCCACCGAGAAGACCTTGGCCGTCGGCAAGGAGAAGGATATCAAAAAGGCTGCCGAAAAGAAGAACGGCGTCAAGGCCGACGAGACGGACCAAGACAAGGAAGAGGAGAAGTCCGAGGAGAAAGCAGATGACAAGAACGACGAGGATCCAGCTACCAGCAAGAAAGAGGATGTCGAAATGAAGGACAGCGACGACAAGGTTGCTGACGCTGAGAAGGAGGAGACAGCCAAGGAGGTACTGGAGAAGGAGGCCGTTGAGGCATCAAACTAAAAAAGGAGCCGGAACAAAAAAAAACCGGAATCAATAAGGGCATGGGAATTGATTTTTCTTAATACTTATTGCTTCAGTATCAATACGTGAGTGAGTTTAGCACAGGTCAGGTTGCGAGAAAAGCGATCTGCCTATCTGCATCTGTCAGTTTAGTTTTCGGGGTATCGGGTTTAAGCTCAAGCGTGCATTGTCTGTATCTGTGTTGTGGTGTGCGCTGCTTCATTTGATTTCGCCCTTCATATGAGGAATGATAGCCCTACCATGTTTCCTTTCTTTCTGCCTTTGCTAGTCTCGTGTGTTAGTCCTTTTACGCATGATACTAGTTTATCCTTTCTTTTATTGTTTGTTCGTGTTCGTGTTATGTTTCTTCATCTTCTTCGTGTAGTTTCTATCCTCTCGAGCATCGAGTAAAGTGAGTTCAATCGCTCTTTCTTTCTCCCTCATTCCCCCTTTTTTTTTCCCAGTCATCCTCTTTTTTCGAGTTATCATTTTTATGAGTATGGTACGTGGTACGTAGGAGCGAAGGCAATGGAGGGTAGGATTATTCTTTATTTTTTTTTGTCAACAAAAAAAAAAAAACGATGCGTGCGTATATATAATAATCCATGTCTTTTTTCTTTTTGTTTTGCTTTATCTTGGAGACGTGTGCTGCTGGCTGGAGAGGGCGCAGTGCAGGAGACGGAGCGATGTTATGTAAATGAGTGATTGAGTTTAGGTTAGAATTTTGATGATGGATTTAATTCTACTTTTTTTTTTTTTTATCTTGTCCATGACCGTTTGGTAGAAAATATCCATCAAGAGAAATCACTACGTGTAGTGCGTGCATGTAGTGTGTGTGGTTCAATTAATTGATTGTTGATCATTTCCAAAACTTGACTCTGGCTTTAGCTAATGCTATCCACGGCACCTGGCAACTTGTTCCTCTACTCGTAGCTTCATGACGTTTCCGAACACGACTGCTATTGCATACCATACAAAAAAGCGCCAAATCCACCTTTTTGTATGCCATGCAATATTGGTCGTGTTCGGAAACGCTATGAAGCTACGGGTATTTACCCGATTGCTTAGCGAGTCAGAGTTTAACTGCATAAGACTATCTTATCATCTGCTGAAATTCCTAGATCTTACGGCCTCCAGCCCCCGGAATTAAAGAAAAGTAAGAATCTTGAATACACACTGTAGCGCTTCTAGCTTTTTCAATACACAGGTGCAAAAGTTGGAGGAAAGAATGCAATAGGTAGATGTTTACCCTAACCTTCTCCACATTGCATGGCCAATCCTTCGGCAGATCGACTCACCATCTTGGACTGAGCCGGCTTGGCCCTGACTGAGTTGAGTTTTTGTACAACTCTATCTTATTGGGCCAGCTTGACCCGTCTGACTGAGCAGACCTTGTCCGACTGAGTTCTTACTAACTTGGTCATATGACTGAGTCGGCTTATAGGTACTAGAAACGCCGAGATCATAATTATATAATATTGAATCCTGAAAGAGATACAAGTAAAAAAACTTGGATTGGCCCAGCCCTTCCGACTGATTCGAGTGCAGGAAGGATTAAATAGATCGCATCGCCCAACTGAGTTGATCTGTAACCAATGTCCCATCGGGTTGAATCGACATGTAGATCGGGCTCAGTCCATTCTCTCGACCATATATTTGTCCGTAGCATCAGCCTTTCAACCAATTACATGCATTATTTCCCCAATTGGCTTCCGCCCTGAAAGCCGAAGTCACTTAATACGGGAATCAGTCAAGTCTTTAGCTGATTCAACTGAGCTCAGTCAATCCGTCTAACTGAGCTCGTCTGTACGCCAAGCTTTAATTGGTTGCTCTATTGAGTTCCTGCTTCTGAAGCTTCTAGCCTTCCTTTGGCTGGTTTGATTTCCGCGCGGGCTGGGTCCTGAACTGAGCAGATGCAATTTCTGCCTGCCGTGGCGCCAGCCGTCATGTTATTAGTCTTATTAAGACTGATAAAAGCTGAGAGCTTATCTGTAGACTGAGCTGGTTTTATTCTGCTCAGCTTGAGAGCTGTAGCCTAAATGGTCCATCGAGCTCAGTTGAGATGGACTGAACTTAGGATAGGCTTGGGCTCGTCCGACTAAGTTGACCTAGCGGGAAAATTGAAAGGGAATGGAACTCAGTTCTGTGGCCACGTGGGGGACGAGTTGGATGGAAAAACTAAGTCGGATTTCATGAGAAATTCAGTCGGGCGATGTAATTCATCTTAGTTGAAACAGGGTAGCTCAGTTAACATTCTGACTTGGGCTTAAGAAGTCGATCGATATGCATAATGTCTGTGCTTATTCAATAGGGAAGTAAGAGGAATCTATAGAGCAGCCTAGACATGTCAAGAACCTTGAAAGAAATCAGTCGAAAGGGATTAAAATGCGGGTAATAGGTGTTATCAAACTTCCCGGTACACTCCTGGTAAATTACTTGACTTGAGGTGTATTTTGCCTGTAAGAAGGCTGAGTCTGAGTTAAGTCCTATTGCATATTGCCAGCTCAAGACCGATTGCTATGAAGAAGAATTACAGAACCTGGTGATTGGAACTATCAAAGATGATAGCAAAGCAATACTCGGCTTCGGAAATAGCAAACTCAATTTAGTCCACTAACTTCGTCGAAGCTGTTAATTGAGCCTACCCTACCTGGCCCCACTTGATTGAATAAACCTGTAGATTGGACTTAGTTCATTCTGCCGTTTCAAACCAAACTAGTTGGGGGGGATAACCCGCCTTGTCTTTGGGTTTTCCCCATCAATATCTCCCCAAAGTGCATAATTTTACAGTCCTGTGCGTGCTGATAAATTCAGTTCTGACCGACTCAGTCGATACAGTATTTCCAGTTGAGCTCAGTTCCATACCCAGCCGAAACTTCAATGGACTGAGCCATTCCTACTATCAATATGGGTACCGCGCGTGAGGTGGAGGTGTGGTGGAGTGGCCGTGTAGATGATAAAGGAAGTTATATAAACGGTGTATACTAGGGGTCGAAGGGAACAAAAGAGCGAGGGAACCGGGAGACTATTAGGAATCGATAGGGATATGGGTAGGAGAAGAAGATGGTGAGAATGTGAACAAATCTCGCGTGATAGATTTAGTGATGTCTTGCTGAAACCCATAAAGTGTTGCACAACCCCAGAGGTAAGTAAATGATGTTTCTCCAATCTCTGCATCAGTTGAAGACGTGATCGAGTGTCGCCTTGCTATAGAAGCTCCCACCGCACTGTGTACGGGGTATTGATGCGTGATGTCTAGATCTATGTAGTTGTGACTTAAAGTACAAGTACTTGTACGTACAATTGTGACAATTTTATCCTTAATGATTAGCCTCAAGTTTGTCTTGTGCCCATGCAAATTTCTTCTGAAGGACCCGTACCTAAATAGCTAGTAGTTTGGGTTTTATACAATTAATTACGTGGCTCTAATTAGTTGAATTCGATGCGCGGCCCTTTGATTGGGCACATCTGTAGATGACATAGATGGTGGTTCAAGTTTAACGCTTGCTGCACGATACATGTATGCTCGTACTGTCTAGTATAGAACAGCCACATTTTAGTCTCACCCCACCATATTTTTCTGTTAGCGCCTTTAATTCTCGCGCAACATTTTAGATTTACAATCATAGATTCTCGCTCGCTACTGGCACATGGGCCGGGTAACGTTTGAAATTGAGCTTAACTTGTGAATCACAAATTATCACTCGCATATACAACATAGAAGAAATTTTTTTCTTTGTAATTCGTTAATTATATGTAGTGAGAAATTTATTAAATATCAACTACAACAGAAAACAGTGCTCATATTATAAGAAGAGAAGTAAATTTAACACTAGCTAGCTGATGACCATAATCAATGTCTCAACAGACGCAATGATTAAAAAGCCCAACTAGTACTGACCATATGGCCATTACAACTTATATAAAAACAACACAAGTGCACCACATGAGATCTTAGTAGTAGAACGACCTCTCATTATCCGGCCACACAATCTTGAGGTAAATAGCGACCACCAAGAGGACAGTCGAAACCCAGACCAGTGAGAAGGGGTAGGTGAAGCTGCGTTTGAGGAAGCTTGGGTCGACCTTTGCAGCCTCTTCACGATGAGCCCTTGATTCTTTGTATAACTGCCGGAAGCATTCCTCCTCTTCTTCATAGTCGCGATCGTCGGGGTGTTCATTATTTCTCGAGCTTTCCTCGTCTTCGGAGTCTGTCACAGACTCTTCTTCACTGTCATCCGCGTGTTCCCCAGCCGAGCGTTCCTCATCCTCGTAACCTTCATCTTGAGAATTCTCCTGAACCTCAATAGTCCACTTCAAGCTCTCGAGAAACTTTCTCAGGACCTCCTCCTGCTGCACACGAATTTCCTCCTGCTGAATCCTGACTGCCCTCAGCTTCCTTTCATCCTCCCTCTTCCTCCCCTCCGTAAGTGTATACCCCGTTTTAAATGCCGGAATCTTCTGCTCAAACACCTTAATCTCCCCCGGCGATATGTACTGCCTCACAGCCTTCCCGTAGTTGTCCCCCAACTCCATATCCGCACCCGCCTGTACCAAAAACTTAAAAACCACCAACCTCTGCGCCAACAACACCTTTACATTTTTCGTCAGTCCCGGGACGCCATCAAAGGCCTTCACCCTCGCCTCCTGCCCCAACGCCACAAAATGCAACGCCGTCGCCCTATTGACATCCCGCGCATTCACATCCGCGCCCATCTGGACCAGCACCGGCACCACCTCGAACCTCCCCTCCGCGACCGCAACGTGCAGCGGCGTCAGCGCAATGAACCGCGTCTTCTTGTCCATATCCGCCCCGCCCTGCTCCACCAGCATTTTCACAATGTTGACGTGCCCGCCCTGGGCCGCGTAGTGGAGCGGGCTCCATCCGTGGGTGGTGATGGCGTCGGCGGGGATCCCGCGGTTGAGGAGAATGCTGACTGTGCGGTCGTGGCCGTGCTCGGAGGCGTAGTGGAGGGCGGTTTTGTTTTGCTCTTTTGTGTTGGGGGTGCAGGCGGAGAGGCCGTGCAGCATGAATAGTTTGACGAGATCCGCATGGCCATGTTTGCAGGCGTAGAGGAAAGGGGTGAGGGTGGGGTTGTCCACGCGGATGGCGGCAGAGAGATAAGGGAGGAGTGCTGAGAGATTGATTCGGTCGAGATTTTGGAGGATGTTGGGAGGAGTGTTTTTTGCGAGGAGGTTTCTGAGCGGTATGGGGAGGTTGATCAGTGACATTACACTGGTGGTATTTGTTGATGTTGAATAACAATAATAGTAAACTTAGTGGCCAGTAAAAACTGTTGTGATTTAATGAGTAGATGGAAAAAAATTGTTTATCTATTTCGAATTAGTAGTGATAAATATTTGATAGTGTAAAAGAATGAGTATTAATATCCATTACCTTGCGTTGTCCTTTTGATTATTAGTTAAGTCAAGTACAAAACCTCAAATCAACTGACTGTGGAGGTTGTTGAAAATATTCTATACCTGTGAGTTGAGTATATGTAGTGTTGATTGTTGATGGTGGTGGGGGGGGGGGGGTAGATGTTGGGGTTTTATACTGATCCTTCAGCCTGTGCTCTTGAATGTGGTGGTCCGTGGTTTGCTAGCGTGCCCAATTTGTAAGTGCCATGTCTCGGTAAAATAGGCGAATGAGAACGTCAAAAAGGCATCCAATCATAATAATAAGGCAGCAGTACTAGTAATTGAATACTGTTCGAGAATCCGTAGAGACCCATAAAAACTTCTTTGTGTTCTATTCATTTAATGCGTTTTTCAAAATCTTAAGTACATGTAATTCATAGCTACATATACTCTAGTCACAAGTTTTTTTTTTGTCACAAAAGACGTACATACCGCCCACTGTTCTTGAAAACTATTACCACCATCCTGAAGTAGAATGCTATACAGAATACCATGTTGAATACCATGCCCGTCCTCGATAGCACGCACAGCCGTATAATGAATCTGCCTGACTTTCATTTTGTGTCCGTCATAGTGCAGTCGACAAGACGAGTTGACTCGAGTCCTCGACTCAAGCCCAAAACTCGAACAGCCACGAGCATCCACCCTCATGAGTCGAGTTGACTCGAGCTCCTTCCACTGCTCGACTTGAAAAGCTCGAGCTTTTGGGGTGTTATTTTAACCATACTAAAAATGCGGACAATATCCTTCGTAATTGATTTTAGGAAATGCGCAAGTAAGAAACCCTAACCCTGGAAACACCCGTTCCAATGAAGAGATCGATACTATCTAGAATGACCTCAAGGACAAATATCTGAGACCACTGAAAAGCTCGAGTGGCTCGAGCTGCACTTGAGCATTTACAAGTCGAATCGAGACGGGTAGCTGTTATCACGAGCCGATTCGAGCTTTTCCTTTTGGTCGTCTCAAGCCGGCTCGTCGACCACACCAGCCCGTCATCTAGCAACCGCACAATATCGCCGTTGGTTAGCGTAGCCGCTACAGTTTCACGTACGTTCATGGTACTGGTGTAGCCAAATATTGTGTCACAAGCCATAGACTGACTGCATCTTTCTCTCCCATATCCCCATGAACTTATAGACATCTGATAGGTAGCCCAGACAAGTCCTAGTACACGCGCGCCCTTCTTCCCACCAAACAACTCACTGCCAATCTACCCTCGACTGCATGCTCTGCTGGCACACATGTTTCAACCCTCCTTGCTCACCATAACCCTATCTCCCCGAACCTACACCGACCGAAATCCACGATAACAGGAACAGATTGTGACCTCGGCACTCTCATGTGATAGTCTCTCCGACATATCTGATAGCAAAGTATCACGGGAATACCTATATGTAGTGACGGTTTCCCCACAAGGTTCCAGCCTACTCTAATCCTAAATGGCACACAGCCCTGCATTGCATAGAACGAGTAGACACGGATCTAGATCGGGCTATCACATCGAGTGATCACCCATGACCCAACAGTCTCACAGGGATATAAGGCCACAGAATACGTGCATCCACCGAGATCAGCTCGTTTCAATCTGCATCAAGCTACTTACACGTACTTGGCCAAAAAATTACACAACACAGGATATATACGCCCCCGCCCGCCGCCCAAAAATGAAAACCAGCACAAATTGAATATAACCAAAAAAGAAAGAAAGAAAAAAAAAAGAAGACCCCCGGTTACGCCGTTACTCCGGATTCGCCAACAATATCATACCAGTCTCCTACTTCCTGGACCCTCTTCAGCATCTCCTTCTCCTCACCCACATCGTCCACAATCACTCCTTCTTCACTCTCGCTGTCATCGTCGTCATCGTCATCATCGTCGTCGTCATCGTCATCCAAGTCATCATCTTCATCACTGTCCAAGTGTCCCACAACTTCAATTTCCTCAACTGGCTGTAGCTCCAGGTCAAAGCTGTCCGTCACAGCCTCTGGGCATCTCTCCGCGCCTCTCTCCGCCAACAAGGCGACGACATCATCCGCTCCAGCCACATAAGCAAGCCGCATGGCGGTCTTCCCCTCTTCGTCTTTCGCATAGATATCGCACCCCGCATCTAGCAGTATCTCTACTACCTCCCGTGTTACGCTCCATCCCTTTCCTAAAAGCACATGCAGCGGATTCTGATTCTTCGAATCGACCGCATTCACGTCCGCGCCGTGTTTAATGAGGAGCTTGAAGGTCTGGGGTGGCTCTCCGGCTTCGTGGAGCGGAGTGCGGCCGGGGGTTATATGTTTGGGCCAAGTGCGGGCGTTGACATCGGCGCCGTTGGAAAGAAGAGCGGAAATAAGGGCAGGGTTTCCGCTTTTGGCGGCGAGATGGAGCGGAGTGATGCCTGTGCGGTCGGTGCAGTTGATCTTTGCCTTGTGGGAGAGGAGAAGATTGAAGAGCGTGATTTT
Organism: Morchella eximia; assembly: GCA_024713935.1. NCBI lineage: Eukaryota > Fungi > Ascomycota > Pezizomycetes > Pezizales > Morchellaceae > Morchella > Morchella eximia. Next base: position 1,325,866 of record JAMGZG010000017.1, read on the forward strand.
GGTGGGAGGCGTATAGTTTACCAGGTGCAGTGGCTGTTTTCCCTTTTGAGAGGTCAGTATTATGGGCAGCTAATGTAAGAGTTCAGGAGTTTTTACGTATATGACCGAATAGTGGAGGGGTGTCCTGCCAGATTTATCAGGATGGTCAACATTAGTCCCATGAGATAGGATGAGCCTTGCAGATGTGTCATGGCCGTGAATTACTGCTAGATGAAGCGCCGTCTTTCCATCCTTTGTGACAGCCTCGACATCGGCACCCTTGGCAAGGAGGAGGGCAACTGTATCCTGTCCATAGAGTTGAGAAGCAGCTTCATGGAGCGGGGTTTGTGCATCATTGTCATACGAATTGACATCTGCGCCGCCTTCAATCAGGATAGCAGCAGTACGGGCATTCATGTGTCGGGCAGAGATATGCAGCGGGGTATGTCCCTTGTCATCCTTGACAGAGACCTGTGCACCCTCTCTAAGAAGCAATTGGATCATTGGCACCGGACTATTTGAGTATCCAGCCCAATGTAGTGGTGTTCTCTTTACAGAGTCACGACATGAGGGATCCGCGCCCTTCGCCAACAACAGCTTTACGACTGCCAGCCTTCCAGAGGCCGCACATGCATGAAGCGGAGTCTTCCTCTCCCGATCTCTCACATTAATGCCCGCACCCTTTTCCAATAATACCGTCACCGTCGTCTCATGGCCATGTGCGGCCGCTAGGAACAACGGCGTACGCCCACCCTCATCCCTCTCATGGACGCTCGCGCCCTTCTCCACCAGCAACCTCACCACCGCCTCCCTCCCACCAATCGCGCTCCAGTGCAGCGGCGTCCTCCCATTCTTGTCCCTCCCACCCACCTCTGCGCCCCTCTCCAGCAGCACCAAAACTGCATCCTCACAGCCACACATCGCCGCCCAATGCATCGCCGTCTTGCCGTCCTTGTCCTTCACGCTCACGCCGCACCCGCGCTCCAACAGGAACCGCAGCACCCCGACATGCCCATTCCGCGCAGCCGAGTGCACAGCCGTCTGCCCGCCCGAGCTGACACCCTCAGGGTCTGCGCCCGCCTCCAGCAGCAGTCCAACCATGGACACGTGACCACCAACCGCGGCCAGCTGCAGCGCTGTCTTGCGGTCGAAATCGACCGCGGAGACGTCTGCGCCGTTGGCGAGCACTAGGTGCGCGATAAGGTCGTGGCCGTGCATGGCGGCCCAATGGAGCGGGGTGCGGCCGTTGTCGGGGTCTGTGGCGGTGGGAGAGGCAAAGCTGTTTGTGAGGAGAAGGGTTGCGAGGGGGGTATTGTTGTGTCGCATGGCATAGAAGAGAAGGCCATCTTCGGGCGGGATGAAGTGCGCGTGCAGGAGTGGGGTCAGGAGCGAGTTTAGGCGGCGGTTTGTCAAAAGGAGTGAGGCGATAGCGGAGTTTGGGAGTGTCGAGGCGACGAGGAGGAGGAGTTCGTTGGGGAGGTAGAGGAGGGGCATTGTGGGTATGCGGGGGAGGGGAGGGGGGGGGGGTTGTAAGGAAGGTAGGTGGGTTATTGTGGGGTGATTGCGATAACTAACGATGAGAATAGCTGAAGGGTTTTTTTTCTGTCTACATATAAGGTGTCGACAGAGGCGACGGTTTTGAAGCGATTCTGGGACGGAGAAGAGGTTCGGTGAGGTTGCTGGCGGTACTGGAGAGAATAGACTGGTGAGTGAGTTGATGATCCAAGTTTCAAGGGTTTCCCCCAAGCAGAACCCGGTGATATGCGAGGCACAGACGCGCAACACCTCTGTTTCGACTCCTCCCTCCCTCCCCCCACCCTCATGCAGTATCACTCGGCATCCTACATACACCTCACCTCTTGCCACATATCTATTCACTAAGTATATAATAATATAATAGTGTAATAGTTGTAGATATCTGTGTTGCCTTGGTGAACTTCTATCACTTTCCATGCCCTTCTTCCCCCATCAAACTCAAAAGTATCCAGATCTGGCTTGCCGTCCGCCCAATCATTACTCTCTGGTGTGACTTTTGCGGTCGTGCAACGGCCCAATCGATGCCCGTTCATCAGATAGATCGTACATGGTTCGCCCATGGCCCCAGCCCTTGATTTCCTCTCCTACATATACATATGTGCGCCCTACCTACCTGCCTACTTACATGCTCAATTACTACATAGAGTAAACAAACGCACACTCCACTTCCACTTCATCACTTCACCTCATCATCATCACCATCATCGTCACTTCCACGGACTGCCATTTGCACGGATTGGGCCTAAGAGAGATATATATTAGCTAAATAGATTCTATTGAGCATGTGCCAAAGTATCTTGCCCTCGCCTTTTTGCTTTTATATCTGAGTATATTCATCTTCCCAATAAATTCATTCTTTTTTTTTCTTTCTTTCACCTGTCCGCCGCGCTCCATTAACTAACATAAGATCCAATCCAACAGGAAAATAAAAATATAAATCGTAAATCAGGCGTCAATAATGACATCGATCGCTAGAGAAGACAGATAGATCACAGACATAAGAAAGGAAACCCGTCAGGAGAGAACAGCCCCGTCCAAAACCCGCATCGCCCCGCCAGAATCAATCATGTGGTCAAAATACGAAAGAAAAAAGAAAAATAAGTGAAAGAAATCCCTAAAAAATACTTTATAACCAAAATATCAATATCCAAATATAAAAAGAAAAAATATATATATCAAAAAAAATCCATCCCTAGTCTAACCCTCAATACTCCTGATCGCACTTTGCAACGCCCCATCAATATCCGGGTGAAAAAACGGCCTCTTCACACTCCCAAGCACCTTTCTCTTTGGTCCACCCGCTGCCAACACTCCCGGCGACACTGGAGCCACCTCATCACTACTCCTCGTAGACTCGGAAGTCAACGGTTTCCCAGCCTCCTCATCAAAGCCCGCCTTCTCATCGATCTCCTCCGCCTGGATCTCCACCGACTCGGCAACGCTGAACACTGGTGTCCATCCCTTCTTTCCAGCCTTGAACTCCTCCGTTGGGAACCCGAATCCAGCAGCAGCAAGCGCGCGCTTTGTCCATCTGTTGTTGACGGCCGCAAAGTGCCATTCCACCTTCTCCGGGGATGCATGACGGTCGAGTTGATTGCGCACGTCAATGAGATTCTGCACGGAGGTGATGTCGACGTTGTTGACTGACGAAAAGTCGAGGATGATAGCCTTGAGCGTGGGGCGGGTGTCTGCGGCAGCGGCGGTTCCCTTCTTGGGGCCGGGGTCGTTCCATGGGCGGTCACCGGGTTCGGGCATGAGCGCGGGGTTGGTGGGGCGGGTCGTCTGGAAGATGTGCGCAACGAGGTACTCGGTGTAGTGTGCGGCATTTGAGTAAACAAATCCTAAGTTATATGTTAGCGCGCACACAATATAGAAAAAGGCCAAAAAAAAAACATACCTTCCGAGAAGCGGTAAATGAAAACACCTGGGTATGGACTGACAACATCAATACCGGGGTTTGAACCGTCCTTGTGGTCGAATGGAAGGAAAACATTCCTAGAGCTTGTGAGGTCCAAGCTTCTCCCGAGGGACTTTTTGGCGGGGCTGCGCTTGGTTTCCGGGGGGAATGAGGCCCCGCGGGGTGAATCCCCGCTTTGGCGTGGGCTTTCGTCGTTGCCCCCACCGAGGAGGTGATCTCCGACAACCGAGTGGATTTTGACACGGCCCAAAAAGTGGCCCTTGGCCTTTGCGATACGGAACAACAGGACGGCAGCAGATACGGCAACGGTAACGTAGATTCCATTTTCGATGGTTGTGAAGATTGTGACGAGGACTCCAGCGAAAAAGATAACCACCTCCAGGGGAGAAACAAGCCAAAATTTGTAGACTGTGTTCGGCGGGGTAATGAGGTCGCCAACAGCGTGGATGATGACGGCCGAGAGGGACGAGTTGGGGATATAGTAGAAGACACTGGTGAGGAGATAGATGGCTAGGAGAACGACAATTCCAGTGATAACTCCGGCGAAGGGGGTTCGGACTCCAGCCTTGGACTTGATAGCAGTACGGGAGAATGAACCAGTTGCGGGATATCCACCGAAGAAGGGGCCAAAGATATTTGTGATACCAATTGCGATCATTTCCTGTGAGGGGTTGATTGTGTAGTTGTTGATCCTACCAAAGGACTTTGAGATAGCGATATGCTCAATCAACATGACAATGACAGTGGCTGGGAGTTCTGCACGGAATGATGCAAAGATCTCTGCGTTCACAACTGGAACACCCATATGCTGGAACCCACTGGGGACCTTCTGGAGAATTTTGAAACGAGGATGGGCCTTTGTGTTTCGGTTCACCAACCACGAGATCATGGTATAGAGTAAGATAACGAAAGCAGTCCTCAGAGTAGCCAGGAAGAACCAGGTCTTTTGCTGACGCGGGTATCTCTTAGTCAAAAACCCAGTGGTAATCCATCTCAAAAGATATAGGAGAAATAACGCCGATAAGCCCATAGCGGCATCTATCTTTGAGCTTGGGAGATGTTTGAGACTGTTGATGATAACAAGATATGTAGGGCCACGAGTATTGAAACCTGACATGCCCATCAAGCTGGAAACCTGGCCTGCAGCAATACTAATAGCAGATCCAGTCATGAACGCGGCAATGGCAGTGAGTGGGATATATTCAACCACAAAACCGAGGCGTAGCAGTCCTAGAGCAGTAACAATACCTCCAGCTACAAGTGCCAGCCCAGAGGCGACAGCTTGTGCGGGGAGGTCAGGCGAGTTTGCGACAATATTACCGACAATGGTTGACATAACAGCAACGGGGCCAATGGTGATATCCTTAGAGGTTGCAAAGAACCAATAGATCATCACACCGACAAACGATGAATAAAGTCCGAATTCAACTGGGAGATTTGCAAGCTTTGCATATGCCACTATTTAATAATCAATATTGATTAGTACACTTTTTCATATATATGGACTAGTCCAGGATTTTTTTTTTGGAAAAAGAGGCACATAGGAAGATACTTACTTCCTTGAGGAATGACGACACATCCAACAGTAATACCAGCGACTAGATCACCATAAAGCCATTTCACGTTATACCTGTGAATCCAGCTAATGAAAGGGAACAGGCTCATGAAATATCCTGCGGCGCCTGGTGCAGTTGGCTTGAACTCCCCAATCCACTCAATTACTGTAGGTTCCTCCTCAATGTATGCATCCGAGGACGTTGACCGGATAGATCCACCCTCAGAGGTTGACTCTTTTGGAATATCCAAGGGAGGATTTCTCGCAAGGACAGCTGGGGTGAGATCAATTCCTAGGACCTTTGCGAGGCCATGGCCGATTTTTGACGACATGGGCGAGTCTGTCATTGTTCGTGATGTTGCAGATATTCAACCCTTTGTTGAATATGAACAGTAACGACTAATGAACAGAATAGGTAGAGAGTGGAAAGAATAAAAAAGGGGAAGAGGGTGGGTCGTTGTTAAAGGTTTAAGGATGGAAGTGGGGAAGAAGAAAGTATTGGGATGAACTAAGGACGGATGTCCTTTGAATTTGTAATTTTGTAATCACCACTCTAATATTGACGGGTGTGGAGGTTGGTAGTGGCTAGAGTGTAATAGATAGAACTCGTAATTCGTGATATGGCAGAATTGTCCCGTGCAGTGTTGCCACCAGGATTCTTGGGATTTAACACCTTTGTTCCGTTCTTTTTTCCTGCAGGTCTGGTGTTACTATTACTGCTTTTATGATGTGCTTGCTGATGGGTAGATCTTGGAAACGGACCGTCTTGTGCGCCCCTTCTTATTTAGCCCCCATACTTCCACATACGTAGAGGGCATGTACCTACATTTTCATGCTAACTAAGTTTTCATTCCGGACTGACATGGTTCTCGGTTTTTTTTTATTTATTTTGTTTTTCTTTCGGAACCGGGAATCTGATCTGTTGGAGGGCAAGAACAGAAACCGTCATTGTGGGTTAGTGGGGGAGGGTTGGAACTTGGAAGGGTCCAACTCGAGCCCTGTCGTCGAAATCATCCAATCACAGCTCAGCCTGAAGGCGACATTGCGGAGCTCCATGTCGCAACACAACAACCACAATAAATACTGGGCACTACACACTACCCCTCCCACTGCGTATTATTGAGCATGGGGGCGGTGAGGGGCTTAACGCGGCATCACTCGTTCAATTCTAATTAATTGCCAACTGAACTTCGCCAAAACGGGCACAACGCATCGATTCCACTTAGAAAAAGTAAAAGGGTGGGGTGTGCGAGGTTTCTAGAGACAACCGAGAAACATTTTCAGCAAATGATTTGCTTTTTCGCTTGGTTTTCAAACCATCCGATTGGTGATCCTTAACTTCGGTACTTTGGAGACGAGGTAAGCTTTTTCAAGGTTTGGTGACTTGGTTGGTGGTAACTCGAAGGTCCTCTGATCTCTCTCTGATGCAGTTGTCGATGTCATTGTTCCTGTTGATTGCTGCAACTCCAGCTGTGATCTTCTAGCGGCGAACCGTCGTTGTCGAGTAGAATGGGCACGTTTATTTTTTCGATACACTTGGTTGGCCTCTGTATGTCTCTCTTCAATAACAGCGAGGAAGTCTCGCTAGTTTTGCTTTGTTCACGCGGACGTACGGTCAACCCCAGTACCAGATTTCGGCCATAGCGGATGTGTGACAACGCCGCATTAACTCATGCAGAGTAACCGAATGAAATCCATCATCCATTACTTAGAGGGAGCTACATATCTTAACGTTACAGATAATCGAGTGCCAAGGGGGAGGGGAATGTCTATTAGAAGCGCGGATAGTTTGTGCTACCCAGTACTAGATACCTGAGCTTCATCTCGTTACCAGCCAGTTGAAATGAGTTTGAAGTAGAAGATAGGCCTATCATAGCTCAAGGTGAAATGGCGTGCTCAACCTAGTATTTGTTTAAATATTGCACCATCAATACTCCACAATATTGCACCACAATCTCAACTCTGTAAGGCGCGAAGGTTTGTTTTTTTCCAAAGGATCCTTCATCATCCCCTAGAGCAGATAGCTATCGGTTCTATTAAGAAGTTTTACAGCGAAAACATCGATCCGTATGTTGTAATATGATTGTGCATTTGTGTCGTGTGCGCTATTGGTGTTGATCCTGAAGCTTTCTGAAAGAAACAGCTATCGTACGTGCCTAAGGATACATGTGTGGAGACACAAAAACACGGAAACTCAAGAACCAAACACAGTTTGCATCCACGTATACATTTGCAGCGCTAGCTCGATGATCGTCATTAGAAGGCTTTCTCCGAACTTTCTACTAGAAACAGAGACTTCATTTCAGCTCGGCCCGCATAGGTATCGACCTCGCGCGGATATCAAACAAAAGGAGTGGATAAACCAATTTGAGAACCACTATACCCCCACGATCTTGAACACTGCTTATCTCCTGTATGTCTATCAAACCTTTGAATGCACGGTTTGGTGGAACCAGTGCGGCAGGATACGAGCATATAGCCTTTGTATGAATATTAATCAGTCAAATATAGGCACACCACCTTGGAGGCGGGAGGACTAGATAATTGTACTCCCTCATGACTTCCGTCCTGTTTACACGTATAGACGGCGACTAAACCGATTTCTTAGGATGGGGTGTTCGAGTTACGTTACAAATTACAAGGGAGAGTACTACATATAGCAGGAGGTAATAATGGGGGGAGGTCTACTAGGACTCGAAGCTGAAAACCATATTCCTGGAACCAATTTTATACCCTGCATGGAGAGAAAGCTCATCGGCCAGATTGGCGAGACCCGAATCAAACACCAGGCAAGAAAACCAAAATGACAAGGATGGGATTTTCCGTGAGTTTGGGTCTTGGGAATTTGAAATCATGGAAAGCCTAGACTTAGTAGACATGGCTACATCGATGGGAATATTCCATTGGATATGCCGAGTTATTGCTATGTGGACTGTGTCTGCATACCACCAAAATATGGTTGTTATGCACGATTTTCACCCATATGCAGACCCAGTCCAGTCCAGAAACGCAAAGATAGAATAGCACGTACTCTGTATACATGCATTGCTGATCTCGAAATCCCAAATATCTATCACATCCACAAGGAACATCATCCCATATTCCTTTACAGGCATGTGCTTAGAGCACCTCCTCGTTTACCGGCAAATGGGGTTATATCCCATATGCACAATCCTTGTTTCTTGCTGGTATATGCTCTAATAACCAATCCGCAATATCATTGAAAATTGCGTGATCGATATAGCTTCTGTCGTCTTTGGCCCAGTTTATTACTTTTAACAATACAAAGCCCAGTATATATCAACCTTCTCTCGACGCCACTAAACCCAGCTTTAAGGAGGCGTTTTTTTTCTTCTTTTTTTTCATTACACTGCGGTGAGATGGGCGTGGGGGAGGTTTTCTCATTTACGCAACGACGTGATGAGTGCGAGGAGGGGGATGAATTGCCACCACCATGATAGATCGGAAAGAGAGGTCGAGGGAGAAATGTCTATGAGGATATGAGGCAGGATGGCACGCAATAGGCGTGGGATTTGGATATGAACGATACATGCTGTTGAGTTTGGGTCATGAACTGTCACTCGGATGAAACTTTCTTTCATAGAGGTCGCAGTCACTTACCTTGGTGAGTCCCATTTCATTTTCGGGTTTTCCTTCTGTGCTGCTCTTAATTCTACAGAGAAAGGGGGAGGTTAGAGCTAATCTAAGGTAGGAATGTGGTGTGATGTACGAACTCCTTTTGATCACGTCGGGCATTCGCGTCAACATCACGCGTTCTCTCGAACTCTTCCTAAGCACAAACTATCTACATCCTTTCAGCTTCGAACTCTATCAATTACACCCGCTTAACCTGAAGTCATTCTTTATATCCATCATCGTTCTCTATTCAGTCCATGAATTCAGCTATCGCGCTCAACCTTAATCTTCTCTTACGAATACATGTAGCTCTGATACATTTTTCTTAGCTTGTCATTTCATATACTCCCCACCTGATTATTTACCTATTTCTCCTACTTTAATGATAGGCTAACTAGAAAGGCCTATCCCATGACCCGTAGCTTGGTTTTGACACTTTGGCTACAACACTCTCCTGCAACCCACCACTCATGAAACTATGCAATCCTGAGCCCCGCACCTTAAGAACCATGTTGATGAGATCTGAGGTCGATTAGAGAACATACGGTTGACAACCAGACACCGTTGGTTACTGGCGAGGGCTTCAAAGCCCTCTGCTACGGGTCAAGGGATAGCTATGTACCATGTTTCGCAGAACTAAACGTGGTCATCCATACAAAGTCATCCAACACCTGCCACAAACATTTGCAGTCGATCTTCCAACTCCTGTCACAAACCTTTGCAGTCGACCTTCTAAAAACGACCCGGAAAGCAGCGTGGAATTCTCCATGGTTCTAAAACCGTCAATAACATTGCCCAGAACCCTCGTGGTCGTCTTAATGCTTCCTCTATTGAGCTTCATGTGAGGCCTGAACCACAGATCCTATGATATTGATACGAACTTGGCGTCTGCAGGTATTAAATGTGCTTACATTGTACAATTGTGTATTATATAGTAACGTTCAGCCCAAATTCGCCCTCATTCCGTACGTGGTCATCCATAATCTACGCCATATGCGCCCTTATTGTACTCGGCACGCTTATCTGTTCGAACCATACATACGCTACATCTGCAACCGAAGACAGATCCGTATCACTACACTTGATTCAAGGTAGTGCTGTGTCAAATAATCACCAAAAGCTACATCCAGATGATCTAGCGTCTCATATTATTGTGATTACAATCAAGATATGTAATTACTCAACGCTAACCACAACTGAATCCAAAGCGGGGAAATAGTCGACAAATTAACATTTCTATGGAATATCTTTACTCCGCATAGCTCAGCCCAACACCACACCAAACCATATAATATATTCGGAATAAAACGTCTCAGTCGGGCGCAGCTGTGGCACGCCGGAAAATGGGTTGCACAACAACTCTGCGCGTACTGACATCTGACATATCTAGATAGCACTAGTAATAACAACCCTGCGATCGTGAATATTAACCAGATCTGAACCCCACAATCGGCCGGGTTAGTCCCTGATATTAAAAAGCGGGGAGGAGGAATGATTCATGCAGTCACTGCGACGAGCGCGAGCGGTGTTAAAATGCGGGGAACCTAGTTCGCTGCCAGGCAGAGAAATGATTGATATTGGTCTTTTTTCAACTACAAACGTCAGGCAAGAGGGGTATTTCTAGATGTTTCGCTCAACAACCTCGTGATCTCTAAAGACGAAAATAAAATTCTATAGTTAGGTGTACTCTATGTGTAAAAATGAAGATACATGATAAAGAATCAATCTCTATGCTTCTGTGTCGAGGATTACACTCTCGACTCCCCTCCTGACACCTCCAGCCCACCCCACCACACCCCGTTCCCTCACAATAAACGCAACTACTGCCTCTTTCGCCTCTTTTTTCCCCAGAGACCTCTCAATCACCAGCCTCTTTATTATCTGCGCCACCTCTCTTTTCTGTAGGGCCGTGATCGTTGATAGACACTTAACCACTTTCTCATGAAATAGCTTTCTCTCGCGCTCCGGCAGCGTTGTCGGCGTGCTCACAAACAATGCTTCTAGCAAAGCTGGGAATTCCTCTTCGTCATCCTCCACATTACCCGGAGGAACGGAGAGAGGCGTGGAAGTGAGTGAGCGCGAAGGTGGTGTCACCATATGCGAGGGGAGATCATTCCAGTGCTCCTTGATGGTGCCGGATTGGTATGAGGTCGCCGAAGACGAGGAGGCGGTGCGGGTGAGAGGTGCTCGTGCGGGAAGCATAGTAGTGAGGAATATAATATTTGTATTGCAAATGAGCGTAGATAGCGGTATAGACTTTATGGTGATAGAGGTAGAGATAGTGACAATGAGTGATGGATGGTGAGGTATTTCAGGGGAGGAGAGCTTCGTTGTGAAAACCGTTGCTTCTTTGTAAAGCTCTGGTTTGGTAGGACACATGTAGAGAGGCGCTAGGCAACTTTAGGATTGTGTAACCAGAGCTGAGCTGCTAATGGCATCATATATTATCACTCGGTATTAATGGAGAGCAAGATGTAGAGTTTGTAATTCAAGTACATTCATCAAGGCCGTGTGATTACATAATTACATGTAAGTTGATCAGGAGGAGACAAACCCAGCATAGGTCCATTAGGGCGCTAAGTTTCGAATAAGAATTCAAGTTATAAAATATTACATTGGCGTCTCAGCGAATACGTATTGAATGTAGATACATACATGTATGTAGATTATATGTAGATCTACAAACTAACAGAGAGGAGCTGATCAGTGAGGGGCATCTTAGTCGGGTTCACAAGTATATGGATCTTGCTATATATAAAAACATAAAGGATCGAAAACATGCATTGTTGTATGTACAGATAGTACATGCACCAATTTCAACAAAAAGTACTGTGCCCCGTACTGCACTACTCCCACCCCCGATTTGAACCCAGGTCCTAGGGATCAAACACGCGGTGTCTAACTTGACGAGCAGTCTCAGTGTATTGCCCACTAGACCACTCGCCCATGATTTGCAAGCGTGGGAATTAATACTTGAGGGCGGCTAGTGGTAAGACTAGTGGGTAGCACTAGTCCAGCAGTACGTACTTGTATCAGTACAGTCGAATCTCCATATGAGGGTATACTCAGGGCCGGGAATTGGTACACTTATGGGAAGTGTACCTCTTACTATGTAATCAGCAGGGGTTAATCAGTAAAGTTGAATCACCCTATAAAGGTATATATACTCGGGGCTAGAACGGTACAATATCGCTATAAGCATATGAAAATGCGACATTTTCGCGTCCATAAAAGTATCCTCATAGTTAGGGTTAAATATACTATTATGCTTTAGCTACTAGCTAGCGAGTATAGTATGTTTCACTTATTTCGCTCCAATGGAACATGGTAGTGAGACTTGTTTCTTTATTCCAGAAAGCTTTTGAATAACCAAGCCCTACCGATTGGCGGACAGGGTCTGCTCTAAACCAACTCGGTCCGGCTCAAGGGGTATATTATATTCTATCCAGTGACTGAAGAAATAATGCGGAATAGAATCGATGTCCCAAGTACAGCGGTAGGTAATAAGTGATGGAACACAGCGATACCTGTTTTGGTAAAACGCCACCAACATTTGGTGTTTGTACTCTCAAGGCGTTCCATCACTTATTACCTACCGCTGTACTTGATAAAGACTAAGCTGTAGTCCCATATATACCATGGCCAAATATATATATACCAAGAATTAAGCATGTATCTATGGCATAGGTCGACGTTAGGATATATGCCTATCCGGCCATTGATTCAGACGAAACAACGATTTGTTAGGCACATCAGTTTTGAGATCTTAATAAAATCACTTATCCGGAGATTTATCTAGTTTTATAGGTGGTTCTCACAGCGGCCACCAGGCTTCTATTTCCGGCCAGAGGGAAAAAAAATAGACAATCTGTAGTCCTGGAGATTCCGTATCTTGGAATTTCGACCTTCTGGTTTTGGTGGATAAGATGTATTTAGTATAGCCGCAAATGTTGATTTTTGTGAAGGGATAGAATTATGTAGTAGCCTTCAGACCCAGAATCTACGAATTATCAATAAATCGATCAGTCCCGTAAGCCAAATCAATACCGAGTGATAATATATGATCCAATTCATCACTTTATCCTGTTCTTGAAACTAATACCCTGGTTTCTGACAAGCATCTCTTCGAGCACATAAAGCGTCTTCTGTACTCAGTTTATGCCAAAATTGTGTTGACGAAGCAGGTACGATGTTTAAAACTTGCAATTTGGGTATGTATCTCGGTTGAGGTCTTGCATATTATTGATAAGAAAAGCTTAACTTGGCGAGCATCTGATAACGTCAACGGGCATCGCACAAACAACAACAATCGGTTGTTTACACCACATACTGTACGATCAAGGAAATTGTATCCCTTCATCTCACCGATCAAAGAGACTTCCCCGGAGCTCCTCCATGTAGCGTGACCTCAAGGTGCAGGAAAGCCACTAGGAATAGCCCTTTGGTGCCAATTCTTCGTCTTTTGCTATGGAGATTACCAAAATTGACAAGACTTTACTACCGTAGTGTAAGAAGGCTATGCAAAAAGGCTATGCTTGATGGCTTTGTATTTAAGAAGCGCACGTGCTCTACAATTGCTAAAGAATGGGAAGACATGGCGGCTCTTGACACTCGTTATTCCTTATCTCCATAGACTAGAGGTGTCACCGTGGACTTTTTCACGAAGCGGCTGAAGATCCGCTATGCGCTACGTCTGATTTAGATTAGATTAGACATTTTCCTCCACTATTTCGCTTGTCCTCTCGTACCCCTGCTTTGTTGCTTTGGCTGTTGCGACGACCAGTGTTGGTGGGGCCCAGATTGGCACGGAAAGGAAAGAGAAAAAAAAAAATTGTTGCAGGGTCTCTCCTCAAATAGAGTCACCAGCTTTCGTTCTTTTCTGCTTCTCCTCCCGCTTCTCCTCCTGCCACCCCACAAATCTCACATATCACTGTCTTCTCAGAGCAATTGCTTCCACCATTAGCAGGTGATATCTTTATTTATTAATTGCCCCTCCTCTAAACACTCTACTCCTGCTGCAATGGCTCTGGCCCACCGCATTGCCCTGCGCTCTTTGCGTCAGGGCGTGACGTCGTGTGCGAAGCCCTCTCGTCCAGTTTCCTCAGTATCGAGGCTTCTATCTACAGCGGTTTCCTCTCCCCAAAGTGCTCTGAAAAGTAGCCAGGGATGGAAGTCCATTCAACAAGCCCGTACTTTTTCTTCATCGATAAAGTTGCGGGAGTCGCAACAGGCCCCCTCGGCCCAGGCATACCTTGCTTCAGGAGCAATTGCTGGAAGTAACAACCTAGTAGATGTTAATAAGGTTCTCGTTATTGGAAGTGGTGGTTTGAGTATTGGACAGGCCGGAGAATTCGATTACTCTGGTAGGTGGCTTCTTTTATACGGGAATTTATTTTAGGGTCCAATTCGGATTTTTGGAGATGAGTCACGGGATCCAATTGCTGATATGAATTTTCTTTTTCCTTTGAATAGGTTCTCAAGCACTTAAGGCTTTGAAAGAGGCAGGAAAGAAGTCTATCCTTATTAACCCTAATATTGCAACCATCCAGACATCGCATATTCTTGCAGATGAAGTCTACTATCTTCCCGTCACCCCCGAATATATCTCTCACGTCATTGAGCGGGAAAGGCCTGATGGTATCCTTCTCACTTTCGGCGGTCAGACTGCTCTTAATGTTGGTGTAAAGATGGAGAAGATGGGTGTCTTTGAGCGCATGGGTGTCAAGGTTTTGGGAACCCCAATTAAGACTTTGGAGACTAGTGAGGATCGAGACCTGTTTGCCAAGGCTTTGAATGGTACCGTAAACCCTCGGAGTTGTCAGGCGAAAAGTGATATTTATTTCTGACACCAACCACAGAAATCGATATTCCCATTGCCGAATCTATTGCGGTAGAAAGCGTCGATGCCGCTTTGGATGCTGCTGAGCAAATTGGATACCCTATCATTGTCCGCTCAGCATACGCTCTGGGAGGTCTTGGTTCTGGCTTTGCCAACAACAGGGAAGAGCTCCACGACCTTTCTGCCCGTTCACTCTCTCTTTCCCCCCAGATCCTTGTTGAGAAGTCCCTTAAGGGCTGGAAGGAAGTTGAATACGAAGTCGTCCGTGATGCATCCAACAACTGTATCACTGTGTGCAATATGGAGAACTTTGATCCTCTTGGTATCCACACTGGTGACTCCATTGTCGTCGCGCCTTCTCAGACATTGAGTGATGAGGAGTACCACATGTTGCGTTCTGCTGCTATCAAGATCGTCAGACATTTGGGTGTCGTTGGAGAGTGTAACGTTCAGTACGCTCTTCAGCCCGATGGTCTGGATTACAGGGTTATTGAGGTCAACGCTCGTCTCTCCCGATCATCTGCTTTGGCTTCCAAGGCTACTGGTTACCCTCTTGCCTACACTGCTGCTAAGATCGCTCTTGGACACACCCTCCCGGAGTTGCCAAATGCTGTGACAAAGACTACCACAGCCAACTTCGAGCCTTCTCTCGACTACATTGTCACAAAGATTCCTCGATGGGATCTGAGCAAGTTTGCCCACGTAAAGCGGGACATTGGTTCTTCTATGAAGTCTGTCGGTGAGGTTATGGCTATTGGACGTACCTTTGAGGAATCCATCCAGAAGGCTATCCGCCAGGTTGACCCCCAGTACCTTGGTTTCCAGGGAGCAGAGTTCGAGGACCTTGATGACACACTCCGCAACCCAACTGACCGTAGATGGCTTGCCGTTGGTCAAGCCATGCTTCACGAGGGCTACTCCGTGGACAAGCTCCATGAGATGACTAAGATCGATAAGTGGTTCTTGTACAAGCTCCAGAACATCGTGGAGAAGTACAAAGAACTCGAGCAAGTTGGATCGTTGTTTGGCATTACCAGAGATCTTATGAGCTCAGCCAAGAAGATGGGATTCTCAGACAAGCAGATTGCTAAGTGTGTTGGCTCTACGGAGGATGAGGTCAGATCTCGCAGGAAGAGATTCGGAATCACTCCCTTCGTGAAGAAGATCGATACCCTTGCCGCTGAGTTTCCAGCTGACACCAACTATCTCTATACTACCTACAACGCCTCTTCTCACGATGTTAAGTTCGATGAGCATGGTATTGTTATTTTGGGATCTGGTGTGTACAGAATTGGTTCTTCCGTAGAGTTCGATTGGTGTGCCGTGTCTTGCACTGTTGCCCTCCGCGAGATGGGCAAGAAGACCATCATGATCAACTATAACCCTGAGACATACTCCACCGATTTCGACACTGCTGATAAGCTCTACTTCGAGGAGTTGAGTTATGAGAGAGTTATGGACATTTACGAGCTCGAGCAGGCTGCTGGTGTTGTTGTTTCTGTCGGCGGTCAGCTTCCTCAAAACATTGCGCTCAAGCTCCAGAACAACAATGCCAAGGTTCTCGGGACTAACCCAGAGGACATTGATAAGGCTGAGGACCGTCACAAGTTCTCTCAGATTCTTGACAGCATTGGTGTTGACCAGCCAGCATGGAAGGAATTGACTAACGTGGACGCTGCTCGTGAGTTCGCTGACAGCGTTGGATACCCTGTCCTTGTCAGGCCCAGTTACGTCCTTTCTGGTGCGGCCATGAGTGTCATCCGCACTGAGGAGGAGCTCGAGCAGAAGCTTCTCAATGCCGCCAACGTCAGCCCAGACCACCCAGTTGTCATTACCAAGTTTATCGAGGGCGCCATGGAGATTGATGTTGACGCTGTTGCATCTGGCGGAAAATTGATTATCCACGCCGTCTCTGAGCACGTCGAGCCTGCTGGTGTCCACTCCGGTGATGCCACCCTCGTCCTTCCTCCGGTTACCCTCGAGAAGGAAGTTATGGACCGTGTTAAGGAGATCGCCGAGAAGGTTGCCAAGGCATGGAGCATCAACGGACCCTTCAACATGCAGATCATCAAGGCCCAGGAGGGTGACAAGGTCGCACTTAAAGTTATTGAGTGCAACCTTCGTGCTTCCCGTTCGTTCCCCTTCGTCTCCAAGGTCCTTGGAACCAACTTCATCGATGTTGCCACCAAGGCACTTATCGGAAAGGGCGTTCCTGAGCCCACTGATCTTATGGCCATCAAACGTGACTACACCGCTACCAAGGTTCCTCAGTTCTCATGGACCCGTCTTGCTGGTGCAGACCCCTTCCTTGGTGTCGAGATGGCTTCAACTGGTGAACTTGCTTGTTTCGGAAAGGACCTCATCGAGTCATACTGGGCTTCCATGCAGTCTTCCATGAACTTCACTGTTCCTCAGCCTGGCAGTGGTCTCCTCTTCGGTGGCAACCCCGAGAAGGCTGAGTTGGCCAAGATCGTCTCCCTCCTGGCTCCTATGGGATACAAACTGTATGCTGTCTCCAAGGAGATCAAGAAGCACCTTGAGCAGAGCGCCGAGGGCATCAAGGTCGATCTCATTGAGTTCCCCAAGACCGACAAGAGGAAGTTGAGAGAGGTGTTCCAGAAGTACGACATTTCCGGTGTCTTCAATCTTGCCAACGACCGGGCTAAGACTTTGTTGGACGAGGACTACGTAATGAGGAGGAATGCTGTTGATTTCAACGTGCCCTTGTTTATGGAACCCAAGGTATGCCATATCCCTACACCAATTCTTAAGCAATACTAACGATTTTGATACTAGACTGCTCTTTTGTTTGCTCGTTGCTTAAAAGAGAAGCTGCCATTGACTGGAGAGGTTCCTGGTGAGGTCAGGAGGTGGAGTGAATGGATCGGAGGAAAGCCATTGTAGAAAACTTAAAATACATCTGTAGGTCGGCTGTTGGCGGGGGGTTAGGGAATTAAAAAGAAAAACTTGCGGGGTTCGGTTTTTATGATATCTTTGTCTGTTTTACTTCTTGTACTTTTTTTTTTACTACTACTACTACTATGAGGTCTCATCTCCCTTTTTCTTTTTCGTCCTTGTTTTTATTCTTTTTTTTTTCTCGAGGAAACAAGACTATGTGTAGCTAGGACATAGGCGGTTATGTGTGGTCTTATTGTTCGGATTCGTTCTTGTAAATCCTTTGATTTGTTAGCCAATATCAAAAGGTTTCGGGGGTGCGGGGCGGGGGAGGGGGGGGAAAGAGGGAGGGGTTTACAAAAAATGGTTTATCTACAAGATGTAGCTAGATGCTTTGCAACTTTTGCAATTTTGTATTTGCTATGTATCCTAACTTAAATGCCAACAATAAGTTTCATGAGAATAAGTACATAATTGATTTTTGCTGAGACTCCGTTCGTTATATGCACCTGGCATTTGATTTGGGAGGTGATCGTTGTGTTACGGGCAGTTGTCTGGCCGAGAGGCTAACCAATTACGCCTGTGCACAAGCGATCACTCGACGCCCATCTTCATCCTCATCTCATCACACGCACGCCTCACCCAGCCAAGCTCATCTCCTCGAAATATCCACCACAACGTCATCTAAAGGATTTATAGATTTTCTTTTTATAAACAACTAGCCATGTAGTTAGAGTAAATAAACGTTTCGATTCCCACATTGCAATAAAAAACGAATGGTATCATTTAACTGCGCGCCTCGTCTTCTCTTCTTTTCCCCATCGATCTCATCCACCTCTTTCTCGGCCAGCCAATAACAAAAGACATGAAAAGAAAAACGAACACAAAAATAAAGGAGATCACAGCCGAAATTTTGTACAAATACAACCAACCAATAGCTTCATTTTTTTAACCTAACCTAACCCGTACGCCGGTATTGTACGATTTATCCTTGGTGCAATTTCTTGACCCTCAATGCACCCTCGTAGACACCACGGTCAATTGCAGCAGCAACGGTCAGAGTTCCACCAATGACCGCGCACACACCTGTCAAGAAACCTGCGAAGCTCTTGGCGCGGGCTTCGCGGTTGATGACCTTCATTGGTGAGATGTCCTGTTTCTTGCGTCAGCTACTGGTTCGGTCTAGAGTGCAATAGAAAGAGAAGGGGGGGTATTTACGTATGAGAAGAAGACTCCAGGAATTCCACCCTTTGCATGGACGGTGCTAGCATGCTCAGCGTCCTGTCCACCCGCAAGACTACGCTTGTGGCTAGTGACTGAGTATTGGTGGGTCTCGACCGCGCCGAGTCCAGCCCCCTCAGTGGTTTCAGTGACGCCGAGAGGGAGGTAGGATGTGGAAACGACCTTGATGAAGTACATGAAGTTGAATGAGCGCTCGGCAGTTCCCTGGCTAGTTCCATCGAGCGGGTTGTGCTGGTGCTTGACCGTGCTTGGGAGCTCAGGACCGAAAGACAAAGAATGGATGTGGTGGGAGAAGGTATGCGCTTTGGAGGATGCGAAGTACTGGTTAAGGTCGTGCACATGCATTTGGGCAGTCGAGAAGGACTTTCCAGGGGCAATGTGGAAGTTTCCAATGACCTTGTTTACGCTCAGGTGTCCAGCAATGTTGCATCCCTCTTCGCGCATGCTATCGAGACGCTCTGCATAGTGTTCGCGCTCGCACTGCTCGACGCCCTCGCCTTTGCCGAAGGCCCAGCCAATGTTGGCATACGCTTCACGGACGTCCTCGCAGGTGTTGCAGCAGCCGTTTTTGCCCTCTGGGGCGGCGGCACCGTAGCAGTTACCGCAGTATGAAGGGTCAAGATGGGAGGCGCTGTCATCGTGGAGGTTGAGAGAGCTGGTGGAGACTGGGCGGGACTCGGGGTAGGGCGTGAGGCGGGTTAGCGAAATACCGTGGGTAATTGAGGATTGTTGTTCGCCCGAGACGTCCATGACATCGAGAGTGAGGAGCTCGCATGGTACGTGGGGAAAGGTGATGTTGAGGTTAATTGGAAGTTGCTAGACAGAGCATGAAAGGTCAGTCATGTAAACTTTGAAGTCTTGCGCGCAACTGCCTCTCCTCCTCCTCCTCATAAGGTAACGTCGCCCCCCTCGTAGGCTACATGCATAAACAAATGGTGGGGAAGAAACAAACCTCCCCTCTCGTCTTATCCACAACCAGCTCGGGCCTCACAATGATTCTCCGGTAATCATTGAATTCCCCCACAACAAGCACGAACACAATAAAGACACTGACGATCGTAACGATACCTCCAGAAGTTGTACGGACACGCGCATCCTCAACCGTTTTGGTGAATGCGTCCAGACGGGTCAGCCGCGATCCTCGTCCCATGATTTATATTATGGAGTATTTTTAAGAATTAATGTGGTTTCTTTCTTCCGTTTTTTCACTGTATGTAATGCGTTGCTAGATATTGAATGAAGCTTAGGTGGGAGTTTAAGAAGATGTAGAGGAGGAAAGAATGAACGTCGCGAACAGCATAGAATTATACTGTAGAGGGGAAGGGAGAGGAGGAGGGGGCTTGTGTGTTAGGTGATAGGTAATAGTCTGGTCTGGTCTGGGGGCGGGAGAGTTCAAGTAGTGATATGATATGTGGGTGAATCTACGGTATGGTACATGTACTTAATGAGCGTCAGGGCCAATCTGCATATGGCGAGAGAAGAGGCCACCGTTGTTGTAACGAACGGATTTCTAAAGTAAGGAACAGCTGCGTGTGTCTGTCTGTGCCTGAATGAGAATCCATTGCTTTTACCACTGATGCCTGCATCGTGCATGGGGAAATGGCTAGTAAAAAGCCTCAAAGGGGAATCTGTGGCTGTGTCAGGTCAGGCTTTGAATGATTACTAAATCGGGCACTTTTATGTGACCTGATCAGGTATGGTCCGGAATTATGATGTGAGTAGATCCTTGGCATGCGTGACTCCATCGCCACTTCCTTTCTCTTTGCGTCTGACTCCATTACTTCCCCACCCACACATACTCTTTAACCTTTTAGATACAACTGACTTCAACTCCACCTCACCTATTGTTCCTGTCCGAAACGATCCTACGGTCCGTTATATTGACATCAACTCTTCACCTTCCAACTGTCGATCGCGGGTCTAGAACTGGAGCGGCTAAACACCACTTCCCTTCAACGCGTACACAAATTTCCCACATTTCAATAAGGTATGTACCAGCACCACCAAACTGCTTCGAATATGCCAAAGAAGGGCCTATCTCCCTTGGGATGCTCTCGAGCTTGCATAGTCGGGCTCGATGGGGTTATCACACGGGGGAGATGCTTCTCGGCGACTCATCGCCAGCTCACCCAACCCCTTGGCATCGGCAAGCGCTGTTGATTTTTCCCTTTCTTTCATGCCGTGTTTCGACCAACCTTGGTGCTACATTCTTTGAGTTTTGCTAATTTTAGGAAATTCTCTTTTATCCATAACCACGCAGCACTGTCAAAAATCTACATCATTCAAGCTAAACTCAACCATCAAAATTTAAGCAATACTCACCAGACTCTTCGCTACCTCCTCAGCACTTGATCTGTTGCGCTGGGAACATGAATTCCACTGCTTTCCGGCCTCGAGGTGGCGGACCTTCGCGGGGCGGTATCACAAAGCGCTCCACTGGTCGTGTTAGAGTTGATCGCGATGGAGATCTAGACATGGATTCCCCGGCAGGAGGTGCGCGAGGAGGGCGGGGGGGAGGAGGTCGTGGAAGGGGAGCTTTCAGCCGAGGTGGAGCTCCAGGATCTGGCCCACCAAGAGGCCCAGCAGCGGACCGACCCAGAGGTGGTGGTGGTAGTGGGGCCATGAGGGGTAATCCAAGAAGGGACCCAGTTGGGACAAGAGCACCAAGGACCACGTACCAGCCACCTGGTAGGAGACCGGGAGGGCCTCATATTAACGAAGGTCCTACGGTTGAGGTCAGAGTTGAAGGGTGGAGGGAAAGTAAGGGAGGTGCCGATGAGTGCATAAGCTTCCTTGAACGAAAAACTAAAATGACTTTTAAAAAGGTGAGACTGAAAATCCAGATTTTTTTCCTTTTCTTCATTCGCCTTTTGTCATTATCCTCTGCTACATCAATTTGTGGATATATTGTTTCTTCTTCCGCCATCAAAGAGGTGGTGTTTTTTTGTACTGCTACGACCCTTGCTTCTTTTTGGAAGCATGAGAAGAGTTGTCGAAAATTGGGTGCATGGCCTGTGGACTTCTGGAGATTTTTTATCGATATTACCAAAGTACCCCGCATTGCGTGGCGCATCGTGGGCATACAATTTCGAATACAAAGTACCCCACTTCGAAAAAAAGCTCAAACCCAAAAACGTCCAAAAAAAACTTCCAAAAAGAGAAACTCGTGCGAAAATAACCCGAAACAAAAATGGAAAGCAGAGATGGGCCAAAATAATCATTTCCCAAGCTTTCTAAATGCCCCTTCGTTTTCATATCATGCAGATTCTAAGTTTAGGAAGAACCATATGCTAAGGCGATACTTTTCTCGCACCATGTAGACATCAAAACAAGGGAATACTATCATTCTATATGTCCCTCTCAGCAAAATCGGAGGCATTCTCGAGTGGGATAATGTGCAATTCGCATCTTCACATTTGCGACTCACTGCGCCTAATCTCAATAACATCACCTCATCGATTGAGACTCGAAGTAACGCGATCATTTCCCAGGCTGCACCTAAAAGCAAGGACACAGTCGACACCATCAAAACCCTCGAGCAGGTGCTTGCGAACCGATATAACATTGAAGCCAAGATTTTGGATCTTAGTAAACTTGGCGAAGACCCGCTTCTAAAACAGAATGGATTCTTCGAGCTTAGTTCAACGACCAGCAAAATGTTTCCCGCACTTATGCAGATCGCGGACAAGCGTTTCCAGACTGCGCAGCAGAAGCGGGATACGGTCCACAGTGTATCACTCG
Organism: Morchella eximia; assembly: GCA_024713935.1. Lineage (NCBI taxonomy): Eukaryota > Fungi > Ascomycota > Pezizomycetes > Pezizales > Morchellaceae > Morchella > Morchella eximia. Next base: position 1,348,207 of record JAMGZG010000017.1, read on the forward strand.
CCTACAATTCGTTGAAAGATCTCCGCGCTGTCACTACCTTGAGCGTCACGTTCCCAGACTTGAAGAACTTGAGCCTGCAGGGGAACTTGATCGAGAGTTGGCAAGCCTTGGACAGCTGGAGGAATAGATTCAAGAATTTGGAGCAGTTGGTAATGATGGGGAACCCATTGACTAGGCAACCGGATTACAAGCAAGAGGCTATGAGGAGGTTCCCCGCCCTTGTCATGTTGGACAATGTTGCCCTAGACCGGCCAGCGATCAAAATCGGCGACGAAACTCGTCGAGGCGCAGGTCCGGGGGTCAGCGGCATGTCTGGAGCAGTAGATGAGGGGGGAAGGCCGGCAATGCCATTAAGGACCAAGGGAAAGTTTATCCAAGATGACCATGGCGTTGCCATGGGATTTCTTTCAACGTATGTATACCTTAGATATGCACTCTACGTCGCTAGAGACTAACACACCACGAACCACAGATTCTTTGCAACATATGACAACGATAAGAATGCAGTTCTATCACAATTTTACGACACGGCGTCCACCTTCTCAATGTCTGTCAATACCTCCGCCCCCCGTGTTGAATCCCAGCAGAACACACGTCAATGGTGGGACCCTTGGATCCCTATCTCTCGCAATCTCAAGCGAAACCACTCTTCTGGTTTTATGAGCGCACGTGTTTTCACCGGCCCGGATGCAATTGGTCATATCTGGGGTGAAATACCATCATTCCGCCATAATCTTGGAAACGAAGAGCTGTGGAGCTTCGACGTATGGCCAATCGAAGTACTGGGCGCTGGCGGGATAATGGTTGGAGGCATTATGTGCTGCGTTCATGGCGAGTTCGAAGAGTCAAATGGTGATAAATTCATGAAGAGGAGTTTCGATAGAACTTTCATCTTAAGACCAGACGCAAACGGGGCTGTAAAGGTTGGGAATGATATTCTTGTTGTCAGATCATATGGTGGTTTCGAATCCTGGAAAGAAGAACCCGAAGCACCGGTACCACCAGTCCAGGCTCCAATGGCTGCGCCTGTCGGAATGCCAATGGCCGCGCCGGTCGGGATGCCAATGGCTGCTCCGCCTGTGGGCATGGCTCAAGATCCAAACATGCAGCAGGGGCAGGCGGTGGTAGCACAGACGGAACAGCAACAAAACATGGCGAAATGTTTTGAGTTTGCGAGACGATCCGGGCTGAAGATGGAGTGGGCCGAGCTTTGTCTCACCGAGACTGGGTGGAATTTGGAGGAAGGGTGGACAGCGTTTGTGCAGGCTAATGTATGTATTTTCTTATTTTATCCTCCCCAATCCTTAAGGGAAAAAAAGGAAACAGCCCGACTAACAAGGTTTGGAAATTGATCAGGCCGCCGGAAACATTCCGCAAGACGCGTTCGACCCTAATATCCCAAGGCCATTTTAATTACCACACACACGGCCAAGGGCACCACCAAGTATCACCATCACCACTCCACACGCGCGATTGAGAATGAAAAGTCTACAAGGAAGAGGGGAGGGGGAGGGAATGTCGTTGATTCAAAAATCTGGGCACAATTTGGCCGAGGTTGTTTTTTTCTTTCTCTTGATTTCTCTTCCTTATGTTGACACTTTTTCATTCTTTTTTTCATTTCTTTTTTTTCTCAACTGTTTCTTTTTTTTTTCAATGGCGGAGACATCCAAACGAGGGTAGGCAGTGAAGGAATGGAGGATCCAAACAAAGGCGAGGAGATGAAACAATTTTTCATTTACTTTTTTTTTTTTTTTTTTTCTCTTTCACGAGGGTTGGGATACGGTTATCAAACGGGGGGCATTTCTCTACTATAACTACGTTCACGAGACTGAGACTTGCAGTCTCGAGGTCACATATAAATACATGTACTCCATTAACCTATACATATGTTCTCTCTTCTTGGTGTGATTCGGGGGGCGGTGGGATTTTTTTTCAATACGTATCACAATTTTTTTTTTAACTCTCTTTTTTTTTTTTTTTTTTTTTTTTGGGGGGGTGCCGCGGATACGGACGTGGACGTGTGATGACTCGTAGTGTGTGTGGTAGTGCGGTTCAATTCGAGTTGTATGATTAGATCTCTCTTCGTGGTGGGAGGGCAGCGGACTTTTTTTTTCTGTTTCTGTTCTGTTTCTTGGTGCTGGGCTAGCTGGGAGTATGGGAGTATGCCGAATTGAATATCAAACAAGTTGAAAAAAAAAAAGAAAGCTAGGGTCAATGATCATTTGTGCATTTGTATTTGTATGAGGAAAGTGGCGGTGTATCTTGGGGGGTTGGTACGGGCATGTGACGACGTATGGTTGAGCGATGGCGTTTATGAGGTTTCTGGTCCGGTCCATCATTGACTACTTTTAGCTATGTCTAAGTGTGTGACCTTATGTAATGAAGAAGTAGAATGAAGCAATCAATCATTGACAAGTAGGTCGTTTATGTGTGTACTCATGTATCCGCGGGTACCCGGGGATTGAGTACCTAGATGTAGCTAGAGATTTGCATGAAACTTGTTGTTACTCACTCCCCCGATCTAGAGTTCGGCTGTATGTAGAGCAGAGTAGGTACATGTCTTAAAGCCCGCATGTGGGCTTCTGGCCCGCTGGATAGAGTATGAAGAGCATCTTAGCTTCAGTCAGGCGATTCATGAATGGTAGAGTAAAGCAAAAGCTAGTTGGAAAACCCCAGCCTGTCGTCCTCCGGCGCCATTACCAGGGTTCCGTAAGTTTAAGAGTCGTTCTGTTCGATCAGAGGTCTGCTACATGTATGAATTTACCTGTAATCCAACTACCTATCTCCATATCTGCATAGTTTCCATAACTTCCTTGTAATTAGGACATGATCAAGCAGTGTATTAGATATTGGTACTGACCGAAAAGGCTATTGTCGTAAATGAGCAACCACAACATTCCACACTTTACCACCACTTTACCACCTGCCTACCCAAACAATCCAAACACCCGCCAATGAACCCACACTCTACTCTACTCAATACACACTATCATCATTCCCCACCACTCAACATGTAACTGATTCCTTCACCTCCTACTATTACCCCAGGTTATCATGGTCTGTTACTATTAATACCCTCCCCCCAACTCGGCCTGTGTAACCCCAAATCTTGCGATCACGATATACCGATATACCGAGGCCAAGTGTCTTTACTCTAGCTCCCAAGAGCTCCAAGACCTCAAACCTCAAACACCCCAAACACCCCATCTCCACCACAATTCCCCCTCCACCACCGCCAAAAAAAAAAAAAAAAAATGGCGAAATTCATCCTCCCCGCCCTCGCGGTGACAATCGGTCAGTCCCTCTCCCCCAATCGCACCCTCAATTGGAGCTTCCAAGCGTCTATATTCTTTTGTTTTGTTTTGTTTTTGTCTTACTAACTATACATCCAATTTCAGGCCTCCTCCAAGTCGCCGTCCCCAACCTCTCACGCACCTACACCCTCGTCGGCGGGCGCCGCAACAACGCCCACTACCTCTCCCCCTCCTACACCTCGCTCCTCGACCCGCTCTGCACCCTCCAACACACCGACAAGTTCCATGGCTGCGAGTCCATGCAGCTCGTCGAGCTGTCCCCCACCCGCACCGTCATCTTCACCAGCTGCCTCACCTCCTACGCCAACCGCCCGCGCATACTATCGCAGTCGCGGGAAGCCGACGCCGCAGAGGGCAAGAGCCGGCCAGGCGATAAGATCTTCCGCTGGGACCTGGACACGGATGAAGTTGTTGAGCTTGAGCTGCGGGGGATGCCGGGCGGAGAGGGAGGCGGCGATAGGGGCTTCCATGGCATGGATGTGAACTATGGGCTGGAGGGCGGGCGGATGAGTCTGTATGTTGTGAACCACCGGTTCAATGGTACGGTGGTCGAGAAGTTTATGCACGACCCGGAGACGGACGTGCTAGAACACGTGGCGAGCATCCCGACGGCTGAGGGAGGGCTGAAGCATCCGAATGATATCTATGCGATCAAGCATCTGGACGATATCAATGCGTTCTACATCACCGACGAGAACCGATACAGCACGGGGCTGATGCGGCTTATTGGCGACTACACGCGCAGACCGTGGGGCAGCGCGCACTACTACTCTGCCGAGACGGGGTGGAAGCTCGTCATGACGGGCCTCGGCGGCGGGAATGGCATTACGGGCGACAACAAGGTGGGCGGGAGGGTGTACATCTCACCACACCTGAGCGGTGAGATTGTGGTCGCGGATCAGGACGCCTCGCAGCCCGGTGTGCTGAAGGAGCTGCAGCGGATCCCACTCAACTTTATGGGCGACAATCCGACGATGAGCTCGTCGGGCGAGGATATCATCATTGCGGGATACACAGATCCGCGCAAGATTTATGGGCATGTTGCCGATTCTAGTGCTCCAGCGCCCGGATCCATCGTGGGGAGGATCAGCACGAAGCAGCTGGGAAGCGCGTTCTTCGGAGAGAAGGGCGGGTACACGAGTACGCCGGTCGTGGACGAGATGTTTGTGGATATCCAGGGAAGGTGGATCAATGCCAGCTCGACGGCGATCCTGAGGGAGAAGAAGATCCAGCCCTTGGATGAAGAGGCGGAGATTGACGAGGACGATGAGGTGGCGAGAGGGGCGAGTGAGCTGGGAGACTTGTATGTTACCGGGTTGACCACGAGTGGTGAGTGCGCTTTCTTGCTTGTTCCGTCCAGCTGCCCTTGAAACAAAACAAACAAAACAAAACGCCGATGGGCTAGCTGGGAGGCTGGCGGGGGACCGGTATGGTATGGATGGCTGTCGGAGCGCACGTCGGCCAGGGCCGATATATGTCTATGGACCCCCGTCCTTGCTTGATACTTCGCTACCCCCGAACACCGACTATCCCGGGGGTGTGAATCCTGCTGGTTGTGAGAAGCCTTTTACTGACCGCAATATATTGTGATAGGGATCTTGAAATGCAAAGGCATTCCCTCTTCCTAAACACAAAGTGTGGCCGGTCGGAATCGTATAAATCTTATGACTTTACGCGTTGGAAACAAAAAAATAAACTAAGCCGTAATAATGGAGCTTATATGTAACTGTAGATTCACAAAAGAACTCATACGTAGCAGGAGTATTTTCGCCTGCGTATTTGTAGACTCTCTCTATCCAAAAAAAAAATTGATGTATGTGAAGTAGCTTGAGCTCTTGGATAAAAGCTCCCCGGATAAACTAGGTGTGCTTCTAGAACCCATCCGTGAAACAGCTCCTTCCTGCATCAATATATGCAGTCTCGAAACAACCGGCAATTGCATACAAAGTCTTTGTACGCACATATGTGACCTGGTGCAATGAACGGAACCCAAACAATCTAGGTGTGCGTAGTGTCCGTAGTGTCCGTAGGCCACGGTTTCACGAAATGTAAATAACTAATTCGAGTGATATTCGATGCAACCAGAATCCCGGCGATTACTCATATTGCTATGACCACGTCAATGTAGCAACAATCTACCATGCCCTGACCTGACCTGGTAACCATTTCTTGATTTTTTTTTTCCCCTCTCATCCATGGCCAGTGTTGTCGGGTTTTTGCAAATACTTGACAAAAGTGGGGGTGACCGCGCGGTTATCTGCTGCAAGTAGAGCCGCTGGTTCACCCCAATTTCTATATCCATATAGCTTTTTGAGATATATACACTTAGTATGTATTTAGTTATGAGTTGATGTTTTGTTACTTTGGTAAATACTTCCAACACTCAGATCGATGTGCTAGGTAGCCAACAACCCAACTCGTGGGCTATTACCACTCCACCAGCTACCTGGTAGGTATTCTCCTATCCTTTGCAGCATCGCAATATATTCTCGCAGTCCAAAGTGCAGTCAGTACCTAGAGTACACTCAAAAGTGGAGTATGTAGGTACATCCAAAGTACCGCAATAGCCAAAAGCAGTAATACCACCGCCTAGCCAGACAGGGAGTGGAACCCTCCGTGGGAAATATTAGCTGAAACTCAAGCCTCGGGCCTAGCGAAAAGAACGAAAGCTTTCCGTGCGGATCACTTTAGTACTCTAAGCGGAGGGGCGTCTGTGCCCCGCAATGAATCAATCAATCGATACATATGAAGACTTCGAGAAGACGCGGTGGGTGGGTGGTTGGTTGGTTGTACGTAGCGAGTGATGTCTCATGAGCATGCCGCATCCTTGTCGACTGCCGAGTCTGCCGAACATCATGGGAAAACAAGCACCCACGACGACGACGACCATGACGATGATATGGTGAGGTGGGATCATGTCCGCACTGAGTACCGCGCGCGCGAGCGAGCGTTTCACAGATAGCAGAGATCCTGTGGTTTTGAAACGTGCGACTTTCTCTCCGATAAATATTTGAAAGGGGTGGGGTTGCTGCATTTTGAAACGGCACTAGAGGTAGCGAGGGCGACGCGTAACGGCTTTTTAAAATGCGGAGGGAGAGGATCTGGACATGGGTCAACTATCAATCTGTAGGCTACAACAGAGAAGATCCATGGAAACCATCTAATGAATGTGGTCGAGAGTGCCTCATGTAGGTACTTTCCTTTCAATTAACCCCCTGATGTAAATACATGTAGGTACATACAAACAATCACGCAGAAGTGGCCCCAGGCTCCAGTACTATGTGTCCCTCCCTGGTCATTCCAACTTCAGTGCTCCCGGGCCCCAAGAGTCGCTACTACATGTATATAGCGAAAGCTTGTCAACATATACGCGTCCTGGCAGGGATTGTGGTTGGGGGGCGGTAGGAATTTCCCGGTTATTGCCCATTGCCCATTGCGGAAATTGATACTCAAAGGGACTTCTCGAGATGCTAGATAGTAGTGATATTCACTGAATGTTGAAAGGCATATAAACCGCACTTTCGTCCCCCATCTTCGGTTCATCAGCCAGCTCTCAATCAATTCATTCTTCCACTGCATCTTCAGCACTCTTCTTCTTCTCTTTAATACATTCATTCTAGTAAGTAATTGAATGCATACATTTTTCTATCAATTCATTGGGGATTTTCAATACTAACCTCCTCATAGAGACTGTGCTAGTTCACGTCCATTCACTCAACTCATTCAACACATTCAAAGTTTTCAATTCAAAATCAAAACCACCACATTCAAAATGCAGTTCCTTAACCTCGCCGTCGCCACTGCCGTTCTCGCTGCCCTTGCTGGCGCCGCTCCCCTTCCTCAGGATGAAGCCCCCACCGGTACCTTCTCAGGAATGCCTTCCGGCGTTGCCCCCACTGGCAGCTTCCCATCAGGAGCTGCTCCATCCGGCGCTGCTCCTTCCGGCGGAATGGGAGGCGGTATGGGCGGTGGCCCACGACCATCAGGTGCCATGCCCTCTGGCGCTATGCCATCCGGTGCCGCTCCTTCGGGCGGTATGGGCGGTGGTATGGGAGGCGGAATGGGCGGTGGCCCAAGACCATCAGGTGCCATGCCTTCCGGTGCTATGCCCTCTGGTGCTGCTCCCTCAGGTGGAATGGGTGGTGTCTTCCCCTCCGACGGTGCCATCCCCACTGGTGGAGCCGGTGCCGCGCCCACTGGTACCGGTGTCGCCGCTGGAATCGCCGCTGTCTCTGGGGATGAATCTGCGTTCCCTACTGCCTTCCCTACGGCTTTCCCAACTGAGCTTCCTAGTGGCTTCCCTACGGCCTTCCCAAGCGGCTTCTTGACTGCTTTCCCCACCGGTGTCTTCCCTGCCTCTGGTGCCGCGGCCCCTACTGGTGGTGCTGGCTTCGGCGGTCATCACGGTCAGGGCCACCACAGTGGAATGCCCTCTGGTGCTATGCCTTCTGGTGCCGCTCCTTCAGGTGGTGCTTTCCCATCAGGCGGTGATGCGTTCCCCTCTGGTGCCATGCCAACCGGCGCTGCTCCTTCAGGCGCTATGCCTTCCGGTGCTGCTCCTTCTGGCACTGTCTAAAGAGCCCATGATATCTTATCTCAATGGTATGTAGTTCAACCACCTAAATATGTCCACCATCATATTTCTAACGGCTCTCCTACAGATCTGTACGCATAAATAGAGGATCGTTCTTTTTAGCGGGCGGAGGTTATTGTTTGTGGAATGAGCTTTTTTTTCTTTCTTTTCTTTTCTTTCTTTCTTTATAAAAGTGCAGTGGATTGGCTGGGCCTCTCGGTTATGCTTGTATATTTTCCTTGCTTCATGTATAACAGGTTGGCTTTACTGGCTGGCGAAAATTGAGATCTTTTCTCGAAAATTGTGCTCCGGGCTTTTTGCCCATTGTGATGTTTGTGATCCTGCTATGATGCTAAATGAGTGCTTGTAATTGCTCAAGCCGGTCCTGGTCCACCGCGGTGGTAATGGGCTATGAAACTCTAAGAGATTAGTATTGATGAAGTAACTCGAGAGGTTGATGCTTACATGTAGTTACCTGTATTGATGATGATGAAGAGAGAGCAGTCCTCTCCTTTCGGCTTAAGTACAGAATCTCTCCAATGAAAAAAAATCTAAAGTGTTCTCTAACCACATCTAATAAGTATATAATTATAACCTGCACATGCAATGTACTTTTATAGTCTTCTGATTGGCTCATTGAGAGAGGGTTTTGTTTCACTTGAACCATGTTGTGTTGGATATTAACATAGGGTATTGTGCTGAGTGGTGTTAGATTGTTAACAGGTTTTCTACTGGTTCTGGAGATCGATTAGTAGTTCGATTTTAACGGCTTGGTGGCTGTTAAAGGGATATACTTGCAGCTTGAAAATTGTCTGACACATATCGACCAGAGCAGATATAGTGATGGACTTTGCCTGCCAGGCAAATAGAGAAATAAGCCGCAAAGCGGCTTGCCTGTATATTGGACTGTATAACGTACATCTCTAGTACTCCTGCCTAGTGAGACCCAATCCTTAGAGTAGTAATTATGGGATTACCACAATTGAAGGCGCGTTCCGGTTTGGAGTAGTTCGCTTTCCTCGCCGAGACAGAGTGATCTGGCTCATGGGTCTTTTTCCTTATCTCTCTAGGTCTTATCTGCAATTAATGGATCGTTAATATCTGCTTTAGCAATCACTGTACGAGCAACAGGCCCGGTAGCATAGTAGCATAATGTGCTTCCATCGGGTAGCTAACCCTGCACCTGCGCGCGGTCTTACATCTCGAGAATTAGAAAATATTATATTGAACGCATGCAACCCGATCGTGCAAAAGGACAAAGTCCGTTGATAAGAACACGCACCCTGTAGAACTCGAGAGCTGTTAGATGTTGATATAAAGGGTGAGAAAAGAAGTATTGGACACATTTAAACTTTGCGGCAAGCCCTTTTCACAGACGATCACTCGTTCGTAAGCCACTGAACCTAACAAGGTTACCACTATTTCTTCTTGGCGGCCGCTCCGAGTGATCGGTGATGCAGGCGTAGAGCTTTCAAGGCGGATTTCTCGGCACGGTTTACTGGGCTGAGATATTTACCTACACCTACCTACACCTACGCAAATCGCGGAGGTTGTGATGTCGGCTACATTTATCTATATAGCTATGTATGCATGCAGTCTTTGTCTCGCGGCTTTCCTAGTGAGATAGACAAGTGATATTCCTAAGTACTGCTGCATAGCGTCTTAATAAACCCGGGTAGAGCACTCTAGATCATCACAGTTGACGATAAACAGGTTTTTACACACACACACACATGCAGGTTGCATGCCATCTGGGACTTTTATCCAAATTCCTCCTCGCGCATCAAAAAGATTTCCTTGTTGGCGTCGTCTGAGTGGTGATTGATCCCTGTAATCTAGTAAATTGTTAAGTGGCCGGCCTGACAATATTAATCCAGAAGGATATCAATGAATGGTTTGCCGGGTGTCTGTTTTCGTGTATTTGGCATGCCTTATCTTCGAGCCTATCGGTGTATGTATTCAGGCGCCAGTTTTTGACCCCGAAGGAGTGGTTGTGGATGGAACCGTTTGACCTTAATTATAGATTTCATAACCATTTCTAGTTCATGATATCAAATTTCTTGACGATTCAAACATTTCACAGTAATAGTACTTTCAGTCGCGTTGACGCGTGATCACATTATCGTAAATCTGCAAGGGTTTACGATAAATACAACGCCAAGTGCAGGGATACAAGTCTTGCCGTCACAGTCTCCACCTGGCATCCACGTACCATAACAACCACCGTCATCCCAAAGGACGGACACGACTCTGCCTCAACTCACCACCGACAGACAACACGAGGGGCACAAACATGGCAGACTATATGACAGATTCAAACACCCGCTCCATCGCCATATTTGGCTCGTATTTCGCCCTCTGTCTTGGCCTCCTTTCCCTCATTCTCTCACGACTGAATTTCCGAAACTTCTCGAAGGTCTCGGGATCCTATGTGTTCACGTCACTCGCCGTTGCGTCCTTAGGGTCGACGTGGTATTATATGGTGTCCTTCTTTATGAAGTCTTACGAAGACTGGCATGCGTCGCATGTGTTCATGCTCAGCGATGATGGCGAGCTCCAGTTGGGCGAGTGGTTGAGCGATGTGAAGCTGTTCCAAGATGTGTGGGGTGCAGTAGTAGAGAGCCCTCAAAGGTGGTGGTGGAGCCAGCAGATTTTCCTCGCAACTGCTGCGTGGAGTGTATTCTTGGCTGCTGAAGGTCTCTAGCCCTGTCCTCCTTTTTTGAAGGGAAAAAAAAAATTTGAAACTTACATTTTCTCCAGGCTCTCGTCGCGGCATTAAGAACCTCTGGTCATTTATGCTCCTTGGCCAAGTCGTTTCCGTCTCATTCGCGTCGAACCTTTTCTTCCTTACCATCCTCCTCAATGAGCCCACTCCTTCTGCCCCTGCCCAGGCACCCAAGCTCGACCCCTCGACCGTCAAGGCCAAGAGACTCCCCAACTGGCTGTACTTCACTGTCACAGTACCCTTGGGTCTCTCATACCTCTGTACCTACATGACACCTAAAACCGGAGACTCTAGCGCATTCCTCCCCTTCCTCCTTGTCCCGCATGTTCTTCTCCTCTCAATCCCAATTGTCTTTGAACGCCTTGCATCAAGCGGCGAGCTCGCAATCCACATCCCCGCAAACCGATGGAAGAGCTTTTGGAAGCCACAGTACCGCCTTTGCTCGCTGATATCTGTTGCTTGCCACGCGAACGCTATCTCACAGGTCACTGCTCATGGCATGACGGTCAGGGATGTTGTCGTTGGTACGCTTTCGGCGTTGTATGAGCACCCAGCGGTGTCTTCGGTTGGATGGGATGTCATTATGATGACTGTAAGTGTCGGTACCTGGGTTGGCGTCAGGGGAATTGATTTCTCGATCAATCCTGATGCGAAGAGAAAGGGGGGTGATTGGATTAATGCGACGGCCGCGTGGATTTATATGGCCCTGGGATCGGCGGGACTGAGTGCAGTCGCTTTTGCGGGAGAGTTGGAGGAGTAGTAGTGCGGCGGAGGGCATTTTGGGTGTAGGATGGATGGAGGAAAAAATTGTAGTGTCGTATTGAAATACAAGAGAATAAAGAGTAGCTATTGTCAGATCCAAAATAGTTTGTACCAAAGTAGTGGTGGTGAAAGGTCTGAGTTGAAGTGAGATTTCGTTCCTAGGTCTATCTAGTCTAGTTTATGCTTGTAATGGGCTATAATAAACTCTAATATTACGTCTATCTACTTAGCAGGTAGAGAGTACGTAGCTACGCGTTGTAAAGGCAACTAACTTGGCCGAGTGATATTTTATGAATGTTCAGACTGCATTTACCGCAATAAATGTTGTACAAAGTCTTTCGTGCACATAAATTTACTCATTTCTCGGAAACAGTTGAGGAACAAGGCAATTTCTAACATTAAGGTTGTCATGAACTAAAAGAATGAGAAAATGAGTAGAATTGTGACTGAAAATAAATGCATGAACAAATTTACATGCATTACATTCCATGACAGAAACGGACCTCCAGGTATTGCCTACTTAACTACATGTAGCCACCAATCCAATACCCCGCTTACAGTCAGTGGAGAACAAATGGGGCGAAGGTTCTAGAATTAATACATACAGCTTCATCTTAGCCATCCTTATACTCGTTTCGTTTACCCTTCTCACCCCCAGCGTCCGTAGCACCAAATCGCCCCAAGAATTTTCTTTACTTCTATCTGTGCACACCACACAATAAATACAACGTGTGCTGTCCTTGACTGACATGCTATAGCGCCACTTTCTCTAGACAAAGACGTGGTCGAGGAAATAAACCTCAACGTCCGACTGCGGCATCAGCCCGATCAATTCCATCAAGTTAAGCCAAACCGTCTTTCTGTATGTTCCGCTATAGACAACCTTCTTGCCAGTGCTTTTATCGGAGATGCTAATCTCCATATGATCTTCCTCTTCCATCCGGTATCCATTGAGCCCGCATGCGTTGCAACTAAGGTTAAAGAACTCGCCGAAAGTGTTTGTGAGGATTGTCGAGAATGTCGCGGATAAAGGACTTTCTTTTCCTCGGAATATGACTGTAAAGATATGCGTAGACGACTGAAGCGGCAGGGTGGGGGATGGAACTATTCGGAAGTCTTTGGGCCGTAGGTTCGTGGGAGCATCTCCGTCCAGTAAGAGGAGATCTTGAGAAGTGCCAGCTGCAGTGAAATCCTTTACAAGGTCTTCGAGGGATTCTGAACTATCATCGATAATGATTGGGTTGAGTCGGGCGCCACTGAGGAATTGATCAAGCTCAAAATATTTGAGTAATCCAGCGATAAAAGCACTCTTCCTCGACAGACCGGAGTAAGACGTGTAGACAATGTCTTTAAAAACTTGAACGGGGTGAGGAGAAAGGTTATCGTCTGTACCAGTTCCCTCCTTTGCGGGGGTTTGGAGATTCGAGATAGGATTAACGTTTGGATCCTCATCCTCATCCGTGCCACTTGAAGAAGGAGAAGAAGGAGCAGGAGAGGAAGGAGAACGAGAATGAGAAGAAGGAGGGCGAGAAGAAGGAGAACGAGAAGAAGAACGAGAACGAGAGGGGGAAGGGGAAGGGGAAGGACGATCCTCATGATCAGCATGAACGGCTTTTTGAGCCTTCATTACTTTTCTGGCTTTTAAATGGTAAGCCTTCCCTATCTCTTTGAGAATCGCTGTCCTACGCCTCTTCCCCTCACGATCTCTCATCTTATTGGCCATCTTGGTTGAAGGTAGGTGAGTACGTATGGATGAGGGCGAAGTATGAAGATGAAGGATGAAGATTTGATGAAGAGGAAGAAGGATGGAGAAGTGTGGGGGATAAGATGGAGGTTCGCAGGTTTACATCCGAGTACTGCTCATTTTGTTGAGTCGCCCTACCTAGCTTGCTGAATCATTACCAACTCCATGGGGGGCTTTATCATTAGGGTCTAGCATCAATAGTTGAATAGCTGATGATGTCGCTACCATATTTCGTATCACAATGAAATGATATTAGTACATGTGCGTATGGATACAAGTAGTTCGTGGTTGAACTCTTTTAATATCACAATTATCAAAAAAGACTATGGGTTATATACAGGAGAGTGGCTTGTGTCCAACAGTCAACAGCTGTATTCTCACTTCAACAATAAACATTTAAGAAGATTCTAGATGGCCTTCACAACTGCAAGGGTATTTCACTTTATCTGTGGTTCACTATCAACTTTATAATTATGACCAATGATTATTTGATTATTGGAGGCAAGTTACGCTACTACTTCATGAACTTTCTTTTTCTCGAGCTATTGATTAAGATGAGTCAACTAAAAAGAAAGGTTATGTTGGAGGCTATGTTGGAGGTTATGTTGGTGATTATATTGGAGGTTACCGTTTCTTTTTATTGTTATATTTATCCTGTTGTTCGGTGATTGTGATATATCGATATGATTTAGGATTGTTTTGTGGTTCATGTGATCGATATCCTTTTTGTGATTTGATATATATGTTTACCCCCATTTCATTACCTCTTTAGCAGGGCAGAACGGCTGCAGTATGTATAATGGACAGAGCCACTCCCAAGTTCGGAAGGAATGCGACATATGTAGCATCCACTTTCATAAGTTGGTAGTTTGCACTGACTATTGATATCAGCTAGATCTATAGATATCCGGATAACTGACTTCGTAGATAAATTGGATATTGCAATATTAATTCAGAGATTATTTTACTCTCTTCGGCTTTAGCAATTTTATAGCCGGAGGCAGCATTCAATTTGTACGGCGTATACTTGTAATATGTGTCTCTGTGGTAGAGAACATGGAGCTACGGGTGGTAAAGGCAACTAACCCGACCGAGTGATATTTTATGAAGATATCTAGACTACTGAGTCGAATCGAACAATTATCAACGCTGCTCCGAGCAATTATTATGTGGTCTTTCGTAGATAAAGCTCTTTCTCGTAGAAGTCATATATTTGAGAAAAATAAGAGAATTATAGATGTCTAGATGGTGGGGTTTCGCATCAGTTGTTGGGGTTGAGAGTACGTGGATTTAAATTGCTAAAGGTGAATCATGAATTGGAAGTATATATCCGGAACGAAAAAAAATAGTAGAATTATGACTGATGAAGAGATAAATGTATGAACAAATTTGCATGCATTACATTTCATGACAGAATTAAGCGGGGGCAAAACCCCAGGTACTTTCACCCACTGAACAATCACCCCCCGCGCTAGGTCCATGTATATATACCCTAAATACCCTACTTACAGTCAGCGAAGAACAAGTGATAAAAGTTCCAGAATACATACAGCTTCATCTTCGCCATCCTTATCCTCATTTCGTATCCTTCCCACCCCCAGCATCCGTAGCACTGAGTCGCCCCAAGGTCAAATTACTCTGTGCACAGCGTCCAACACACAAGATGTGCTATCCTTAGCTACCATGCTCGAGTACCGCTTTAATCCTCTAGAGAAAGACTGTATCGCGAAAATACACCATCACCTTCGACTGTGGCATCAGCGCAACCAACTCCATCAAGGTTAGCCAAACCATCTCTCTGTACGAGCCGCTAAACGCAACCATCTTGCCAATGTTCCAGGCAGAGATGCCGATCTTTATCTGGTCATTGTCGTCGATCCTGTATCTGGCCAGATCGCATGCATCGCAGCTAAGGCCGAGGAACTCGTCGAAAGAGAGTGTGAGAGGTGCTGGGAATTTCGCGCACACGCCACCACTATCTAGTCGGAAAATAGCGGTAAACATATGGGTGAGGGGTTGAAGGGGCAAGATAGGGGAGGGAACTGTGTCTGTGGCCGAGGAGTCGCTAATGGGCTGATCAAGCTCAAAAAACCCGAGTAACTGAGATTTAAAAATTTGTTGTTTCGGCGGGGCGAAAAAATTGTGTCGGCAAAAGGAATTAACGGGTATTTTATGCCCAAGAAGTAGCTGAAAGTCATGACAGTGGTTGACTGCATTGAACTCGAGGCCTTGGAAAGGTTTAGAAGAGGAGATATCTTGGGCCGCTGGACCTTGACCCTGTGGACCGGTGTTGTTGGTCCCAAGGTCTTTATGAACCTCCTTCGCGGGGCTTTGGATATGATTAACGCCTAGAACCCCTTCCGTGGCACTTGGCGAAGAATCGTAGCATTGGACCCACACACGAGGTGGCTTTTCGGCCTCCCTCGTCTTTCTACGCTTATCCTTGCTAATTCTATTCATCCTCTCAAAAGTCGCCTTCACAGTTACAAAGGCCTTGAAGAACTGCAGAATCCTATACAAAAGTTCGCATTAATCTCTGCTACTATCTGCTCAAAAGCTTCAGTGATGGAACGGAAACCTACATTTCTCTGTCATTGAGAATGTGAAGTTCACACTTCCCTTCTCCCCAGAACATCTCGCCAATTCCATTATCCAAGTATTCGGCCAACCAGGTAGCATGTGCAGTATAGTTCTCAAGAGCGTGAGGACCCAGAATGGCTGGTGAGTTGTCTGGAAGTCGCTGAAAGTATTTTGAGACTATTTTAGAGAGGTGGGCGTAGTTCTCGCGGGAGAGCTTGCTTTGGCTTCTTATCTCATTGGCGGCCATCGATGATCTTGGTTGAGAGGAGGGTGAATATGAATGGACGAGGGCGGGGTGTAGAGATATTGGGAGCTAAAGAGTTAAGGTTAAGGTAGGAGGAGGAAGAAGTGTGGGGAGAAGAAAACAGAGGTTCGCAGGTTCACGTCCCCGTACTGCTTATTTTGCTGAGTCGCTCTGTCTAGCTTGTAGAGTCGCCCTACCTAGTTTGCTGAGTCGTTCTATTTCGTCCGCTGAGTCGTTATCAACTCCATAGGTGACTCGATCATTTGGGTCTAGCATGAATGATAGACTATCTTATGATATCGTTGCCATATTTCGTATAATAATAAAATAGGTTTAATCTATTAGTACAGTATTGATCTGTGTGGATAGTTCGTGGTTGAACTCTTTTGATATCGCAAGGATCAAAAGGACTATGAGTGAAATATAGGAGAATAGCTTGGGTCCAACTGTCAATGGTTGTATCCGTACTTCAACGATAAACTTATAAGAAGATTATAGATGGCCTCCTAGTCCAGTTACATCTATATCTAGTTTTATGTATGATTCACTATCAACTTTATGACCAATGATTACTTGATAATTGGAGTCAGGCTGCTTTAAATAGAGAATGTATTCTAGATCTGTGGGTATAAGATAGACACTGTTTTATTATTTATAAGTGATGGAAGTACATGAGTCTGCGAAAACCTTGGGCGGAGTGATATATCTAGCGTCTTGTCTCGAAATCTAAACTCGACATATCCATTTCACCTGCTTGAAACACTCGAGGGTGAACGTGCAGTTAACATAAAGAAAACAGAAACCCACCGATTCCGCAGATGAGACATAAGAAGTATTTTATAGAAGGGTAAATTTCTGCTACAACGAGTTCAATACGGCTTATCAATATCCCTTAGGCCGTCAGGTTAAACATAAATTGCGCAAACTAAAAGAAACGCCTCGAAGAGCCAGAGGTAGAACCACTGGCAGACCGTGAGTAGCTATTCATTTCCCCAGTTTCCCAGTGTCACACGTATATGTATTTTTTTTTATATCTAGTTAGTAGATGTACTACATGACTCTGTTTTGAGGTTTCTTGCAGGCAGCTGTTAACAAGTATTGTAATTATGTGTATAATAGAGGTCAATTAAGGGTGTCGTGGCGAAGTTGAAGACACGGTATGACGCTAAGGGAAATCTAGTAGAGA
This sequence comes from Morchella eximia, assembly GCA_024713935.1. Classification (NCBI taxonomy): domain Eukaryota; kingdom Fungi; phylum Ascomycota; class Pezizomycetes; order Pezizales; family Morchellaceae; genus Morchella; species Morchella eximia. The sequence continues at coordinate 1,365,335 of JAMGZG010000017.1, forward strand.
GACTCGATTCTATCAGAATCATCTTCTGCCGAAATATCTCCCACAATCGGATCCTGATAAACGGCTTTCAAGACATTCACAAATCAAAGCTTTAGGTTTAATGAGCCCCGTTGATTATATCTATCTCCGAACATTTTATCGACTCTGGGTTCACCCTGATCTGATTAATCGGCCAGACTACCCTTCTTAAGCTTTGAACACTCTTTTCTGGGTCCACCAACACCCCACCATGTACTCCTTTACCGTTTGATTGGAGGATTTTAGAAGTTTGCTAATCAATCGTCAGTGTCCTAACAGAGCGACTTTCATACAAAGCAACTCAGTCCACGTCCTCCCATATTCTGGGTTAATCAAAGCGTTCGCTCCTCAATGCTTTCAAGCTGATAGAAATCTTGATACTCAAATGGCTTGTAGTTCAATCTATGGATGTCACTTCTAAGGTGCCAACCCGAAGAGAGGGAATTCGAGATAGGGAATTCGAGATAGTAGCGGACTACGCACGGATCATCATAAATCACTCGATCACAAAGCTCACTCAATTATGAAGCTTATGTATATAGTTCATTTAGGCTCATATATACATGCATGACATCAGAGTTTACTGGTCATAAAGATCACTCAATCACGAAAAAATTACTCGACATATATACATCAAAGCAACCACCCCCCACTCAAACCTCTGGATACACGTCGAACCTTCTCTTCAACGGCACTTCCTTCCTCATCTTCTCCAACATCCCCAAATCCACCTCCGCCACACAAATCTCCGGCTCCACCTCCCCCGCTGCTCTCGGCTCCTCCCCTATCTCAACCTTCTGGCACTGCGCCACAATCCTCCCCCACGGATCCACAACCATCGACTGCCCATAACTCGCCCTTCCCTCGTTATGCCGCCCAATCTGCGCCGCTGCAACAACATACGCCTGTGTCTCTATCGCCCGCGCACGCAACAATACCTCCCAATGCGCCTGCCCCGTCGGCACCGTGAACGCCGACGGATACGTCACCAGCTCAGCCCCCATCCTCCGCAGCGCCAGCGAAGGCTCGGGGAACCGCAGGTCAAAGCATACCAGCAGCCCGACTTTCCCCACCGTCGTCTGGAACGGCGACGTCAAGGCGCTGCCAGGCTCTGTGGTCTTACTCTCCTGCATCTGCGGGCCGCCGGAGATGGATACGTCGAACGTGTGCACCTTCTGGTAGCGCTGCGTGATGTTGCCGTTGGCTTCGATCCAGATGCTCATGTTGCGGACCTTCTCTGCGCTCGTGGGGCAGGGCTCATGGATACCAACATTGATGGGGAGAGCGAGCTTCTTGGCTTCGGCCTGTAGGCCGAGGACGAAGGGGGAGGTGGTAACGGGCTGGCAGAGGGATAGTGATTCGGAGGGGGAGGTTGCGATGTAGTCGGAGGCTTCGGGAAGGAAGAGAGCTGATGCACCGCGGTCGCGGGCGAGGCGGAGGAGGTGCTTGCAGGCGGCGAGGTTGGCAGAGAGGGAGGAGGTGGCGCAGAATTGGCCGACAGCGGCGAGGGGCATTGTAGTGGATGGGTTGGGCTGGCGGTTTGGGGTGTGGCTGTTAATGTTTGAGGTATCTAGCTGCGGAGGGGAGGGGGGTTGAGGGTATGGAGAGTTGTCGAGTGACGTTGGTTCGATCCCTGTAGTTGGGTTACTGACAGGAGATTAGTAGTCCTCGCTGCATACAGTTGGATTATTAGCGGAACCCGGTTCTGCCTAGTTGATTAATATATTAATAACACTGTCAATTTCTAGCTTATCGTTCATTACTATGCCACATAAACCAGGACCAAAACAGACCAGAACAACATATGCCTTCTATTTAGTTTATCAGTTTAAAATCGCACTTTAGACTTACCGCACTGCTCGGGGTCATAAATATCATCGAGTCTCCTTCTGCCGGCAGAAAACCAAAATCACGAAGACCGACTATTCGCAGCGCGGCGGACATGCTTATCTTTACACACTCTCGCTAGGCGATTGAGGACGACACACCGGGGTAGTATCAAACGTGCGTTTGCTCGGCAGGGGGTGGCGGGATATCATTGACACCGCTTGTCTTGGTATATAACCTGTATCTACAATAACAGAACACTCCACCCCCGAAAAGAAAGAAAAAGGGGGGGTTTCCAACATGGCGACGGGACATCCCACCAGGTAATACACAAGCGCAAACGGGCGGCTTCATACCACAAGAGCTACCGCACAGCTTTTGGCTGCTGGGCAGTCAATGGTGCGGGAATCTGGATCTCCACCGCCCCGCTCACCTAGATCCCATCTTGTGATAAAAACCTGTACGGTTAGAGCTCATCATAGGATATCACTCGTGCCAAGATTCACCTTCGAAGGCCCGGTATCAACTATTGACTGGGCACACATATTGTTGTGTACAGTGACAGGATAAAGAGTGGTCATTTCTATATGTACTTCCCGGGAGACCTGCTTTATCTAGCCCGTATAATAATGTCGTCTAGATACATACCTGACAGAACCAGTCCCTCAGGAACTCCAAAAGACAAAGCTCCACCAGCGAGTGGCCCACTATGAACCACACTACCTCCCGTGCCGTTCGCGATGGCGCTAAAAACGCTAGCCAAGCAGGTGAGTATAGTATAGTGGTTAGTATTCCTCGTTGTGGTCCCCTTTCAAGGGTCAAGCCCGAGGTGACGCAAGTTCGATTCCTGCTACTCACAATCACATATGGCGGCCTTCATTGGTCGTTCATTTTTTCTTTTCATTCCGTCGGGCGAGATGGGATGTGGGTAAGCCACCCATCGTTGTGAGTGGGTAACTGTCTGTCGGCGTGGGCTGGGGCTGGAGTAGGTCGAAGGTTTTTGTTGTGAACTTGTAGGCGCTAGGGAGTTTATTAGCGACGTTGAGCGATAATATAAATAGCTAGAGAGTAGTGTAATGTCCTCCTTCAAAGTCGATTGATCAGATCAGGTATGGGCATAAGCTGCGTCCTGGGGTGTTTATTGTACCGTAGCTAACTAGATAGCTCTTTGATAGGTAATTATTAGATGATGTCCCTTTTTCACAAGGGTCGACGAAAAACCAAGGTTGGGATTCAGGATGTTCATACAGAATCACTCGGTGTGGAAGTCTTGGCATTCACATGTCCTTCGATTCGACATGTCCTTCGATTCGCCACCTCACTGTATCAGTTTGAGTTGAAGAAAATCGTGCTATGCTTCATTTATCATTTATTCCTGTAGTACTGGCCTGGCCAGCTGTATCAGCTTGGTGAGTGGGTGGGGTTGCCCTGGTGGGGTATGGTCAATCTCAGATATACGCAAGAGTGGTGTATCGTACGCAGATGGTCGATCGATAACTGGGTGGAGAGCGTCCATCAGATTATGATCTCTCCGGTTCATGGTGTCATGGAGTCGATCACAAGTAAAATTCACGCCTCCCCTTTGTTCCGTTAATCCCACCCTCGCTTAGCACACACACAAACAACCCTGGTAGGCTGAAGAGGAAAATAAGCATACCAAAAGACAGTGTGGAGAATCTCGTTTGAGGAGCGCTCTCCTTCTGTGTAGAGCGTTCAACTCTTTTCATCACTTACTCCGAGAACACAATTTCCCCACCACTGATTCTAGGACCCTGTCAATGCAAGAATCCCTGAGGATTATTTAGAGCGAGGGTTTAAGCGAAGCATACTCAGTCCGTATTTACGTACATACCGCGCGACCAGAGGAGAGATAAGTACCTACGCCCTTCTCGTGCGCACAACCAGCTCTCAAAGGAACTGCCGTTTTTGCGAGATAAGTTGAACCTTTTCAGCAGGTGCTTCGTGGGAAATCTTTGACCTCCTCGCTACGGATATCCCTGGATTTGCATTCAGGCAGTCAACCCTTGTTGGTGTGGAGAAGTTTAAAAAAATTCTGCCAAACACGGGTCCTTACTTGGCCCAAGCGCGAAGAGATAAGTCGAGGTCAAGTCTCACTCATATCCTATCTATCCCCACCTCTCTCTCGACCCTCTCCATCGACTCCTACAATATTTGAAACTGTTCATCACAAGATAAATCGTTACTCAATTATGGCAGCACCTTGGTTCTCCATCTACGGAATTCCAGCCCTTCCACCTTATCAAGAGACGCCGTTGCTCTATAACTTCCAGGATAAGGCTCTGGAGCAGGTTGTGTACTCATTGTCGCAGGTGCAGTGGCTGGGCGTCAACAATGCCTCCGGATCAGAGAAGAAAGACAATGAGGTGCTGAGATGGCTGGGAACCAGCGTGTTAAAAGGGTTGACGGGGATGCTAATGATGAGTTTATTTCCTGATCTGGGCGCCGGTGGTTTAGAGGTGAGAAACAATTCTTGTGCTTTTAGGTTGTGCTTTTAGATTTTGAACCGAAATCTGGCGACTACACTCCTTCTCGGAGCTAGGCTTTGAACAACACAACTAATAAACAGCAACTACATGTAGGACATGACTGCAGCCCTAACTACCACATCGTTCTACGCGCACCTATCAAGAGTCCTCAGCCTCCACAGTCGTCTCACAGCTTTAAATTACACTTCCGATTCCGACGGGATCCTTGGCAAACTCTTCACGGCCTATATCGGTGGAATCCATCGTGAACTCGGGACCCAGCGCTATCACGACCTGTACATCTGGTACTCGCAGGTCGTTGCCCCATATGCGGAGAAATACCATACCCTCTACCAGGAGCACATCTCCTCGGCCGGTACTTCCAACGCCCTCATCACGCTGAAAAAGCCCACATTCACCGTCAATACCCCAGGCCTTCTTGGCTCAGCCACGACCACGGCCGTGGCCACGGTCACGCCAGCACCTACTGACCCGCTAAAGCCTTCGTCCATTGAGGCAAAGTTGAGACGTCAGAATATCAGCATTTACACTTCGCGGTTGATGGAATTTGCGGCGAAGAGCAGGTTGTCGCAGCCGAGTTTTATGTTCAAAGATAATGGGTACCAAGGAATGAATATCCAGTGGACCGTAACTGTGAGCTTGGATGGGAGAGATATTGCCACTGCTGTAGCGACAACAAAGCTGGAGGCGAAACACCTAGCAAGCAGGGAAGCGCTAATTATCTTGAGAGCGCCGATCGGACCGCTTCCGAGGAAGGAGAAGAAGGCGCAGGCCAGGAGAGTTAACGCTATGATAGTGGGGTAGTGTGGTGGTTTCTTGAACAAACGAACGGGGTAGGGTATCTGTTCTAATTAATTTCGCTTTGAAAGGAACTGAGATGGGTTGTAAGTTCTTATGGGTATCTCGACGTGGTGGATTTCCTATCCTTCGATTGCCAGAATCTTCATCTATCTATTGCTGCTGGAATGGTTTTGTTCTTTGTTTTTTTCCTTGCTTGCGCTGTTTCATATCGCAAAATCTGTTGAGAAGCCTCGTGAACCAAGTCATGTCATTCGGCGCTGGATGAGTGGTTCACGAGACTTGTCTTTTATTTACTTTAGCTAGCTTTTTCCTTTCCTTGAGGCTTTTTTTTCTGTGCTTTTTGAAAAATGGTTTGGAAGTAGAATTCTATTCTATTCCCAGACCCTTAGTCTCGTTCTGGGCGTTCTGGGCGTAATTGTGCTGATTTCACTGCAACGATCCCCTCCTCCTCCTACTAACCCAGGTGAGTGACAATTCATGGCCGCGAGATTAATTGAGAGTGGTTATTCCGTACGTAAAGGGGGTGTTGCAGCGACGATAGGGTAGGGGTCTTGATCACTCAGTGTATGCAAGGGGATTACGTGGGTTGGCGGGTGCGGGTGCGGGTGAGTGAGTGGGTGAGTGCGGTGTGCTCAGCTGACCATAAAAAACTACAGGGCTCGCAAATGGGGTTACGTGTCCGGTCTCTCAACATTAATATTCCCGCTGCATCTTTCCTTTCTTGCTTCCTTCGTAGGCTAATCTTTCTTCTGTGGGTCGTCTATATACATGTTTGTTGCCCGTAAAATTATGGGTGGCGGCAAGCATATATGGGGCGGTCTGCTATATATTTGCGGAGTGATCATTGATCTTAGCTCACAAACTCATCTTTAGAGACTTGGGCGGGGGATAATATAATAGAAGTCCGAAAACGTACTCGAGCTGGGGAATTGGGTTATAGCGTAGATAGGAGCCTTATTTGTTCCTCCCCTATGGCTTGCTATTGCCTTGTGCCAAGATGTCTCCAACGTCCCGAAGAAGTGAAAGACAGGATCATGCATGTAAAAGAAAAATAAAGTTGATGTATTTCCACCATATTGGACGACCTGCATGTGTTGTGCCCTTCTTAGGGAGAAAAGTTTGTTTAGGAGAAAAAAACAAGAAAAGAAAAAAAACGAGTCATGCGTTGTGAAGTGAGGACACAAAAGTGGCTAAAAGCATTCCACTAACACATAACCTACAACCCCAACCCACAATTCTTCCTCCATTTTCCACCTATCCTCATGATGGTCCTTTATCATTAAAAGGTCTAATCTCCTTCAACTTCTCTCGTGCTCAACTACATACTCTACAGGCGTGTCTCTCTGAGGTTATCCCGTTTTTACGAGTTATAAGGGAATGTCTGGCATCAGCACAAGCAGTTTTTGGGCAGACTTTAAATCCAAGTGTCACAGAGTCTAGAAACCTGGGATTTCGCCTTAAATTACCAGTAACGTTGTCACCGAATAATTCAAATTTAGTGATACTGACAAGAGAAGTTGGCTAGTATGTACAAAGATACCTGGGGCAACGTACCGGCTGCCAACGACCGGGCATTCATTGATGGAATGAGTATGGGGAGGACTGCCTAAAGATACTAATATGACTGGAATTGATCGCGAATCCCATCATGCCATTGACTGAGGAGGAAATCTCCCCCACCCAACCAGAAATGGCCAAATTGGGCCATCTATTTACGAGGTATGTATGGGAGCGATTAATTCCTTTTAACAGGAGCTGCGTGGTAACTAATTAACCATACCTCGTAGGACCGAAACCAATCGCTCTCCTATCCTGTGAGTGTTTTGTTCTATACTAGTAATGTCGGAAATTGTAATTGTTATGGAGACCCTCCTGGGTAAGGAATTTTCCGAGGGTGAGCCACATGATTGACCGTGGTTCTAGAATTGCCGGGAAGGAATGGGATGTCAAAGCTATATAAGAAGCGGGAAATGTAATGATCTGTTCAAAGTTGGGACTGTTGAACAGGTGGAGGTCAGTTTTGATTGATGTGGATGATGTTTCTGCTCCAATGCATGGGTTGAGAGCAGTCTTACCAGGACGGCCCTAGACGAAAGAAATTCCAGGAACATAAGCTCCTTTACCACTGAAGTATCTTTTGGTCCAAATAATTTGTAGGCCCGGGCTGCAGGAGCATAAAGTCATTAAGTTGAGATTGGCTACAAACGGTCTTTAGAAGACAACTCGGGGGGTGGGGGGAGGGGGAGGGGGAGCACTGATGAAGATTGGTGGGGCCACTGGTTTAGAGGATAGAGGCAGCCAAACGAGCCCCGTGGTGTCATTTTTGGCCTGTGCGGCCCACCGGCGAGCCAGGATCGACATATATGCACTTCCTAGACGTTCCTTGAATCCGCCAGGGCTTTTTAGAGAATGTGGGCTATCTAGGCCAGTAAAAACTTGGCAGATGTCCTCGACAAGTCATCTCGTTATGGAAATAGACCCGGACGTACGTGCCAACCTTTTCAATCTACTTGAACCAAAACATGGCTCCGTTTGCTTATAGCACTTGGCAAAATATATCTAAAGATATATATAGTTGCCTACTTCTCGGATACGTCTGGGCTTGGTGATGAGACCGACGATTCCATAGATATTTCTGTGCTCTTGTCTTAAATGTTCACAAAGAAGGTCCTGATATAGACACCCGATTACGACAATGTGGCGTTGATGAAGCTCATCCTAGGGCTTTGATAAGATATGCCAGTCGATGGTCAAGTATAAACCGGCCAATAACACTTGTGTGTGAAAGAGCAATAGGAACGGCGGGATAAACATTATCAATACTTACAATCACATCGCAATCCCTGAACATATACTTGGGGTTTTGAGTGCCGTTGCAATAGACAGCACAATGAATGTGACAGGTGGGTCTTGTGGTCAGCAGGCAATGGCCTGAGCCAGTCCTGCACGGGCATAGGATGGTAGTAGTGTTTTAGTGAGGTCATAATACCATACATCCACGGGTGTGTAGAGCACGAGCATTGTGGCTCGGGTTTCCGCTCGGATATCTAATTCTTTGGTTCGGTGTAGATGGCTCATTTTCATAGCTGTTTATCACTATATTGGAAGGTATCCATGGTACTATCGTTAGAAATCTTTGCATGTCTCCGAAATCCTTTTTCGGAAAAATTAACGCTACAAATTGTTTTGTCTTGCAGCTGCAACAGCTGCAGGGATCATTGGAAGTCGTCAATATATGTAAGGGGCAAATATGCTAGGGCTGCCTAACCCCACATTTTTTATTTACCTGCAGACAGTCGCGTGCATGGTGCACTTGAGCTTGTTTACATCCCACAGATCTCCGTGACCGGATTGTTTGCCGGTCGTTAGACCGGTCAAATAAAAGTCAAACTATTATGCTTTTTCCCTATGATCACGAAATTTACACCTTGTGCACTAGAGTCGATGATAGTACCGTTAGAGATAACATGCTATACTAAGCTTTCTAAAAGTCTATCGATATCGTACCACCAAAATCACTTCCAAAATGTTTAAGCTAAATACGGCGCCTTGTAGTATAAAGATATCACCCCGCTCACAATTAATAGGGGTGAGGATGCTGATCTACAGAAAATCTTACTGAAAAGTACCACTAGAGTATATACTTGGTCACTTAATCGACTAATATCTCCGTACTCACTATTCCTATTGCAATCATCACCTCCGCAATAATGCACGTTACACAAATATTAGGCTATGGACGTTAACCTGACACAACAAAAAGGCTGAATGTACCGAATTTATTGTTGAGCTCTCGGCATGCAACCCAGAACCCTGCTTTACGGCAGTCTTCCCGCCGGAGCAGCGGAGCCCACCACTGGTCCACCATATCCTTCAACTACATCTTAGAAGTAGATTAATTCCTAAGCCAAGACCAATGATATCCCAGGAATCGCCTTCTTTCCCTGTTCTATTCGTTAATTACCCCAGGATTCAGGAACTTAAAGAGAAACTTAGGGGATGCTTGTTAAGATCAATAGTACCGTGGATTTATTTCTCCGCCGATATATCGGAGGGAAAATTAAGAGGACATTCGAGAAGGAGGAGAAGAAGACTGGACGGCGTAGCCCGTTGCAGGGATGAAGCACATCCATCTATTCATTCCTCTAGGCTTGCTTGACAGGCTTCAGACTCCCTGAGATGGCAAGATCCGAGGTTTATGCCTTGCAGATTCGTCTCTCTTCCTGGGGTTTTCGGAATGGCGAGTCGTGATTCCGGAATATCTTCAAGGAGTTTAGGATCTTGGTGGATCATAGAGTAAAGAGTATTACAGATGAAGTATATGATCAACAAAAACCCTGTACTGTCTATCAAAAAGACAGAATAGACTAATTCTAATTCTCCACAGGAGAATTCTCTCTGAGAGTTTGATGTTTCATGAATTACGACAGCAATTGAGGGGAGTAAAAGACTATAAATGCCGTATCATCTCCTCCGAGAATTGAAGCTCATCAACATCATCACACTCATTCTTTACACTTATCCATCATGAAGTTCCTCGCCGTCCTCAGCTCGCTCCTTCTCACCGGCGCCCTCGCCGCACCAACTGCCTCACCCGCTGCATCCACTGACGTCGAGAAGCGTGCTACCTTCACGTAATACTCTGTTAAATTCAGTTTGGTATCCTAAATACTAATAGTATCTAGTGCCTTCTCGGGAACCAATGCATACTGGCTCCCCTTCCTCAGCAGTGACACCGATGTTGATACCACCTTCGCAGCAATCAAGGCCGCTGGCTTGACCCATCTCCGCACATGGGCGTTCCAGGATTCTACTTCATGCTCTGGAATCTACTTCCAATGCTGGAGCGGTAGCTCCCATACTATCAACACTGGGAGCAATGGGTTGGCCCGCCTCGACGCTGTTGTAAAGGCCGCCGAGAAGTATGGCATCAAGTTGATCTTGCCATTGGGTATGCCTTCTCCCTTTCACTCTACTTCAGAAAAATTCTAACATCCAGGCGAGTCAATAACTGGGGCGACTACGGCGGTATGGACGTCTACGTCAACGCTCTCGCCAGCGGTTCTGGCCACTCCGCCTTCTACACCAACAGTGCCATCCAGACCGCCTATAAGAACTACGTCTCGACCATCGTCAACCGCTACAAGTCCTCCTCCGCCATCTTCTCCTGGCAGCTCGCCAACGAGCCCCGCTGCACGGGGTGTGCCACCTCCGTCATCACCACATGGGCTACCACAATGTCCGCCTACATCAAGTCGCTCGACTCCTCTCACTACGTCTCTCTCGGTGACGAGGGCTTTTTCGCCCGTACCAACGGTGCCTCATACCCCTACCAGGGCGGCGAGGGTATCGACTTCGAGGCGAACTTGAAGATCTCTACCCTTGACTACGGCACTGTGCATCTGTACACCACATCTTGGGGACAGACCTACGACTGGGGCAACCAGTGGATCTCTGACCACGGCACAGCCTGTGCATCGGCTGGAAAGGCGTGTGTGATTGAGGAGTACGGTGTGCCAGTTGACGGATCAACCAGGACTACATACATCAACCAGTGGCATGCGACCATGAAGTCCAGCGGTGTCTCGGACATGTTCTGGCAATTTGGGCTAACCTTGTCGAGCGGGCAGACGTCCGATGATACTGTAAGTCATTTCTTATTTCGTTTCCCAGCAGATTGTGAGTATGGCTAATTGGGCGGGCGTAACTAGTACACCATCTTCACCACCGACGACAACTACCAAGAGCTTGTCGTCACCTGGGCCAAATCCCGTTAAACATCTACTGTGGGTTTCTTGAGCCCTTCAGGAAAGGGAAGCGAAAAGGTTTTGGGTGGAAGGTGGAGCGAGTTCTCTAACCGTGTATGTTCCTATTTTTTTGAGGGAAAGTGTTTTGTAAGACGATTTGTAGAAAAGAAAATGATTAGCTAGTTGTCTGGCTATTATGTACTCTAGAAAAAATATATATGGCAATAGCTACGAGGTATGACGTTCTATGGTGCAGGGTCAGGTCGGTTTGAAATCGGACCGGACCGGTTTGAAAGCGTCAATGATCACCAAGCGTCAATGATTGATTTCACCACATTTCGCAACATGGTATTACAATGCAGGGAATGCAAAAGACACCAGTTTGATATCTGAGATATATACATACATAATCCCATGGTAATAATGTAAAAGATGTTTAAAATTATGGTAAGAGACGTAAACGTAGAATGAAAATAACAAGGAAAGACATCATTTCCACCATCCACCCATGCAAGCCAATAAACCGTGATCGTCACAAAAATCGCATATCGACAACTCCATACATAGCATCATATAATCCCCTCCCATATCTCGTAACTCATTCATACCCACATTATATATCCCCAAAACGCAAGGAAAGTCGTAAAATAAAAAGGGGGAGAATCTCATCAACCCCCCGCACGCAAAAAAGCAAAACTTAAACAAAATGTGGCCAGTATCCGCCATCCGTATCTCTTGTCGTCACATACGTCTTCCTCGGCACATGCCTCATACTTATAAATGCCTCCACCAACAAGAACACTGTGCACAGCAGATAGACAAAGATCAAGATCCAGAAGATCTCAAAGAGCATCCTCTCCAACAAGTACAATGGCCAACTCAACACCCTTTTCACCGGCCCGTGACCCCGCGCAATATTCTTTTCCTGCCATTCCCGGGCGATGTCGCCTCTCCCGGCGTGGATTCGGAGAAACATCCTACGAAACACGCTCTCGTTGTAGAACCGTGTCTCCCACATTGCACGAAGGAACCGCTTGTCGTAGTTTGTGGCGGCTACCATACAAGTAAAGATGACGGCGGTGACAATGATGGTGATACATGCGGCACGCCATAGCCAGGCTTCGATTTCGGTGGGAAAACGGATGTCCCATGCTGGGATGTGCATTGCGCCGTTGGAGGCGAGGAAGATTCCGATAATAAACATGTCCCGCGCGCTCTTTCCCAAGTTGTCATCGTCCATTCCTTCTGTATTTTCGCCGCCATTGCTTCCAGGGGTACCTGCACGGGCTTCACCCTCACCCGCACCCGCACGTTCGCCTTCACCTTCACCCTCGCCCTCACGACCGCCTTCCTGCCCGCCCATAACACCGCCGGTGGCTGCGGCTCTGAGAAAGCCGCGGTTTTTGTCGCGGATAACGATATATTCGCTGACATCGTATACAACTTTGAGTACCAAGTTTGGAACTCCTGAGCGGGCTCGTTCAGTCATCTGGTAAGATCTTGAGTACATATTGTATTGTCTGCTCTCTTCGAGTTCCGGTGCTTCCTCGAGAGGCTGATCCTCCGGAACAAGCGCAATTCTATCATTATCATGAGGCGAATCTGGTGGGCCCATAGCAATTGCCCTCGGCTCGCTGTTACAGCTTAGAGATGCTTGATCCCCTGGCAGCGGATATATAGTGATTGGCAAAGGCTCGGCCACACTAAGAGGTTTTTGCCACCAGAAGAAGTAAAGTACGAACATAAACAGGACTTGCGTTATGATATGGACCTCGAGAATAGTGATTGGCAGCCCCGCAGATCCGCGCCTAATACACTGATAAAGAAACCATGTAGCCTGGCAGAGGACTATGGCCTTAGCCATGGAGCTTGCCTTCCCTTTATCGATGATTTGTCGTTGATCGAAAGATTTTGGGTCAATCTGTCCAGAACGGACATAATGCTCGAAGCCTAGAGGTGTCAAGACGGTCTTATAACCCTCTCCTTCCTTCACAAGGAAGCCTCCCGCCAACACGAAAAATGCACCTTGCATCCCGAGAGAATCCGGACACTCTTTCGTTACTGGAAATCTCTCAACCCACATGGAATGAAGCCTTCTCGCTTTGCGCCACTGGCCGAAAGAACACAGCATCATAATCTCAGGGAAAAGCAGAGAAAGTGCCATCCAAGATAGGTTATATTTTGTTTGAGCAACAGGATCCGAGTTGCCGAGAATGTTGGGATGAACTGAAATCCATAGACAGAGGAGAGTGGTCGCAACGGAGCTCAATATCACACCGACAGTACCACGCCCTTGGGGTTCTGGCATGAATCCACCATCGAATTCAGCTGGAACTGTAGGTGAGGGCGACGGACATTCCGCGGCGTCACTACCAGGAGGTGAGCTACCGGGATCTGTTCCACCGTTACTTGGGTTGGCGGCCAAAGAACGAGTTGGTGCAGTGGTTGGTGTGATAGTTATAAAAGCAATGATACTATTCGTGAGTGTACTTGCTGGAACTGAGGTACTCTCTGTAAATGTTACGAAACTTGTGATTGTCGCGCTTTCTGTTACAGTAACACTCAAGATTGGGACGCTATCTGTGATTATTTCTGTAATAATTGTTGTATATGTTTGCATTGTACCCTCTGTTTCTGTTACACTATCCGTAGCTGTAATGCTGTCTGTCGCTGTGATAGTGGTGGCATCGGTGGTCACCATACTTTGTAAGAGCACTGTGCTATCAGTGATAATGGTACTGTCTGTGACCATTGTGCTATCCGTAATCATCGTGCTGTCTGTGACCATCGTGCTGTCTGTGACCATCGTGCTGTCTGTGACCATCGTGCTGTCTGTGACCATCGTGCTGTCTGTGACCATCGTGCTGTCTGTGACCATCGTACTCTCTGTGACTATCGTGCTGTCTGTGACCATCGTGCTGTCTGTGACCATCGTACTCTCTGTGACCATCGTGCTGTCTGTGACCATCGTGCTCTCAGTGATGATTGTACTATCGGTGAGCATGGTGCTATCGGTGATCATCGTACTATCCGTGATCATTGTACTGTATGTAATGAACGCACTATCAGTGACAACGGCACTATCTGTCACCATCGTGCTCTCGGTGACCATTGTACTGTCTGTAACCGTTACACTGTCCGTGAGCGTTACGCTGTCCGTGAGCGTTATACTATCCGTGACCGTGGTACTGTCTGTGACCATTGTGCTATCTGTGAGCATGGTGCTATCCGAAATTATTACGATGTTCGTGATCGCTGTGCTATCAGTGAGGGTGATGCTGTCTGTGACTGTGACGCTATCCGTGACCATTGTGCTATCGGTGATTGTGGTGCCGTCGATAATCAGGGTGCTGTCAGTAATGGTGGTGCCGTGTGTTATCATGGTGCTGTCTGTGATTGTGGTGCCATCGGTGAGCGTGATACTGTCTATGATTGTGGTGCCATCGGTGAGCGTGATACTGTCTGTAATTGTGGTGCCATCTGTGATTGTAGTACTATCTGTGATTGTGGTGCCATCGGTGGTTGTGGTGCTGTCCGTGATCATTGTACTATATGTGACCATAGTGCTATAGGTTACGTAGACCCTAAAGATGTCCGTAATGCTGTTTGTAACTGTGACAGTGACACTATCAGTCTCTGTAACTACTGTTGTACGTGTGATAACAATGTTATCAATAGCAGTAATACTTGTGACATCCGTTACAGAAACAGTATCGGTGTCCGTCACATAACTGTTATGAACATCCGTGCGTGTGACCTTATAGGTATCAGTCACTATAGTGTTATCCGTAGCCGTGGTCTCGCATGTTTCAGTAGTGCTATCGGTGATAGTGGTACTCTCAGTGTATCTTGAGCTATAGGTAGCCGTCGTTGGTACTTCTGTAGTATCCGTAACCGTAACACTTTCACTCACAGTGTAACTCTCGGTTTCCGTGAAAGTACTCCCAGGGACTGTACTCGATGTAGTGGTGCAGTCCTCGCTATAGCTCTCAACTGGAACATAGTCATAGTATTTACTCGTGATGTCGTAGATCCCCTTAGAATTTTTGGGGAATGAGACAACTGGGGATGGTGTATCGATTTGGGTAGATAAACTGCTGATGTACGAGGACACGATATAAGCTGATGCAGACTCCTCGCCCGAAATTGATCCCGTGATCACCGCAGGGATATCTATGCTCGTAGGCGCAGTGTAATCCTTGCTTGAGATATCAATGAAGACACTCGTTATCGGGGCGCTGTAGGCGAATGAAATCTCACTCGTAGTAGTGTTCTCACTTAGAAAGTCGCTTGCCACTGCCGGACTCTCGGAGAGAAGTGAAATGTCACTCGTAATAAAGCCCTCGCTTAAGGCGTCGCTCGTAATAATCGGATAATCGGACTTTGGGAAGGGATTCTTTGCCAATGGTATAGAGAGTACCGGGATCGCCGAGAGCGCGAAGTATATGAAGGTAGATAGCCCCCCGGGCACAGTATGTTGTAACATCTAGAAAACTTAATGTCAGGCCCATGAATTCCCCAGAAATCATTTAAGAGACTTCCAAACCTTAATGTTATCCAGGCGACGGCCTTGGGTTGCAAGTTTCGCAAGGTATATCCTGTACACAACTTTAAAACCTTAACTCTTTCACTGAGATGATCATACCACCAGAGCCTCAAATCAAGCGTTAACCAAAACCTCTGACTCAACTGAAGAAATATGTAACTCAAACTTTGACACACACGCTAGCTGTGTCAAGAACAAAATGTTTGTTAGCTTTATCGAGGCGAATGAGTGACATTTTGATGAACGTACCTCAATTCCTCAATCTCATGTACATAGTTGCTGACGTCCCTCGAATCTCATACTTTGCAGGAACCTCCAGTTCTTAAGGGCCAGCCAGCACTCTCACATATGACCATTGAGAGACATGACCTCCATTCTGCACAGCGCGGCTATTCACTGTCCAATCGGTACATCCCCCGTCAGTGTTCTTTGGATAGGGTAGAAATATGCCAGCATTTTTTGCTCTTCTGCTTCCGTGTTCCACCTCACTTTTCTTTTGGTGACAGCTGGATTTGAAAGGTATCGTGAAGCTGACCAATTAGTAGATAAACTATGGATCGAAATAACCCCCGGTTTATCTGCTTTGGGAACGAAGTTGAACAAAGTATCCTAGACGGCTGCCTGAGATGCAGGGCAACTGACTGTTTTGAATTGTCGGATTGATCGATTGGGTTCCAGTGTGAGACCTTATAGATAAGTCAACATTATCTTTCTAGAGTATACAGTCGCAACTCGATATGCCGGATTGCCAAGATTCGAAGGATTTCGTACGGGATAGCAAAAAATCCGGGATAGCAAGTTGATTTTGGAGTAAGAAAATTAAAATCCCAGAGGATTTCGTACGGGACAGCAAGGGATCCGGCGTATTGAGATCCGGCATATCGAGTTGCGACTGTATATTGAAGGGCCCTACCCTGGTCCTGAACTTGGGCATAGCTGCACTTGTGAATCTCTGTTACCACTCACTCGAATGGAGGACTTCCCGTGAGCGATAGATGCCGTTCTACCCTATTTGTTGTTATAGATCCGTAACCAGACTAGAGACATCAAGCCTAACCCAAACGACTAAAAAAGTAAGACTGCGCGCGCGTCGTCCAACAACATCCATCATCATGCGCAGATTAAGCGACTGGACAGCTTAATCGACCGATCAGAGGAAGAAAAGGTGATGGATCATTTATGGGCTTAGGATCAGGTATCTTTCCCCCGCTATTGCCGGCTGGACGGAGCTGGACGGCCTGCACTTTAAAAGAGAGGACGTCGTATTAAGATTTAGCTCAACTCGGTAGTGTCCCTATTAAAACTCTCCCGAAAGGGCATTTTTTATTTTTTTTTATGCACGCAAATGGTCCATTTGACTGATCAAGTACTCGTAATTTCATAGCTTTTCCGGACGCAACTGCTATTGCATACACAGAAAAAAATCGCCAAGGCTATTTTTTGTATGGCATGCAATAGTGGTCGCGTCCGGAAACGTCAAAAAACTACGAGTAATGGTATTCCGGGATCCTACTTTTTCGCTACTCTATCACACACAATCACCATAAAAGCCGAGCATGATCGCCATAGCACATACGCATACGCATGTGCCGCATGCTTTTTCAAACTCGCAAACATAATCCATGAGGGTCCACTATGCAAAACGAGCACATATATCCAATTCGCCGATCGACTTCCTGCAAAACCCCTCTCTCTAGATTGTAGCCGCAATGGCCAAGCATAGTTGATTGGTCTTTAGGCTCGGAGACTGAGACATCTAGGATATCAGGCGCTGGTTGGTCCTAAAGCAGGACCCTGGGTTGGATACTTCACGATCACTTTTTTAGTCTAAAATAAGCATTTGTTTGCGGTGCAGGTCTCTCCTTGTCAACGCCATTCTGTTTAAGTTCGGAATCACGATCCTTTATCTATGGCCTCCAATGTCACAAACGTCTTTTCGTATAAAGAGACAAGTACCCCTGCACTTAAGGCGTTCTTGTTCGGAAGAAAGTAACAAGTGCTAGGGTTGCGGTCTCATCATAGTCAGTAGAGTATGCCTTACTAGTGCTTTACTCACTGGACTACAGTCGTGCCTCTCTATATCGTATTTTGACATGCCGGATCTCTTACCGTTTCGTACAGGTTTGTGGGTTATGTTACGCTTCTTTTCTTCACCAAACTCTATTTGCTATCTTATCTATGTTATCTTATAAAGGGCTGTGCTCATCAAATACGCTTACGATATAACAAGGTGCGACTGTACATACGTATCATCGGTAATTGGAAAGATGATATGTACTTGAGTGCTGCCAGCGTGCAAGAAGAGTTTGGTAAGAAGCTTTGTTGTCCCTGCATCGTTTCCTTGAGTACTACATAGCTAGTTAGAGTACAGTGGAGATCGGGGGCACAAAAAAAAACAAAGCAGAGGATAAGGATAAGGGCTTACTGCACGTATCCACATCTGCAGCCACACGCCCGGGTTCAGTCGCACCTCACTATGCTGAATCTCAATATCCCGGATCCCTTGCTGTCCCGTACGAAATCCGCTGGGATTTTAATTCTCTTACTGCAAAATCAATTTGCTATCCTAGACTTCTCGTGAATATTTGCTATCCCGTATGGAAATTGTCTGGTTCTTGGGATCCGGCATAGCGAGGCGCGACTGTACTTGATATATGTACTCACTTAGGCAAAGAGCTCTTGGGTTTGAAATCTCGGGCCGAAGAGTGGGGTGGGTGACCACACAGAAAGATTGGTAGAGTACATGCCCACAGAGTCTCATCTGTGGCTGTCAACTTATAATAAGGCTGTGATGGATACGAAAAATCTAAAAAAATTGATCTTCATAAATTGCGAATTGAGTTCTTGGAATATAGGAGGTGGAGTAAAGTTTGTTGTTCCGATAGCCTATCAAAGAGTTTCATTGAGATTGGTTGTTTATCATAGGGTCAGCTGAGTATTTGATACGTCGCCTAGAGGCACACAGTCTGTATAAAGCTTGGTGCTGTTTGCGACTACTATTCGGCGACCACATTCCTGCAATAATCACTACCTACCGCGTACCAGGATCAGCACGCTCCTGTTTGAGCAGCCCGGAGTAGAGTAAATCACGAAAACCATTTTTCTTTTCCTTTATTCACGAATCTGAATGTACATATGTATGTATATACCTAAAAGTGTTCTTGGTTGGTTGTAGGATGATCTGACAGGAGATGACAGCCATTGGCAGGCCGAACACAAGCCACACGACCAAGCAATATCAAGGCCGTATATCCTTGAAGTATATACCAGCCGCCTAACCAATCCTACTCAACAATCTCTATTGCTTTTCTCCGGTTTCACGCGCACAAGAGTTGGAAAATCGATATAATTATGTAAGTGTACGCGCGTCGACTGAGCATGAGTCCTCCGGCTGATCAGCATTCATAGATTCTCGGGATCGGAGGACTGAATTGGTCCGAGACCCCCAAGATGTACCAGGCAATGATGAGGAGTAAAAATCCATACGCGGCCTGAGAAGCTAACTCATCTTACTAAAAATTCTGCCTGATGTGTTGGCGAAGC
Organism: Morchella eximia; assembly: GCA_024713935.1. Taxonomy (NCBI): domain Eukaryota; kingdom Fungi; phylum Ascomycota; class Pezizomycetes; order Pezizales; family Morchellaceae; genus Morchella; species Morchella eximia. The sequence continues at coordinate 1,384,324 of JAMGZG010000017.1, forward strand.
TATTATTGGGACAGCCTTTCGTTATACAAACTGATAAACTGAGGGAAAACATGTTAGCCACTATCCAGGCTTTACAGTTAGATGGGGTATTCAAGTAACGAGCACCGTAGGCCAGCTCGCGGATCACATCGGAGCCGGCTCAAGACGAGCCGGGATTCGAACTGTTGGAAGATTTTGAGCAACCAAGGAAGAGTTAAACTGCCTTAGACGCTTAATGCAATTGCAATGCCCAGACATGATCATGAAACATTGGGAGAGCTTCCGGCTGGCAGGAACCCCAGGGTGCATGTTAGTGAGAGGCGTTCCGGCCCCAATGTACCTCATATCTCCAAGGCTGAGTTGAAGGATTAGATGTAGTATGCTGCGCTAAGAAGATAAGATGGTTAATTCTATTGGTGACACGATATAGTTTTAAGGCATGGAGCTGGTGCTCCTATTTTCGCAATGTCATCCGAGTCCTAATGCTAGAAATTATTGTCCACGGCACCTACATACTCTACTCACATCACACAGGCAGGGGTTGGTACTAACACCCCAGACTATGCCAAGATTTATACCGTGAACATGCATTCGAGTGACGTTGCATGATCACGATGAAGTGACGAAAGACCCCGAATTGTGAGTCGCATTCACACTCTTTCTCGTTGGAGATGGCCCTCGAATGTTCCACCAACACTTTCTGGAGAGCAACTGGTCCACCTGTCGCTAAAGAAATATAAGGTCTATGGCGCATTGGCAATATCAGAGGATATAGGTAATTATTTCGATCGTCTCAATCGGTATCTTATCTCTTGGTGGCAGGGGAAAATAGTATGTATTTAAAACGAAATTTACAGCTATCTGGAGTTGGGCCTACCGACTGCCATGCTTGAGTGCCCCTCAACCGAGGAGCTGTGGTGCTTTGAGTCGGTTTTCGCTGTTAATTGGCTCGCTTCTCCATAATTTTCGAGTCTGGTAGCGAAAAAAGAGACTGTCTCGTCAATTTTTGGGCAGTTTTGGGTAGTGTTCTGTTGGGTGGGGTGCACGTGGGGGACCATCTCATCTCCAATGTCAACTTTGCAAGATGAAATAGTGGCTCTATGTGTGTATACATGTAGTTGTCCATAGGGTATATGGAATACTCGAGAAATAAGGTTTTCTTCGCATTCGCAAAGCTTTAGAAGATGTTATAACTTTTGGCAATTGACATAAACAAAATCATAGATCCACACCAATTCATCAATTTCATCAACACAAAGCCTCAAACCCCTCGCAGCACCACCACCACCACCACCACCACCACCACACCCACATCCACATCCACAAACTACAATTCTCAACCCCACGATATTAAACCATATATCTAATAGGCGTACAACATCACACCCTCATCTGAACTCTCTCTAATTCTCTTGTTCTCTCTCATCAAGACCGCCCTCAAGATCCACGCACACACCACGACTCCAGCCGAAAACGACGCACTCGATGACATCGCCATTATATACCTCGGCGCCCCACTATCTGGCCATAAATATGGGCTATACACAAAGCTGACATTTCCTAGTGTATTCACAATTGCGATCGTGACGGCCTTCTTCTCCGGTGTCTGTCCCAGCACCTGCCCGCACCATGACATGCAGATATTGTTGACGCCATACGTAGCCGCTGTGAAAATCATCATTGCTACATATCTGGCAGCGACGTTGGTCGTGCTCATACTCAAGATGAAGCCAACAATAGCAATCACCTTCGAGACAGTGATATGCCAGGTACGCTCGTTGTACCTTCCGGAACTCCAGCAGACCAGGATATTGGTGAAGCAGGCAAAGAGATACGGAGGGCATGTGAGGACAAGAGTAATTGTCGTGCTGAAGCCTAAGGTTTTGACTACACTAGGGAAGAAGTTTTTAAACCCATTTGCAGTCAGATGAAAGTTGTACATGAGGCAGAAAATCCATGTGCGGTAGTCGAACACGGCCTGCTTAAACCCTTCCCAGGTGCTGGAGCTGCCGGACTCTTCAGTTGTGTCACGGATGATGCGGTCATGGGCGAGTTGCCGTTCGGCGGGGCTGAGCCAACGCGTGGTGAGAGGTGTGTCTGGAAGAAGGTACATTGATACAAGTGCGATACCGAAAGTGATGGCACCGGTGATGATGAATAACCTGGTTGTTTTGGTTAAAAATGAGGATCGTTTTGGACACTGAACTGGGGCTTTACCATCTCCATCCTTCAAGACCACTCTTTCCGTCCATACCGGAGAAGATTCCAGCTGCAATCAGACCTGCGAAGGCGTTGGAGCCGATGTTTCCGGTGTAGAAGATTGCCATTCTTGCGGCAACTTCCTTACGGGTGTAAAAGCTGGTAAGAATATACAATGCCCCGGGATAGTACTATCATTATGTTAGTTTGAGTGACTGACACTTCTGATACGCAGACTCACGGGAGCTTCAGCAACACCCAGAAAGAATCGAAGGATGAGCATTCCATGGTAGTTCTTGACTAGACCAGTCAGACCAGAAATGATCGCCCAAACCGCCATGAAGCCTGATAAATTTATCAATATATTTCTAATTGTCGATGGGATTTCGCTCGAGACTCACCTCCCATATAGAGTGATGGGCGAACACGAGTAAGAATCATGTTCGAAGGGACTTGGCCGGCGAGATAACTATTTTCCCGCTGTTAGTTAAGGTACCAGCTATTACTGGAGAAAAGAAGATGTACCCAACGAAGAGAATAGAAATACATGTTTGGTATTCGCTACCCTTCATTTTCAAGTCTTCAGCGAGGCCGTCTAGCTTGCCGTTGACAATTGCATTTCGGTCCTGGGAAGTTATTAGCTATCTTGAATAACGCAATTGCAGTAAGTAAGAATCCATACCAAGAAATTCTAACAATAAAATCCTATTAGCATTTTTTCTTTTTCACACTAGGGTGTTTTGGGAATCCACTTACCAAGAAATACATCAACCACAAAATCGGCTATCCATTCATTTCTCGTTAGCTGAGCTCTAGGCCAAGCCGATTTACAACACTCACCAAAATGGTCAAATCCAATTTCTTCACTAAGGCAATCTCTGCAGGATCCGTTTTCATAATCGGGGCGCCCGAGTAGTCCCTCTCCACCGGTGGAATCTTCTCCAGCTGCTCCATACTTCCAGTCTCCTTCTCGATAGATGTTCTTGCAACAGCGACTTGCTGCGGTTCCATCTGGGCTCTTTTTTGGCTGGGTGTCTGTATCGATCTATATAAAACTAACTCGATCTCTCGGCACTGGTATATTGCTGAGCTGATGGAGTGGAAAAGAATATGTGGACTCGACGGGGAACTTTATCTACATACTAAGCTTCTTTGCCCCCTGAGCTTAAGCGAACAGAACCTGGGGTGTGTTCTGTAAGCTTTGTGTGGGGTACGGTTGTGCCATTGACATGCATGCGCGCGTGGAACACAACACCTAGATCTGATTGTATCCGAAAGTCTTTTCCGATCCGGCTATCTCCTCTGGGGCAAAGGAGGTAAGTAGCCGGTTCGGATACTGTTTATGCTACACGCGTATATGTACGTAAGAGGGTGTTTCCGATCCAAGTATAGCTATGAATGTACCCTGAGCAATATCAGGGGCGTCTAGTTATCTCCAGAAGCACCGAGTTCCGAGTTCAGTGGGAACGGTCATTACAAGTCGCGATGCCGTCCTTGCCATATATGCAGATCAACGGTTGATCTGCATTCACTTAAAGTTATGGATTACTTGTTGATAGGAAAGACATTGTATATGGACAAGTAATCATTTCTAGACATTACTAAACCTAAGGGAGATAGGAAGACCCGTCCAAGCACAAGGAGATTGCGTAAAGAGCCACTATATCGCACTCTGAAATTCCGATATGAAGAATGAAACTGGCTAATCTATCTTGATTTGATCGCTGTCAGGCCAGATCTGATTAGTTTAGGCCTCAATAACATTCGGGAGTTTCGGAATAACTGCAGACTGCATGAGTTGTCTGTCCACTGTCATTACAGCGCGGACTGTCTAGGATGGCACGAACAAGATCTACCCTTCACCGGAGGGAGATGCCGATGGATGTTTGGAGGCCGTGCATCTTGGAGACATTACGGGCTGTTAAACTGGCGACATACTGAGCCGCAACATTGACTGCACCAATGATAGACTCTAGAGAATTGGGCGATAGATTACTCCTGGCCCTGGCGGCTTGGATCATAACCTTATTTCAACGTCAAAAGCGGCAGAGGTGGAGTGATGGAGCATGAGGGTTTTCGGGTTTCAATCACTCTATTTTTGGAAGGGGCCGCTACGATTATAGAATAGTGGATTCGGGGTTAATAATTGCACTATCTTGGGGTTATTATTGGAGGATAGATCACGAATGGATTAATCATTCGTGCTTCGTGATGGACTTGGCGCTAGCACGCCGAGTGCGTGTTGGTGATTGAACTTATGCCCAATCGGGAGTAGGTTTGTTCCTATGCACAACAACTACTAACTTGTTTGAGGGATATATGCAGATATCAAAGCATGGCACGCAACCTTATGTCCAGGAATCTCTTTCTTGATATTCACATTTTGGGGTAATTGATATAGTTACATGTTTGTTTATAAACCATGGCTGCACCACATCACAACGACTTCTCCACGCTCACCAACTCCTCAATCGTCTGTTCTACTGCCGCCCAATCGCCACCAATATCTTTCACACAGCCCTTGATTGGTAGCCTCCCACCCTCTAGGTTTCCCATCCCCAGCACCCTGGCCACACACTCCTTGATGCCCACCACGGCCCACTTGACGCACACAAGCTCACTCGCCTTACTTACCAACCACTGGAGTTGCCTCGCCTCCACCAGCGCCTCCTCCGTCATCGGGAGAGTAGTTGCCAGCTGATACAGTCTGACGACGGTCTTTGGAAACGTTGCTGCAAGACCATCAATCACGCCGGCGCCGCCGATCATGACAACGGGTAGGAGCTGCTGCCCCTGCCCGCTATACAGCCGGAACGCCTTATGGGCGATCTTGGGTGAAAGTGCAACCTGTGCGTGGTGCGAGATGTTGCCGTGTGAGAACTTGGCGCCGACGATGTTGGGATGCTGTGAGAGGCGCTCGAAGGTCTCCATAGAGATCTGGATGTTATTTGATACTCCGGGATAATGGTATCTACACACATTAAATGCACAATCAGCCCACATATTCAACATAAACGACGTACCAAAAGCACAACTCACACCAATATCGGCAGCGGTGATGCATCCGCAACAGCACTATACCACGCCTCCACATTCGCCTGACTCACCTGCCCCGCAAAATACCCCGGCGCCAGCACAAGCCCAAACTGGGCCCCCGCCTCACCCGCCTCCACTAGTAGCTCCACCGTCTCGCCCACGGTCCCCGCCATAGTCCCCGCCATCAACGGGTATCCCTCGAATCCATTCTGGTTCAGCGCTGCACGCACAGCGCTTATCATCTCGCTGCGCTCGGCGCGCGACAGGTGCACGGCCTCGCCCGTGGAGCCCAGCAGCACGATGCCCGCGATGCCGTTGCGCGCAAGGTGCAATGAGTGTGCGGCCTGAGTGGCGGTGTCGAGGGCGCCAGCGGGCGTAAAGAAGGTGGGGACGGGGACCCAGACGCCGGGGGTGGGGATGGAGGACATTATTTTGTGTGTGTGTGTGTGTTTTGGGGGGGCGGGATGAGGGACGAGTGAGAGATTGTGATTGGGAGGGGTTTGGTTGGTATGTACTTAGGTAGATAGGTAGAGTAGATAGATAGTTATTTAGTGGGTGATAGGTAATTATTTGCCTGCGGATACATCTTAAATATCATATATGCACTCTTTTGTTTTTTTGTTTTTTTGGAGTGATGATGCGTAGCCGCCGGGTATAGAACAGAGCTGAATGTTTTCCGGGCCGGTTCCGGGCCCGGGTATGATAGGTACATAAGTGGGTGAGTGTTTGATGCACTGCATAGTGGTATATCCGCTACATTACCGGTATGTAGGGTGTGGGGGACTGGCATGGCCGGCGTCTATGTGGGGGTTGGGTGTGGTGATTGGTTGGTGCGATACTACATGTAATATTAATGATTGATGATAATTGATGGGATGAACACCTTGCTGATGCTTGGTATACAGTATCATTGGGAAGGAGCATAATGCATTGGTTTGCAGTTGAGTGGTGATGGTAATAATCCATCTTCTTTGCATGAGATTGTAGTTGGGATAGATATATTGATCTCTTGGTGGACATATCTGATTGTTTGACTCTGTAATTATGATCATATTATCTCGGTTTGGAGTCTTTGTACATAGCTTAAACAAAAAAAAAAGACATTTATGATCAAACTAATTTTATCTTCAAAAGCTTCGAAATTTATTGGATATCAAGTTTACCACCCACTATCTACATCTCCAGACACAACACCCTACCATTCCCTAACACTCCCATCCTCTCCCACAAACGCCCCACTTCTCCACGGCCTCCCCCTCCCACTCAACCTCCTCACCGCCTCCTCATCTACCTCAATACCCAACCCCGGCCCCGCACACACCTTCACAAACCCGTCCGTCACCTCAAACGCCTCCTTATTCGTCACATACGTCCCGATATCCTCCTCCCCCGCCTCGGTGTTATAGTGAATCCCCAGCGACATCTCCTGTATCACGTGGTTCTGCGTCGCCGCCGCAACCTGCAGACACGCTGCGAGCGCTATGGACCCCAGCGGGCAGTGCGGCGCCAAAGCCACGTCAAACGCCTCCGCCATGGCCGCAATCCGCCGTATCTCAGAGATGCCGCCGACATGGCAGATGTCAGGCTGTAGAATATCTACGCAGCCCAAGAACGGCTTCACGTCCCACCGGCTGTACAGGCGCTCGCCCAGTGCGATGGGGGTTGTTGTGAGACCTGCCAGCTCCCGGATCCCCTCGGGGTGCTCGGACAGTAGTGGTTCTTCGATGAAGAGGGGACGGTGGGGCTCGAGGAGCTTGGCAAGCTGCTTGGCCATGGGTTTGTGGAGGCGGCCGTGGAAATCGATGCCTGCGTCGAGGCCGAGGGATTTGACTGTTTGGAGGCGGTCGACGCAGGAGTCGAGGGCGGTGGGGGAGTCGAGCCAGGCGACATCGCCGGTGGCATTCATTTTGATAGCGCGGAAACCTTGTGACATGCGTGCTTCGCTGTGGATGGGTGTCAGCATTATGTAGGTGGATTTATGGTGGTGAAGAGGTCAATGATTGGGCTTACGCTTGGAGTTTAACATCGGATGGTTTGTCGCCGCCAATCCAGGCGTAGACTTTGATCTTCTCGCGGACCTTACCGCCGAGGAGCTCGTAGATGGGAATGTTGAGGCCGCGGGCTAGAGGTAGAGTAGGTCAGTATCGTCTATAAAGTGGGCGCATGGAGGCGGGCAGGCGAGAAGTTTAATTACCTTTCAAGTCCCAGAGTGCAATATCAATTCCCGACAGCGCAGACTGGAATACGGGCCCCCCACGATAGAACCCAAGTCTCCAAACACTCTGCCATATCTTCTCAATCTCGCTATTCCCAATGTTAGCACTTACTCTCTAAACCCCGAAAAGAAGGAGAAGAAGAAGAAGAAAAGAGTTATGTAATACACACTTTGCTTCACACCCTACAAGGCGCTCCCGCAGCTCTTCCAGCGCTCCCTCAACAGCCTCCGTGTGGCCTTCCAGCGATGCCTCACCCCAGCCGTAGCCACCATTTTCGGCTGTGATCTTGACGTACAGCCAGCGCGGCGGTACACGGAAGTACTCAATGGTGGTGATTTTGGGCATTCTGTGCGTGTGTGTATATTGCTGGATGCTACTTGCGGAGTTGGAGGCTCAATGTCGATTTGATTTTGCTGGTATATGGGTATGCAAGTACATATTTACAAATGTATTTAATGTCATTCTTTTCCTTTGGGAGGGGTGGGCTGCTTTTCCGGCGTAGGCGCCGGCGCCGGCACGGATACGAGATGCTTTGCGGCTAGATGACCGGCTGTGGGGGGGGCGGATATATATGTATGCATGCTTCCCCGCGTTTTGGAACGCGGGTAGAGGATGAGTGCAGATGTGCGTTCTGTAGAATGCTTGCCTCCATATAGACGGATAGGTGTAACGTTTGGCAGGAGATCGGCGTTCTAGGTGTTGTTTATTAATTAGTAGAGAGACTAGTTTGGGGATAGCGCTGCGGTGAGTTACTTGGCCCCGGGGGGGGGGGGGGGGGTCTGGTGTTACTAATATTTTGGACCGCATCCAAAACAACTACATGTACCTACTTGGGTGTCTGGGTGATCATATGAGGAGACACACTATTGGTTGGATCCCCCGAGGTTTATCCGGAGAATAGTGATAGGTGTACCTAGAGCTGTGATGGCCCGGTTAGAGTATCACATCTGTAACCGCAGCTAGAAAGGTACATACATATATATATCGACTGTGTGTGGTTGGATTAGAAAAGAGATGACGTCCTATCCTAGAATCCTGTCTATGTAGCTCCATGAATAAAGAAGCAAATGAGCAAGTATAGGGGGAGACCGTGGCCCCAGCTACACACATGATTGGTGACCGGCCACAAAGCACGCGTCACTCGCCAGCGTCCCTAACTCTTGATATTTCCCAGTAAACCTAGCCCTCTATTGCGGCTCTTTCGCTGGTGCTATCCACGCTGAGCTAGTGTAGCTATCATGGGCAGTTCAGTTTCATCTCAATATCTGCGGAGCGGGCTGCGAACGATTCCACGCTTGTTTGTGGTCCGCTGCGCAGTATCCGATTAAATCTCCAGTAGGAAGGAAGGGTTAGATGGTAAAATATGGCAATGCTCCATCGACTTGGAGGTACATACCATGATAGCCCGGTATAAAAGCTATAACATCACGAGGTAGCTAGTCCAGGGTTAAGATTTCGGAGTTAAGCATTCCACGTAGTGGACATACTACCAGTCCGGTCATCTATTCGTGAAGCAAGATATTTTGTTGGCTTGAAGTACATGTATGTGAAATGTTGATAGCTGGTCTCATTGATGATCGAGATGAAGGGGGGTTTCTTCGTGGTCGCTTCTTAAGACCTTATCCTTCACTGAAAGGGGACACGTATTGGAGACATAGCTCCCTTGTCCTAGTGCCACTATCTTTACCAGCGCTATAGCCCAATCATATGTACCATGCTTCTTGTAGTAAAATAAAGTAGAGCACTGTAGCCCTCCTCTCACCATGGTATTAGTGCTAGGATCAAGAGGTTCCGGCGGGGCTTGGCTCACACGCTCTCACTCGGGATGGTCTATCGTCTTTCAGGGTTGAGGTGCTGTATTTCGAGATGGGAAATGTAATCAAATCTTGAAGCTGATATGTAGCTTGGAAAAAATAGCTCACAGAAAGAATAGCTCGTGCTCAAAAATACATGCCGAAGCCTTTGGTAAATCTGGTCTTGGCGCTGTCACAAGCATCAGCTCTCGTACTTCTCTTCATCTCTCGTGTATTACTACATACTTTGCCACTTCACCGGTGTCTTCCCCTATCTAGACACAAGTACGTTACAGAGTTGCTGATAGCTGTCGAAGCGGCCGCTCAGCCTATGTGGAAGATATATCACCCTTTACATGTTCAGGATCTGAAATTAGATTTTCATTTAGACTTGGCTAGTGATACTTTTTTTCTTCCTGGCTCAATAAAGCGGGATGGTGACAATATCCTTTACTGTTCATTGAACAGCGTTACGGTAATCTAAGAGTAGTGAGTTGACCCATAGCTTATAGCTACATGTATTGCTATACGTATCTCAAACCAGCTGACAAATTGTATGGAGGTTTATCACAGATGAGCTCGAGATAGAACGTTTTATCTGAGATCCAGTTCTTATGCATATATATATATATATATATTCGTTACATCGTTGGATGTAGGTACGAGCCTCCAATCTACCTATCACTAAAGCTTATGAATCCCTTGCATACAGTTGCATCCAAAATTTAGCAAACAAATAAATTAACAAGAACGAGTGAGTGGGACTGGAAACAAAACACCCAGGAAAAAAATACAACCATTTACTCCCCAAAAACCTTACAATGCAATTATTCATAGGGACACCCTTCCACTCCCTTTAGCATATTTCCCGATCCTTAAAACGAGCTATTTTGCAAGGTCAACACATGCGCACGGCCGGGCACGGGGTAACAGATATATGTAACTTACATCCTCACGTTACCAAGCGCCTTCCTGACACTAGGTGGATTCAGTACCATATCTCTTGTACCCGGCGGTTTGATCTCCCTCTTTCTATTCCCAAATCGATCACACACCTCCTCTAGCGGGACTCCCTCCTGCTTCGGCGGGCTCTTAGTTCTCCCCCATCTCCTCCGCCCCTTCTCGGCTTGGATCCTCGCCCTCTCTTTATCAATCTCCCTCTCCCCCTCCGGCAAGACCTCTAGCGCCCGGCGACGAACAAATCGGTCGGGGATACTCGATGTCACGATATCATAATTCGGGGGAATTCCCGGCGAGACCTCGCCAGGGGATGTTACGGGCGGGAGAAGAGATGAGTAGTGTTGGGAGCTACTACTAGCCGGGGAAGCTGGGGTCTCAAAAAGGGACGAGTAGTGCTGGTGGTACTGGCGGTGTGATTCTGGTACTTGGCTTGAAGAGCTTGGGGGATGTGGTTTTCGCGCACTGGAAGCTTCTTCTCCTTGCTGCTGCTGTCTAGGAATGGGGATCTGCTGTCCCGCCGTACTGGCCCCCGCTGCAACTTCCTCGTATGATGGTGGCGCCTCCGCTTCGCTGTTGCCACGGCCGGCTGGAGACAACGGGTCCAACCTCGTGTGTCGCGGGATATCACTCATTCTCGATGTTGGGGTTTGAATGTACTGCGGTGGATAGTTGAGCAACTGTCGTGGGAATGATCTGTTGAAGCTCGAGCGATGACGATGCAGCCTTTAGGATCCTGACCACCCGCAGGACAGCACCGGGTTTATATTACAGGTAGGTTGGGAGCTGCTCCGCCCGCATCACGTGAAAGATAGGCTGGGAGTACGCTTGGCGGGGATGATCCCACCTTGGCGGTGAGCAAAGCCTCCGCACTCCGTCTATTAGCAGCACGAGCTTTGCTCTATTAGGTAATGATGACCAAGTGATCCGCAGAACTAGAGGCTAGAACAAGGCTTAAATGTGCGGCTTTGGAGAAGGAATTCAGTGTGGTGAAAAGTGGTGAATATTGAAATTCAAGCTCAAGCTTGTGCTGGCCATGGCGGTGGTTGAGGTAGGATAATGTAGCCGAAGATTAAGTTATGTGGTTGGGCCCATAGCAATTGGAGCCATGGCGGGGTTTAAATAACTGCTTCTCCATGTCGTCAAGTTATACCTCGGTGGGGAAACGGATTCACGACTGAAACGATACCGGAGAATTTAAAAGTTAGACTACTATCCAAGTGGAATGGTTAGACCATGTAGAGTAGGGAATACAGATTTACAATCTGCCCGCACTGCCAGTGGATAAGTCCTGACCCGAAGAAAGAAAAAACGGTTCGTACTGCCAATCATATTTTTTCTCCTTATCTCCAGCTCTGTCACTTCAAAAAGAAAATTCAATAATATTCGGATCAAGAGCCGCAGTATGAGCAAGGCAAACAGGCCATTGGAGCGTTGGACCAGGCGTTGATGATTTAAGGATTCGGAGGCACGGCCGAGCGAATGCAATCATCTACAGTCGCAACTCGCTATGCCGGAACTCAATATGTCGGATCCCTTGCTATCCCGGATGGATTTGGCTGATACCCTCATTCCTCACCAAAATTAATTTGCTATCCCGGATTTTGGCCTTCTCGTACCGTATGGGAAACTGGCCAACTCTCTGACCCCTGTCTCCATACAAATAATATTTGCTATCCCGGATCCACTAGTCCATACACAGCTAGATTTTCCCATTCACTGAAGGTCGAATTCTGAGGTTTTGAACACTTTTCCCCCTTCAAAATTGAACCCTTTTCCCCTTCAAAATTGAAGCGGAGAAAACTCTATCAGACATCAAGTACTGCTAGCACTCGATACTATTAGAAGCTGAGCTCTTGAAGCAAAAAAAATGGTTCAGAGGTGATAATGGAGTAAATCTAGGGTTAGGTTTATTTGTTGAGGATTTATTTGCTGTCCCGGATGATTTGCTATCCCGTACGAAATGGGCTGAATCTTGGCCATCCGGCATAGCGAGTTGCGACTGTACATAGAGGTTAAATATGTCTCAGATTTGCTTTAGGGTTTTCTGGGTGCATGTGCGCTCAGGCCTCTGTACTCAGGCCATATGATCATCTCAACGTGTGAGGTGTGGCTCAACCAATATTTGCATAGAGTATCACTCGGAACAGAAAGCAAAGTTTCACCTCTTTTTGTTTCAAACCACTATTAAATATTACTAACACTATGGGTACGGTATATAACTACATGTCTAATTGTCCAAAACTAATAGCAAACTCCTAAGCCTCGCAGAGAATTCCGTCGGTCTCCACCCAGTCCTCACTACCAACACCAGTGTGCGCATAGAATACTGAGTTAGGATCACGGAGCTTCTTGACAACATAAAGCCCAGGGTAGTGAGATCCATAGAACGACTGCTGGAAGTTGGGTTCGTTGTAAGCCGCCTCAGAGAGGTAGGCACCGGCGCCGGGAGTAATCTTCTGGATCTTTGAAAGATACTCGGTAACCCAGTAGTCACGGAGCGCCTCAACCTCTGCCGGTGTGGAGCCGGTAGGAACAATGTATCCAGAGATGACGTGGAGTCCGTTCTGCCTCCATGCAGGGTTGACAGCGTTAAGAGACATCAAAGCACCAGCCTTGTATTCGGGCTGAATACTGAATCCGACAGCAGTGAGTCCGGTGTTGGTCAGGTCTTGGAGGTATGACATAACGCCCTCGGTGTTCTTCTCGAGGACTTTTCGAGGAACCAGACGAGAGATAGTCCCGGACTGAAGACCAGCAGGCTCAGGTCCGAATGAGTAGTACCAAGCATCGTAGAAGCCCTTGTACTGGGTGGCGGTCGCGTTGTATGTCACTCCGAGAGACTCAAGAGTGGTGTAGAAGTCTGAAAGAAGGCCATTGACCTCGCTGACAGTCATATCGGGAGCAAAGATTGGGATACAGCTGAGAGAGGTGTTGGAGGTCATGTAGTAGGTGTAGATTCCCTGATCAGCCATGTTTGGAAGAACCTCATGGAACGCAGTCACAGCCTTCCAGAAGTTTTCGTAGTTGGAAGAGTTGAAAGTCAATGGCAGAGTGGTCACCGGAACGTCCTTCCATGTCCTGACGGTCATGCTAATGACAACGGCGAAGGTTCCACCACCACCACCGCGGAGAGCCCAGAATAGATCGGGGTTTGTGAGAGGTCCAACTTTCCGGTAAACACCATCTGCAGTGACGACTTCCATAGCAAGGACCTGGTCTGCGGCCATACCGTACTTGGAGGAGAGAGGGGAGTGACCACCACCTTGGATGTATCCACCAATGAAACCGACAGTCTTCTGCTCACCACCGACAAACATAACACCCTTGGCGTTTGCTTTGGAATAGGCTTCCTGGACTTCGATACCGGCACCGACCTTGGCTGCAGTTCCCTTGTATCCGAGAAGGGGCTCGGAGTATGAGTCGTAGAATGTTACATCTTTGAGGTTGTGGGTCCAGAGAGAAAGAGCTCCGCGTGCGGTACTCTTGCCCAAGAAATCGTGACCGGTGTTCTTGACTACGAGTCTGATGTTATTTTTGCGGGCAAAGTTGATACCAGCTTGAACATGGGTGTAATCGGTTACCTAAATGGGTGAGTTAATAAATATCAAGAGAGGAGAAGAAAGAAGAAGTGTCTTTAGTTTGAATTTGCTTACATTAATAGAGTATGATGGGTAGAACCCCTGAGTACAGCTAGCAGTAGGGTCTGATGTTGGCAGACAAGTGTTATTTGAAAAGAGTGGTGCCATAATTGAAGCCGGGTCTAAGATCAAATATTAATCAACCTCTCCTACTAATAGTAAAATTCGCTCAATTTGGAATTATTCTCTTACCAGAAACATGCAGAGAAGCGGACATCCAATTATCAGTAACATATGTGCATTTCTCCGCATCATAGTCGGGTTCCGACTCGTAACATACGGACGCCAATGGCACCACCTTGATCAAGCGACCCGAAACAGTGGTATTCAGGGCCGCCCAATCAGATTCTGAAGGCCATGCTGCATCTGCTGGTGAAATTTTGCATGAAGATGTTGTACGAGGTTTATGAACCGCTGCAGCAGAGGTTATATCAAAAAACGCAGCAATAGCACCGAAGAGCAGCGGTGTGCTGACACGAATGAAAACCATTATGGGTGCTAAATAAAGAGAGAAAAAGGGTGGGAACTGGATTAATGACCGTTGCAAGTGATTGAACCGGTTTGCAGAGGATGAAGAGCTCCCATCTATGTGGAAGATCTCAAAGAATATATACTGGTTCTACAAGGCCGGCCATGCGCGTTTCCACGTGGGGAGGGAGCGGGTGAGCAGGGATAACGAAAGCCACCTTCGAATCTCGCGACCGCCGCATCTGCTGCCGGATTCCTTTGATGCCCTAACTACTCCCTAGCTATTGCGTTTTGGTACAAGGCATCATCCTCGGTACCACTCGCTACGAGAAGCTCAGGTAGAGAGTATGGGCGGTACTGTAGTCTAAGAGTAGCAGTGAGTGGTATCCACCCCATACCTACTAATGTGTGTACTCCCCCCCTTGTCGTGAATCTAGTTGCTACCACACTGGTAACGAGTAGATGGTATGGTTCCCCCTTGTAATAATTACATCTGCTAATGCAGAAATGTACTTTTAATTTCGATTAACAGGGGCAGCGATGGGTTCACATTGCCTACTATCGTGAACGGGGCTTCTGCTAGACGCCATAAGCGTCAGAATGTGGTACGACCCCCCAAATTATTTAATCAATTGTGGCGTTCTGGAATGCGTAATGTTCCTAATGCTCTACCCGGAAAAGGGCTTTCTGCAATAATGGTACGGAAAGATTTAGATGTCCCGGAACCCGTTGTTGACAGATGAGAACGACGGCATCTTCCCAAGCCCTGGTCCTAGAAGATTCGATCGAATGCGCGCATATCTGCATGTTCCTAATAAACATGACTGAGGAAGCTGGAGGTTGGTACGATTCATATAGCCCTTTTATCACTTCGAGTATTCTTAGGTATGTGAGGTATCTAGGCACTTTACTACAAAGTACGTACTCTACTATAGAGCGAGTGGGTACATATATTTGCTAAGGAATCCACCCCTGTCAAAACCGATTATCTATCAAGTCAATCATATGTGTATGTACCACACCCTGACTGCCTGCAGACTCCCCTCTTTTAGATGCACCTTAATATTTGACTTGCGCCTACACTACAGGAAACGTTACCAGGATTTCACTCGTCGGATTACTCCTTCCGAGCAGACTTCATTTTACTTTGCAGATTCATCTGTGGGCTATGTATGTTCTGAATGGAGGGAGTACCGACACCTCTCAAAAAAGGTCTTAACTCTACGCCTCCCTTCTCGCGACCGATAAATGGATTCGTAGGAGAACGGCGTTATTTGTCCCGATGGGTTGGGCTCGGGCCCTGGGGTACGACTTTTATACGGTTTGCGTTGGTGGCGCCCTCATGTTCTACTCTGAGGAGACATCGCATCGTGCATAACTCTGCAGGGTACGGCAGGTAGATAATAGAAAGTTCCGAGTTCCGAGAAGGTGGGGCAAATGACAGCTTGGTAAGTGTGTACAAACCTAGGAAACTGGTGGTAAGTCGATGGATTTTGTCCCAATTTATTATTTATCTGCACAAATTATTACTTACCCTAGCTCACCTTTCTCCCCTGATACTGATATGATAGAGTGCCTAACTACTAAGCTAAATACAAAAAACGAATTATTAAGGCCTAGCAGAATTGCCTGGGTACCCCGAACTACCCTGGCCCCACTAAGCTTAAAATGGAGTTTCTAATAAGGATGCTAAGCCCGCTCTCAGACCCTGCGGGGTGCACATGTCTCAGGTCGTTTATATGCATGGAAGCGATAGCAGTGCTAGTCTTTGGCTCTGTAGGCTGTGGCATTTTCGGTGGTTCCGAACCGTCTTCTTTCAAGGGCATTTTACGATACTACTTGAGAGGAGGTGGGCTCATTTCTAGGTAGCAGAAAACAACAATCCCGGTGCCTCAATCTTAGCCACGTAGGCGTAGGTATGGACATACCTACTTCATAGATGCTCTGGATCTATAAGACATGGCGTGTGTGGGTGTGGGCGTGCTTTAAGCTAGATTTTCTTACAAAAGATCTTATAGGTGCGCAATGAGAGGTACTGAGTACTCTACCTGGGCAGGTAGGTATGTGCTCGTTATGACCACACTCTTATAAATATTTCCCGGGAAAAACACAGGCGAAAAAAGAACGCACAGAGATGTCTCGGAAAACACGAACCTGCATGATTAAACCGCACAAACAATAAGCCATTATTTCCATCTTAGCATTCCTCTGCTATATATCAAGGATGGCAAATGCAGGATTTTTGGGTGCGGTGGACATCGAAATTAATATATGGGTTCTTCTGGCGCCACTGATTCTCTTCATCAGCAGCCAGGTTTTATCTGCGTGTACGCCCCACTTCAGCTTGCTCTTGGTATTAATGCATTCTTCTGGTATGCTTTACCGACGGATCCTTAAAAGGATTCTTGACGAAAGTAGAGTAGTCGAACCACGGGAGAGCCCTAATTGAAGTCAGGTCACCATAGAAGTTTCTATTGACAATTCCACCAACTTCACGCTATTGGATTCATGAAGTCATTGTCGGCTGAGGCTGTCACTAGCTCTCCATCATGTCAATCGGGAGTGATCCTTTAGGTGTTCTACTTACTAGACGTATATAGGATGGCCCATTGGAGCCAAGTACACATATATTTGTCTTGCATACATAATAGGGCGACCTACTGCGTCAAGCATGGTCTACCCCGAAGATAATTGTCAACAAAGTAAATTATTCATATCTACAAGAGAAAAAAAGGATCACCCAATATATCTTCCTTCAGACTTAAAGGGGAGGTTTCCTATCATAACGAGCTTCTTGCTCAAGGGTTGCGGGAACAGAAACCAATTCCCAAGTACTTTTTTTTCTTTCTCAAACAATGCAATATTAAGTAACGTCGGCCGCGGCAAGCTATATCCGGCGCCCACTCTGTATTGTCGAGACACTCTCCCCGCGCTCCTCGACATCTACCATGATATCCATAGTCTTCGTGATCCCATTCGGACCGTAATTGATGATGTGCTCCTCGCTCTCATTGTCCTTCGTCGCATGGCTGCCATGGTGGTGAAGGTTCTCTTCGTCGGACTTGCGGCACGTTATTGCAACCCCATGGCCATATTCCGGTTCCGCACTCGCTCCTCTACCGCTAAGTGACCCCAGCGCATACATGTTGCCTGATTTCTTTGCACCACCGCTGAGGCCGCTTATGCCGCTGCTCCCCGTCCTTGAGCGGCCGAACACCGAGGGTAGCATTCGGCCCATCAAGGGCTTGAGTGCCGGGAGCGACGCGCAGATTATCCCGATGTTGTACTCGATGCAGGACCAATTTGAGAGATCGACGCCGTGCCCTAGGGAGGGATGAGTATTAGTAATTGCACGCAGGTAATTTATATGGTGGATAATTATGATTTGCGATATATGCATTGCAGATTAATTGGAGGGGCATTGGCTTACATGTCACATCGACTTGTTGAGAAAGACGGAACAAAAGACTGAGACGGATACAACTCGCAATACAGACACTGCAATCACCAATATCTCCACATTAGCAATCTTATCCCTCAACTCCCCAATCTCTGGCAATCAATCAACCGTGCCGCAATGGCAAAGGACAATACTCACAATGCCCCCAGGCCCAAAATGAATCCCAACGCCAATTTCTGCGCCGTCGGCAGCTTCAGCTTCCACAGCGTCGGCAGCGGCAGCACAAACACAATAAAGTCATTCACGATATTGATGATGGCCGTGCTCTTAAAGAAGGTCATCTGGTCAATACACTTTCCACCAGGGATCGTGGTGTCGTAGACAAAAGCGACCGGCGTGCACTGGAAGATGTCGCCGAGCGTCACGGCAATGCCGAAGGCGATCGAGAACCCGATGACGATCTTGACGGTGCGCATGTATTGCGCGTTGGGCGAGAGGCGGCGGTAGAAGAGGAGGATGGAGAGCCTGGTCATGAGCAGGATGGGCATGTAGAGGATTTGCACGACGAATGACATCTGCGGCCATTGGAGCGCATTGTTAGTATTCTCGTTGAAACGAAAATGGTAAAGATATTTTTGGGAGGATGTGGGTATGATTGACAGCGGGTTCGGGTATATGCGATGTGTACCTTGAGGGAGGGTGCCAATGATAGGTTCGGTGGAACATCCCACAGGTGAAGTCCTGTGCCGTATCGTGTAGCTGCAAACAATCATTTCTTAGCTTTATGCCCACTCATGTCTTCAATTCACCGCACTGAGTAGAATAAAGATATTATCACATACCCATACACCCTAATGTAGTCTCAATCACCGCAAACAACTATATCACAGACCCAAATTAGTCTCTCTCCACCAAAACATTCTGCAATCCACCATATAAATTAAAAAAAGGATCCAACTCACCATAGCCACCGAAATCGCCAAATCATCCGTCCCCCAGAACCTCATAATCTTCGTCCTTGTATAGACCCTCGCCGACACAATCAGGAACGCCAGCACCGTCAGCCCAATCTGCACACCCAGCAGCTCGGGCACTCTTGTTTCCGGGTTGACATAGTTTGGGATATGTGTCGTCGTTGCCATAGATAACCACTATCTCTCTCCTCTCCTCTCCCCGTCTTCTTGATATATCGATATCGATATCAATGATCCTATTAGTTATAAACGTTATAGTAACCTATAGCTAGCGTTATACTAGTAGTAGTATAGTACAAAAGCAAGTTGCACTGCCGATCGCAGGTATCCCCCCTCGAAGTAGTAAAGGAGCGACGAAATACTGGCAGATTTAGTATGAGGCGGTTGAAGAGTCTAAGAATGTGCGAAAGCCCATCTCAAAGCCTGGGGGTGGGAGGGGCGGGTGCCGGTGGAATACTAGATATTTATGGGCTGGGTCTGTAGTGGCAGTAGTGGTAGTAGCAGTAGTGGGTGGTGGGCTCCATGGAGCTACATATATGGACAGCAGCTTATGTATACTTAGTTTATTAGCTGCCATACCAGCTAACTGGCTAGCCCAATATCTTGATACGAAATGGGGATGTAATGTATGGATAGATGGGATGGATGCGAGGAGGTGGGGGTGAAAATTCTACAGAAAATTGTGTACAGTGCAGGTACTTTAGGAATGATGTGCCTGATCCTATCCCATCACATACCCACCAGACAGTCCCCGCCCGCTCATGGGGAGATCTTTACGTTACGCTAGAGGTGGGTAGGTGTGCCATGCGTCTCGTTCATCCAACTATCCCTCGATCCTCCATCCATGACCAGCTATCTATCCCATCCCGTGGGAACGATTACGAGCGCCGGGCTAGAGTGGCGTATGGGTAAAGTTTCCAGGGAAATATTAACAAATATTACCCAGTACTGCAAGGAAGCAGAAGCGGAATGTCTTGAATTGAGAAGCTGGAGATGCTGCCCTCGTACATAGTCTAGAGTACTCTCTACCGCCTAACCTGCATGTTCGGACATAATTAAAATAATCTGCATTATCCTTTTTCTATATTTTTTTCCCACCGCCATATCTACATACTTGTGCACGTTCTCACTCTACCTTAGAATGAAAGGTAGCGATCAGATCGCTTTCTTCAGCATTATCTTACTACCTCTACCATATGAGCCTTTTGAACACATACCAATTGTCCCTTGTGTTTAAAGCACATGTATTTTCGGCAAATCTTCCTGTGTTAGATCTTTACTTTAGGCAACCGAGATGTCTCTTCCCTCAACTCCATTGTGCATACATCCAGTTTGAATACGCGGGGAAAGGGAAGCATACGATACCTCGGTTGTGGCACTGTCGTTGATTCTACCACCTAAAACTCTGCATTAATGCAGGCTTTATCCCTGGATAATCTCATGAAACCATCCATCTAATAACTGGCTCTCTAACCTAGAGTAACGGTAATGCTCTGCGTAATGATACTTATACCCATACACTGAGTTAACACCGAAAGAGCACTGACCAACTGACCAACTGTAGGATAGAGAGAGAAAAGGGGAGAAAATTGGTAATAGGGGACCTTTGGCGATAAGACTTCTCCATTATCGTACCATATGAATTTTACTACTCAGGTAGGTAAATATAAGTGAGCGTTGCCAAATTGAGGTCCACAAGAGTTCTGTGTCGGTACGCAAAATGTGGAGCTGAAAAAGATGTCACATTTTAATTGATGTCTTTCTCAACGATTGCTCATCATCATCCCCAAGGAAGCTTCGCCATACCACGCGACATGGACCCGGCATCGCGGGAAGCGACTCCTGAGCCAGCCCAACCGAGAAACCACGTTACACAACCTAATGAACTCACTAACCACTACTAATTAATTCCATAAAGGGTAAGGCGGCATCTTCTGCACTCTTGTCTCGGAAATCTTGACTTCAGGGGTGCAAAAGACAAAAACTCTAGATCTTCTCATGGGCCAAGAAATCGGGTCGAATAAGCACCATTTCTAGTGGCCAGAGAAAATACCATTGGTGCTGTCTTAGATGATGCAGCTTCGAGTTCTTTTCAACCTGTAAATACACCTCGGGGAGTTTTGTTGATGGCTAGATCATGGAACTAATTATCCATCTAACTTTCCATAGTTCCTTTCCGGCCTAGAATATCAACAAGTAATCAAATCATGCACCTCTATCATTGTCTCTCAGTGGTTTTTGTATACGTCTTAGGTTTCCCCCGTGTCATCATGTAAGGTTCGCGAATGTGCTACTGTACTTGTGATCCCACAGTCTTTCGTGGGGTTAGCCATCTTCTCGCTAAGTCTAGTAACATTCCTTTTGACTCATATGCATCACCTTATTCTTTGAATGACTTACAATACGCTTAGTTATTGTTATCGTTACTTCATAACCAGAGAATGAGACAGGAAGGCATGTTCAGTTCACAGGAATTTGTTATCAACGTCGGAGTATCAAATTATCCTCTTTGAAGTGCCGCTTGTGGAACTAAAGATCGTGAGTTATTTAACATCACCCATTATAAATGAGTATATTTTCGGAAGCATAACACATACATACGTCTTTCAGTTCTGCATGCACTTCAAGGATCTTAGTGCTCAAAGGTAAGCCTGGGCTAGAGTGAGCTAGTGAGGTCTATCAAAGACAGCTTTTGCCAGTCATTAGCTCCATAATCAACAACAGGCGAAAGCCATTTTAATGCCATTGGACGCACATACAAGCTAGATCAATAGATCTCTCCAAGGAAACCGTCGTTGTGATGTCCTTCAATGCTCGAAACTGAAGTTACAAGGTAGTGCTTGTCTCTAGCACCCGTGCCAAGACTTGCCTAAAATCTTAGGTTTTGTTTCAGCTCCCGAGCGAAGCCATTGTTGTGTTTAGGTTTATGCCTGTCCTACAGACAAAGATTACGTCGACGTCGTCTCTGATTTTGGAATAAAAATGAGCGATCGAAGCTTTTAGACTCAGAATTAGAGAATTAAAGGTGATGGCCAGTATGTCATGCAGGAGAAATATTTGTTGGTATCCCAAGCCAAATGTCTCCGAGCCTCCCTCGGATTTGGAATAATGGCATGATATTTGACTTGTAGACAATGCACACTTAATTCGGTGTACCAAATATGGATTCCAGACGTTCATGGCACATATATCTCACAATTGATGGCCCTTGTATTAAGCAAATGTCAATCCCGAGACACCTCCGTGCGTACGTCCTAGGTTCCCGGACTCCGCTTACATTCAGGAACAAGTAAATCTAAGATTAGTGCAAGGGTTTCCCAGTAAGAGAGTCACAGTTTCAAAATTGACGATGGACGGCTGATGAGGATCGTGGATATACCCAGTAGTAAGCTTGTCTATCCAGGGTAATTCACTGAAACCCCACTCCCCTATCTCGTGATTCTAGAAGCCTATGCGTTCGTCTGCTCAAGTTTGTATCTCCATTGAGCGATCGGTGAATGCTCCTAGGCCATGGGTTTGTCTTCCTGGACGAGCGAATCTGACGGCTTGGAAAAGGAAGGACGGATGAAAGACGGGAGGGATGGGGAAATAAGAAGGGTGGTGATCAAAAAGAATTCTAAAATGTTGCCCGCGCGTAGCACGTATCTTGATGGATATGACAAGTGGAGATTTGGTAACATCTAGCGAGACTACCACAGTAGGTACTATTAGCTCGTGCCATAGTATGAGATTAAAGTGTCGTAAAGTGAAAACCCGCGCAAAATCTTGACCAGACCACCGAGTGACAATTTGTGATTATAGAAATAATTAGGATAATGGATATTCTGAGCCCCTGATTTCCCCGCACACCTTCTTTCGTAACCCAATATGTAGCACGTGTAGCACTTGCTTTGCACTGCCTGGTACCATTATCTCTACCCAACCCATAAATTCGTTTATCTATCGGAATAGATTACTTTCTTTATTTTCGTTGTCGTCGTCCCTGAAAATTAAAGAGCCAATACAATTTGACAGCTTGTATACAGCTCACCTTTTCGGGTTTCCCGCACACGCATAAATTAGTAAATAGGTAATTGCTAGTTCCGGTAAACTCCGTGGAATATTTATGAAGAGTTCACCCTTTCCAGTTGAATACTAAACATTAGAGTCGAAAAATCTTTATCTTCCTCGCTAATATTTGGACAGCTGCAATAACCGAGTTGGAGTGCCAGTGGAACCCCAATAGTGTGCTGCGGACTTCTTTCCGATGAACATCGATCTATTAGCCTATTATTTGGTCGCTAGGTCTTCTTATTCGGCAAGAGATAACCGTAGGATAGGTGCATAATGGTAGTACTCGCCTACCAGCACAAGAACCAGAACATGCGAGTGACCAAGTCAACGATTATTTGTATGGAATGGTAACGTTCTAGAATTCCGCTATACTCCTTGACTTTGGCAACAGCATTTTCTGGTTCTTACGCTGGTAGGCAAGTACCCCCTAACAGTATGACTAAACTGTGGATAATGTTATTCCTTGACAGTAAAATTAGTAGAGCCGAAGCTGAATAAAAATAATAACTAGACCCGCAGTAGCGCCCCGGCGCGAGAGGTCGCTGCCTTCACACTATCATTTTGGGTCTATACAGAGAACCAATGAGTGGTGACCATATTGTTCAGTAATTTATAATTTCTATCTACCTAAAAAGGCTGCGGATCGATCGCAGTAGTACGCACATACCTACGTACCTATACCAATATCAGATCAATGTAAACTCGGCCGAGAGAGGCTCATAGTACAGTCGCCCGCCGCTATAACGAACGTGCATATTGAGCAACTTTCCGCTCAGTATAGCAGATTATTCGGTACAGCAGACCAAACTCTTTGCCGGAAAAAAGCCAGCCCAAGTGGTTCGGTACAGCAAATATTCGGTATACAAGCGTTCGCTACAACGGCGGGCGACTGCACTCTCAACAACCCCTTCAATGCCACCTCCCATGAGATTGTGTGGCCAATCAATCATACAATTGAGCTTGTATGGCCCACGTGACTGATCGTTTCCAAGTACGGATCAGTTATTCCAACGGATCCAGGCTATATATTGATTCCCAGGTTTTTCAAAGAATAATAATACATCGCACGAATGTTACACTTCCCGGAGGGTCTCGGGGTAGTAACTTCAGAAGAGCTTTTGTCCCGTTAGCCCCTTGATGCGGCCTGTAATGATAATGGTGCCGGGTTTGATATGTACTGATGGATATTGCATCCAGGTAGTAGAAACCTTCCCATAAGCAATAAAATGATTCTATTTCAATAGTCTATTGCAATAGAAGATGATTTTTGAACAGATCAGGCTCCCGTGATTGCTATACAGCGTAGGGTAAGCTTGTTGTAGATGTATGTGAAGTGACCTATTGGCCGAGTCAGCTACTGAAACCCTGTTTTAGACAATTGTTTCTACGATAATTCTACCTTACGCTATAGACTCCTAGAGATAATCGGCTCTTAGTACAAAGCAGGCGTCGTGAAGCCATCTTTTGGTACTATTTTTCGATTTTTCGCGCTAGCAAAGTATCCTCTCTATTTCAATAGATAGAAGTATATCTATCGAATGGCCCCCTCGGAAAGGGGGCCTATAACAAACAAATAGATCCTTCGTTTGATAGAACCTCAAAACTTTGTATATTCGGCACTAGAACGAGCTCTATCGCCAACGGGGAGGCGTTTAGTATTCCATAACTATCAATTGTCAAGTCAGTAGCACTTCCACCAACACCCACCGACAAGCTTGAGAGAATCAAATCTCAATGACATAAAAATCAAGAACATACCTACCGCAGTATTTGAGAAAATTCGCTGAGACACCACATGCAGGAGTATTAGGTATGCCAACCATAGGCAGTCTTTGGACGTCAAAATGCAAGTTTTGGTAGAGAATATCCCCTGCTGTAGCGCAACAAAATTTCTCAGATTTTGCGGTTTGTAGAAAATGTAGGGAATGGGGCGGTGAAGGACGCAGGCCGTGCCATAACCTCAGTCTTGGCACACAAACGTCTACTCTACATGTATGTGGACTTTGGCGGGGTAATTATCAATGCGGGGCACAGAATTAAAGACTTGTAAAAAAAAAAAAAAAAAAAAAACAATGCTGTACTTTTGCTGAGAACTTATAGCGTGCAATTTCTGCTCATAGGACGTCAACAGGCGAGATATCTTTTTCTCCCAAGCTAGTCAAGTCGAAAGGATAGCACAATCGGGCTGTACTGGCCAGTGGAGGTCTGGATCAATACAGATCGGCCATTAATGTACAGATATGTATGTAGAAGCCATGCAACTGGTACTGAATTCTCGATCATGGTATCCGTTTTGCATGGTTGACGAATTGAGGAATGAACCACGGCCCGTAGCTTGTAGTTATAATTATGCATATATGGATGGGCAACCTTGCGATCATGAAGCCCCAAAACTCTACCAAAACTTCCATTTAGAGCTCCCCAGTGACTACCATATTCCGGCTCTAAAACAGCCCTCTCTCCTTCTGTGTATTGGTTTCTTTTTCACCCACCACCTACTTGTATCTCGCCGGTTGCCTGCGTAAACAATGTCCGTTGCCAAGAAAAGCACACAAAGCGAGTGATTTACCATGATTGACGGGCAGCTACATGTTCTCCCGCAGAACAGGATCAAGTTTTGGATATTACCGAGGAAGTACACACACAAAAAAGAGGAAGAAAGACATCTACACAGTAGGGAAAAAAAAAGTTAAAAGATCTATGATATTAATACCTCTATCTAATTCGCTCCCCCCCAATGTCCCAAAAGTCAGATAAACAAGGAAAAAAAAAAAAAAAAAAAAAAAGTCAGAAGCGTCTCAATTACTGTCCATGAAAAAAAGTTTACATCAAAGATAGCACACCTCTATGATATGTACATATCCTCGTTCATCCCACTCCGCATGCCTTTTATTGTTTTCAACCTTCATGTTCCCGTGAAGAAACATCAAAAATGAAAACAACAAAAAGGGTCGAAAGTGACGACCAAAGGACTTCACCGAATCAAATCATACCCTCTCTATCAATTTCGATCATCCCACTCCGTATATCCGTTTTTTGTTCTTCGTCTTCATGACCGTGCTGTCGCAAAGGGCCCAAGAAGAAAAGAAACAACAAAAGGGGACGAAAGTGATGACCAAAAGCCTCATGAACCAAATCGTACCCTCTCAATCCCAGACCGCCCCAACCGCCTTCCTCCAGTTTGTTTCTGTTTCTCACCATCTGTGCGCAAGCACGACGATAGGAAGACGAAAACAAAAAAGAAGGAACGCAAGGAACAGTCCAGTACGAGAGGGCACGATTTTTCCCAACCCCCAACCCCAAACCACCTCACATCGCGCGCCTTTTCTTGTATCACCCCCTTTCACCGTCCACGGAGTGGAAATAGAATTGAAGCCATATAAGAAAAGGAGTGGAAGAGGTGGTGAAGGGGATTGGGAAGGATTCATACTCGTGCTCGTACTCTTGTCCAGCCATAGTCATCACGTCCATTTTCTTGTCAAAACATGCCATTCATGCAGCTCGAATCAAGCCAAAAGAAAAGAGAATTGACAAGAGAAGGGCAGCAAGAGCGAATGGTGGCGGCAAGAGTGGAGAGACAGAGTGAGAAGGAAGAGAGAGGAGGGAAGAGGAGAAAGGATATTGTTGAGAATGGGAAGAAGAAAGAAAAGGAGGAGAAGTGGGGGGTTTATAAAGGATAGGATTTGCGACGATGCGTGCGTAAATACAGGTTAGCGACTGCTGTTCTTGGGCTTCGTACTTTACCCACATCAATCCTGCGGTGGCACAGCTGTGGGGGGGTTTTTTTTTTGGAAGAGACGTGTCCTTCCTACAATGTGCTCCTGTCCCAGACCACACCCACAGCCACCTACCCGTGGACAGGGCTTTTCCCCCACTACGCAGCTTGGTCTCCTGCTTACCTCGACCCACTGTATGTGTATTGTAACCTGGCTATCTTCAAAATAAAATAAAAGGTTCGCCATCTCTTTGTGCGTACAGTTCTTTTTGCTGTCTGGTATTTTGAGTGAAGCCAGCACCCGAAATAGAGGTTATACCGAAATATCATGCTGCAATTTCTCCAACAGCTCCCCCCGTAATAAGCATCCCAACCGTAATGAGCTAAACCAACCAATCAATAAACATTTCAATTTATTTGTTGCCCAAAAAAAAAACCGCATGCTCCATTATGAAGCACGCGGTTGCGCCCTAACCAGCAGTCGCAAGTGTACGTCTTGGCACACGAATAAAATTCGCTTTTAAGCGTAGGGTGGGAACGTCACTAACTAGCACTCGCAGAATCCGTCATTAAAAAGCACTCGCTCTTGGCAAAACTGGGACTCCCCATGATAATTGATATTTGAAAACATTTACTCCACCAAGGGACTATGACGAGGTATTTTTGTTGGAGAGAAAGGCACGCAGGCAAAGTCCCCGCCTTCTACCCTGCTCTCCCGCTGTTTTTCCTCCTGTCAAGAGTCGAAAAATAAGATTTGAGGGTTACCAAGAAGTGCTTTTATGTAAATTTCTGTTACCGTAGAAGAGTATGTAATTCCGGCTGCCCGGCCTGCAAAAGTTTTCTTGCTCCCTCTGCACGCTGTGGAGGCTTGCAGTTCCATTGTGTGGCCAAGATTTCCCACAGTGGGCAGTAGGCAGCGGGCTCTGTAGGCCGAGAAACATTTCACTGCAATAAACCAAACCACCACATAACAATTTTCTCTCCCCCCACCCTCCTACCACGTAGGACGTTTTTTCTTCTCTTTTCCTCTTTCAAGTACCAATATTCCCCCTCCTTGGTCACGTAAAAAAAACTCCTCCTCTCCCTTCCTCCATCACTTCTCAATCCTCCCTCTCCTCAATCACGCACAAATCTTCTTCCCTCTTCGTCACATACCAATCTTTCCCCTCATCCTTCACGTACGAGTCCTCTTCTTCTTCTTCCCCACCACTACATCACCAGGATCCGAGAAACCCCATTTTTCTCCAATCCAATCACCGCAAATCAGTGCAACTCAGAAAGATTTTAATCACCACAACACCCACCCCTCTCCCCCTTTCAATCCACCAACCTCCATTCACTATGGAAAATCGCAGAGCTCTCATAAGACTCGCTTACTACCAGGAAGAGGTACTCCACTTACTCTCCAAACTTCGAGTTCAAGTCCACAACCATGCCGACTGCCACAAGTTTGAGGAATTCCACAAGCTCCTCCGGGAGACTGAACTTGCCGCTTCTCAAATTTCTGTAAATTTCTGCAACGATGATGACCAGCGAAATCTTGAGTCTGGTTTTCACTCTGGTAAGGAAAATCACTCCAAAATCCTTGATCACCACCAAAGTATCAATGACAGAGAACTGATCAAAGAAAAACTTGAAAATAGCTTTTTTAAGAGCCTCTGCGGCTCTTCCACAGGCCCCCCCGGTTCAAGAAGTCCCGGCTCGTAAAGTCGATCCAGGTGAGTCTATGAAAATATTAAATATTCCAACATTAATTAGCGGGAAAAAACAAAGCTAATCGATCCAAAAGCTCATGTGCAGCAACACTTCCCGGAGGGATGGCTCGAAAATCCTAGGCCTGCCCCGGCACCTCCTGGTCGTCAGAGGGATCCTATCATTGGATCCAATTCTCCTTCTATAGTTATTGACCCTTTCCACTGGGGACAGCCTGTCCCTACCCTTCCAGACCATCAGAGGGATCTTATCATTGGAACCCGCTCCACTTCCGTGGTGATTGATCCTCCCCAGTTGAGACAGGCGGCCCCGCACCACGAGATGGCTATTGAGGACCATGAGCTCCTGATTGACCTCGGTCAAGACCAGCCGGAAGCAGCCTTCGGAATATCTCAGGCAGAGAAACGTCTCCCGGCTGCCCTGGACCCCTTTGAATCTCCTCTACATTCGGCTGCGCCGTCTGAAGTATCTTCATTTGGAGCCAGCGATAGCTTTGTGACCCGCAGTGGCTGGAGCTTTAGGCGTAGGTTGGATATCGACGACGATCAGTATTGGGAGGACATCCAGTACGTGGATAGGGACGAGGCAGAAAGCGCCAACAGGGCTGGGGGTGCTATTGATACCGAGAATGCCTCAGAGCAAAGCACCAGTAGTGAGGAGAAGGATGAGATCGATTGGAACACTAGGACGCGTGTTTACGCCGGCCCCTGTCGTTACTTCTAGTAGTTAGTCTTTTAGGTCCTTAATTGAAAAGAGTACCCGGTACCTGCATGGATTGAGCAGTGAAGATGGTATTTGAATACAATGTCGATGAGCATGAGGTTGTAGAAGTTTAGGTGATGGAAGGCTCTCTGTCGTGGAAGAGTCGAGGTTGAGTCGGAGCCCTAGCGATTAAGCTTCGACGGGTCGGATGCATACATGATCCCAGACAACGGCTACATGTAGTGCTGTCATCCATGCTCACGAGCTATTAAACGAAGCCCTATAATATCTCGCTTGGTTAGCTTTGAACCTTGTCTTGTAAATATTTATTGTGGCTGTGTCCGTATTGTGCCGTTTGAATATCTTCTTACACATTCTTTTATTCTATAAGCGGGCTCGACGTTTTATATCTATGTACAGAGTAGCAGTGTTTAGCTGCAGCATACATCATCTTGAATCTACACCTGGTGGACTACATGTGGCAACCATGATTGGTCGTTGGTGTCGGTTCCCGTTTTCATAAATTGTGAAGAAGAAAGTAACAGAAAAGCATCGAGAAAAATCGAGGTCTATCTAGAATACATGTATTATTCAAGTTGCATGATGTAGGAATCGATATGAGAGAGGGAGCACATCCCAATTCCATTTACTTATAGTTGGAGACATGACACGCAACCTAGTATATAGACGTAACGTTGTCTTAATGATTATAAGCAGATGAATACTATGTAAGTACACGCACTCAGAGACAGAGATAACAGGATCTCATCCCCATTTCCTTTTATCTCCGCTGAGTTTATCTGGCTCGACAAATAACTAACAGTATGTCTGGCCAGAAAACTCGCCTCATTCACAGTCTTTGCTACCTGGATTTTGTTCATTATCAAGTACAATTCACAAGCTTAACCTAAACGCAAGACCATCGGCTCATCCTACCACAAGGTATAGCCATAACGGGGAATGGTCGAACAACCTGTGTACTTATCGCGTCTAAACCAATCAGGCTGTTTTTAGGGCACTAGAAGTTAGTTCGACTCCATCAAAGAAAAAGATAAATGCAGTACAGGAGTGGGTTATAGCTGACAGCATCGAGTCGCGGTGCATGGGTTCTCACTCGAACGTTGATTCTAACTGCATTTAGTGTTGGTTACCAGATCCCAAAAGCGGGTTTTGAAATCGCTATCTACTATGTTTGGAATCACTACTCTGTTTGGCATTGTTACTAATTTTTCCACCAATCAGGGGCCAGGCCTCTAAGCCCGAGCGAGTTTGATACATGGATGCAGGCAGGTATCATTGGCACCTAACCACAAACAACTTACTTCTCTTCTCACCAACTCGGACTACACTTAAGTATCTCGGCCCCATGTGCTCACCGTGTTTCACTGTTTCTCCTTCCCCACCATTCAGATCCCGGTGCAGATCCTGCTCCATACCTCGGTAGTTGTTCAGCCGCAACCTCGGCACCTCCCACAGCTCCATCTCTGCACATGAGCTCTCCACACAAGTATCTACAAAACACCAAAACCTCCCCAGCATCATATCCCTCCCCAGCTCCACCCCACAAATCAGCCCACAATGGCCGGCCCCATCCGTCACCCCATCGACCTCCGCTCCCTCGAGTCCTACCTCGAGACCCACGCACCCCACATCAAGACCCCTCTCAGCGCACAGCAGTTTGGCTACGGCCAGTCAAACCCAACATACCTCCTCACCTCCACGCCCACCGGCGCGCAGTATGTGCTCCGCAAGAAGCCGCCTGGCCAGCTCCTCAGCAAGACAGCACACCAGGTCGAGCGCGAATACAAGGTGCTGAAGGCGCTCTCCACGGCGGGCGGCGATGTCCCAGCGCCAAAAGTGTACTGTCTGTGCGAGGACACGGGGGTGCTGGGGAGTGCTTTCTACGTGTGTGGCCCCACCTAACCCACCTACCCACCTACCCACCTACCTGCCTACAATTGACGCACGGGAATGGACGGAATAGCTGACACATGGGGGTGAAGATAATGGAGTACCTCAACGGCCGAATCTTCGACGATCCGTCGCTGCCTGGCGTGGCCGCAGAGGCACGGGCAGTAATGTGGAAGAGCGCAATCACGACACTGGCGAAGCTGCACGCGATTGACCCCGCGGTGAATGAGGGGCTGCGCAGCTTTGGGCGGCCGAATGGGTTCTATGGCAGGCAGATCAAGACGCTGTCGACCATTGAGGCGGCGCAGGCGGCGACGAAGGATGTCAAGACGGGGAAGGAGGTGGGGAAGGTTCCGAGGTTTGAGGAGATGGTTTGTCTTTTTTCTCCTCGAATTGTGGTTATTGTTGTAGGAATGGGTAGGCTGATTGATGGGCGGAGGGGTGGTATAGATGAAGTTCTTTAGCACAACGCAGCCGAAAGACCAGAGTGCTGTGATCCATGGAGACTACAAGATCGATAATCTCGTCTTCCACCCGACAGAGCCCCATGTGATCGGTATCCTCGACTGGGAGCTCTCAACAATTGGGCACCCACTCAGCGACCTCGGTGCGTTCTTTCCCCGCTCTTCCTTCAATTGACCCCACCACTAACATCGCTCTAGCAAACCTTCTCCTCCCCTGGCAGCTTCTCCTCCCTACGGCAGCAGGCGTCAGTGTCATGAACGGCGACATCCGCTGCTTCCTCCCCGGCGCTACCCCCGGGCTGCCGACGCGCGAAGAGGCAATATCCTGGTACGCGGAAGCCTCCGGATGGAAAGTCAAGCGGAGTGAAATGCTATGGGGCGATGCGTTCGGCTTTGTCAGAAACGCTATCATCATGCAAGGGATTGGAGCGAGGGTTGCGAGGGGGCAGGCGAGCAGTGCGAAGGCGGAGGGGTATGGCAGTAGGGTGCCGGCGTTTGCGGCGTGCGCTTGGAGGTGAGTTGCATGTCCCAATCTTGGAGTGTAATGTTGTGGGTTGAGAGCTGGCTGGCTGACTTGTGGGTATGTAGATGTATTGAGATGAGTGAGGAGGAGCGCGCGAAGGAGGAGAGGGCGGGGGCGAAACTGTAGTGGTTTCTTTGGGACTTGTTAGATGGGCCTTGTTTTTCTGTTCTGTTCTTTTTTTTCTTTCGTTTTATGGTAGCGGATTAATATGAATTTACAGACGCCAGATTTCTTTTGCTGCCCCCCCACGTTCCGCGAGAAAGCTGGCCTCCCTGGATTATGGTTGTTGGGTGGAATTATACTACAGCGATCATTGACCTTGATATCCCTCTCTTCCCGTACCGTGATGTTGTTTATGGCCATAACGGGGCGCCCCCGGAAGAACAGTGGATGGATAGACTCGGGAGTATCTAGGAGCGGTATGCGCGTTTAATTGGGTAGTTGATGATATTGAGGCTGGCAGTAATTTCTTGTGTTTACAAGAAAAACCCTTGGGGCCAATGATTGCACCCTCTACTAGCTAGGCATAAACTACATGTAGGCATGCGTAAACTTATCAGCTAAAAGTCCCGGGGACAATTAAAGACCATATAAATCTCGTCTAGAATACTGCTTAGATATGGCTTTTATGGCTGATTGGTGCAGCGGAGCCGAGAAAACGTAGCGGGGTCTGTGCTGTTTTAATGGTGGCCTATTTATCCATATATACTTAGTGCTAACGTTTTTTTAAGTAGAAGTAGGTCTATATACAGCCACTCTGCAAAAGTGTTTGTGATTTAGTTTTAACGTCAGTGCGTAGTGTGGCGCACCCGTAATGTTGATGTTATGAATGCTGAGATTAAAAGCGGCGAAAAATATATAATATAGTTCGTGACTATTAAAGGTAGGCCATTGATCTTATTCCTCATTGATTCCAGGTGCCATTGGTCACTGGGAAAGTAATCACACTTTTACAGAGCTGTAGGCAGCCAAGACTGGAGATTGTTACTATTTTTTCCTTCCTAAATCAGGGAGAAAAAAAAAAAAGGAAGAAAAATATTTTATCCTCCTAGCAAAAGAGTTCGGAGCACTGCTTATAGCAGTGCTCTTACATCTCTCTGTCTACATCCGGATTGAGGGTGGGTTGAACGACCACAGAGTCTGAACTCTATACCGGTCGGCCATTCAACCCCATGGCTACAATGATTTCGTTAGTGCTTTTGGCTGTGACTGGACTGGGCAAGTCGGCTCTCGTTTTTGAGCTGGATAGGGAGGGAGCCAAGACTGGAGATTGTTACATACTATTTTTTTTTTTTTTGTTTAATTTATTAATTGCATGCAGACCGTAGTCTATGGCAATTAGAGTACTAGCGTAATCACTGTGTGTGTGCCTACATGTATTTCTTGTTTTAACAGCTAAGTACATGTATGTATGTACATGACCAATGGCGCCCAAAATCAATGAAGGAGATTAATGATCTACTTTCTGTTATATAGTCACGAACCATATTATATATTTTTCGTTCCTTTGAATCCAAACATTAATAACATCAACTTGACGGGTGCGCCACACTGCGCACTGAAATTAAAAACTAAATCACAAACACTTTTGCAGAGTGGCTGTATCTACGCAAAGAACAGCTCATGAATGAATACAACCTTTTGCACATCTAACAGTAACACCAACGACATGGTATCGATAGGGTGTGAACAGAGGGGAGCAAGTAGTATTACTACCGCAAAGCCATAATGTTTACCAAGGACGGTAGAGGAAGTGGCCCTCCACATCTTTCTTACAGTCACAACACATAGGTGAGGAATCCATCACACTTAAATCCAACAATAATCAATTCTCCCTATCAATAATCTACACTACATAAAAAAAAAATATCCAAAAGAAACCTCCTCGCCATCTACCATCCCCCCTCTGTCCATCTCTTTACAAACCTCCCCACCAACCCACCCCCCACCACATCCACCGCGCCCCCCACCGCAGCGCTCCACCTCCTCGTCACCTCCGTCTCAAACTCCAGCCCCTTCCTCCCCGGCATGTCGTTGTCATACTTATCCTCAAAGAACCTCGTCAGCTTCACCGTCGGGTTTCTCACGGGGTCCTGGTCGCCGTCGCGCAGCCGCTGTACCCACTCGCGCTGCGGGACGACCTCAAAGTCGAGACCAGCGGCTCGAAGCGCCGGTAGCAGGTCGTGGGTCCAGGAGAAGACGCGCGGGTTCAGCACGTGATAGACGGTGGTGGGTGTGTCCTGTGGGAGGGGGCAGGAGAGGCCAGAGAGCTCTAGGATCGCCTGGGCGACTGTATCTACCGGCATCCACGATGGTGTCTATCACCACCAGTCACTCAGTCAGCACACCTTACAGCCCAAAAGAAAACCGAACGAGAAGAAAAAAAAGAAAAAAAGAGAACATAGATGAAACAAACCTCATCCAGATCCGGCAACACGCCCAACGTGACTGCACTCCTAATCATCAACGGGATCGCCTCCGTCCCACTCCACACCCCCACCCTACTATCCCCCACAATCTGTCCAATCCTCAACACCCTCGCATGCACCCCTGCCCCACTCGCCGCCGCACCCACGATCCTCTCCGTCACCAGTTTCGACCTCGCATACCCCATCCCCTGCGCGTGCGCCAGCTCCGGTACCTGCGTCTCCTTAATCCTCGCTGGCAGCGGCGTCCCCGCCGCCGCCGAGATAGAGCTGCAGAAGAAGAAGCGCGCCGGACGCGGCGTGTGCACGGACAGACATAGGCGGAGGAAGTTGTGTGCGCCGGCGATGTGGTGCGTCTCGAATGAGGCGACGCCCATGTTGAAATTTACAGCCCAGGCGCTGTGGACCACGGCCGTGAGGGTGTTGCGGAGATGGGAGAGCGTGGCTGCGTCGAGGCCGAGGTCGGGGCAGCTGAAATCGCTGGGGAGGGCGGTGACTTTTGAGAGCTGCACGGCCGAGGGCTGGAGGCTGCGTTGCGCGAGGGAAGTGTGCACGCGGGCGAGTGCCTCTGCCGGCGACGGGGCGCGGACAAGGCAGTAAACACGTTTTACATTGTCGAGCGGCAGAATTTGCGCCAGGATGTGTGCCCCGAGCGAGCCCGTTGTTCCCGTTAAAATCTATCCCCCGAAATCCACATTCGTTAGTAACAGTTCAGTTCAGTGTCAATGATCGAACGGCAGGTAATGATCGAAAATGCAGGTTTCCACATACCACTGTCTCCCCGTCTACAACGGCGTTCCCGGGCACATGCGGTTCAAAGACCGAGTATTTCTCCACCAGGCGCTTCATGACCTCGACGTCGTCGACAAGGTCGATCTCGCTGCCCGTCCGCAGCGCATACAGGTACCGCGCCAGGCACTGCACATTCGGCTGCTCAAACACCACAATCTGCGAGAGCTTGCCACTGTTGCCATTGAAGCTCAGCGTCTTCTTGAGCTTGTTCCACACGCTGATGGCACGCAGGCTGTCTACGCCCGCCAAGAAGAAGTCTGACGTCGTTGACTCGAGCTCCACGCCCGTCTCTTTGAACAGCGAGAGCAGGAATGCCTCGAGTCCCGGAATGTCGAGCACAAGTGTCCCCTCGGCGGTGTTCTCGAATGCGGCGTAGATAGCTGAGATCTCAGGTTCGAACTGTTTATAGAATGCGGCGCGGATGACGGTGCCCTTGTCGGTGCTGGGGTAGTCGACGCCGCGGGCCACGACGCCAACCATCTCTTTTGATATCTGCGAGAACGACTCTGCGCGCGTATTTGCATCCTCGATTGCCGGCCACACACTATCACGAATCTCATCATCGCTCATTCCCGCAGCGTGCTCACTGGGTATCAGCAGGATGCCCGGCACGCTCTTTCCAATGCCAAAGACTACACACTCCTTCACGAGCGGATGCTCCCTCACTCTCCCCTCAATCGGGATCGGCAGCACCTTCTCCCCATTCACCAGCGTCACGCGGTCATCAATCCGGCCCAGATACTTCCACGCGCCCTCGATCGTGGCATGCTTCACAAACAGATCCCTCGTGCGGAAGCTATTCGGTGGCTCATCCGCATTACTGCAAACCTTTGCCTTCCACCCGTCCCGCACCACAACCTCATACGCATCGCTGCCCGCCACACGGTCCATCAGCAGATACGGCTCCAGCGCCTTGGGCACACGCACATAGTTCCACGCATCGTCGCCCGCAGGCCGAAACGACGTCATCAGCTGCCCTGTCTCCGTCGCGCCATAATGGCCCACCAAGTTGACGCCCGCCGCCACCAGCCGATCACCCAGCTCGTCGGGGCAGCTGCTTCCGCCGAACAGCACCAGCCGACACGCGCGCAGGGCCGCCACGCCACGGGGCGTCTCAGCGAGGACCTTCAGCGCGTAGGGGACGCCATAGAAGATCTGCGGCAGCGTGTGCTCCATCGCGGTGGCCAGGTTTGCGCCCGTGAGGGGCAAGTTGGGGTTAAAGAAGGATATGACGTTTGAAGAGAAGACGGCGCGCATGAACGAGGAGATGCCGTGGTTGTGGTACAGCGGCAGCGTGATGAAGCCGCGCAGCGGGAAGGAGGACGAGTAGTTGAACAGGCAGGCGGCGTGCGTCTGGAAGATTGGTTTTGGCAGACCCGTGGAGCCGGACGAGTGCACGATGAAGGCGATCTTTGCGGCCTCGGCGGGTGTGGAGCGGTGTAGGGTCAAGCGGGGCTGCGGCTGCTTCGCGGCGTAGGTACTCTGGGGGATGATTGTGAATGTGCGTAGGGCGGGCTTGGCTGCTCTTACGGCGGTGAGGAGCGTAGAAAAGGCGGGTGTTGTGATGATGGTTGTGCAGTTTGTGCTTGTGAGGAGTGCGGCGACGGCGTGTGCGGAGAGGCGGTTGGAGAGGAGGAGGACAGAGAAGCCGAGGCGCTGGAGACCAAAGAGGGTGGCGATGTAGTCGATGTTTGACGGTGCCAGGAGGGCCACTACTGTTCGTTCGCCCGCGTCGAAGGGGTCCTGGATATCACCACACATTCATATTAATATCCATATATATAACAAACATATATACCCAGCCAGCTAGAGCTAGTTACAAAACACCGCATAGAGTAGAGGTAGTAGAGAGCAATTGAAACATACACCAGGAGCCAGTCCCAGGCGAAGATACGCCCTCGCCGTGCCCTCCGCAAAGCCGTCTAGCATGCGCGCCGTGTACTGCACATAGTCCGTCAGCCCGCTCTCCGAGGCCGGATACGCGACCAGTGGCACGTCCGGCGCGGTGCGGGCGCGGTGCACGAGGAGGTCGTTGATTGTGTAGAGTACATCGCTGTCTTTGTTCTCCTCTGAGGTTTTGGTGGTGGTGGAGGAGGAGGCGTAGACGGGCTTGTCGTGGGCGTGGGCGGCGGGGAGCGTTAGTGCTGCGGAGCTCATTGTGGGTGCTGGGTGTGGGTGGTTGGTAAGAAGAGCAGCGTCAATGCCGCAGAATAACAAAGATAGAGATGAGGTATCGATGTTAGTTAGATATAGATGAGTATGAGATGAGTACAAGATGAGGTGGAGAGATATATGGAGAGCTCATGATGAAGACAAAAAAGAAAGTGAAACTCTGCGGCAATGCAGTAAATTAATAAATACGCCTTACCTACTTTCCCTCCTCCTCCTCCTTCTCCTCCTCCTCATCCTCCTTTGCCATTCTCCTTCTCCTATCCCCCCTCTAGCTAACCAATCCAACTACCCCCAATTACCCCAACTATTCCCAAGCTACCGCCCGATAAGACCCCCCCCCCCAGGATCCAAACCCGGAACTCAACCGGCCGGTACCGGATATCGATCGTGCATAGCATTTCCGGAAAACAGTGAGCTTTTCCGCGATAATCATGCACGAATGCGGTAGCGGACCGGGGGGTGGCGGTCCGAAGAGTATCCGGGTAAGGATATGTAACCGGGTAGTTTTTATTATTGTGTAGAGAACGGTAGGATCGAGTGATAGCCAGAAAGCACCTCGGTTTTAATTGGTGGGGTTATCGCGTGTGGGGTAGTTAGTTATATTGGGATGGGGGTAGAGGGAGGGAGAGAAAGATATAATATAATTACCCATTTCTACCCTCTAAAATACTACTAGCTATTTCTCCTACTATTTCTCCCACTAGCCAGCCAGGCCAGTGACAACCTAACCACTAAAAAAAAACGCACTCCAATCATTACCCGCCACCACCACCACCACAACCACCGTCAGAAACACCACCAATAATGTCACTCGGCCGCACCTTCACCCTCAACTCGGGGTACAAGATCCCCGCCATCGGTCTAGGAACCTGGGTATTCCCACCCCCTGATCTCCTCTCTTTCCCCATGCACCCCCATTTATGTACTCCCCCCACGAACAAAACTACTCACACAAAACAACCAGCAATCTGCCCCCAACGAAGTCGAAACCGCCGTCGAAACCGCGCTCAAGACTGGCTACCGCCACATTGACGCCGCCTCCGTCTACGGCAACGAGGCCGAAGTCGGCGCCGGCATCAAGGCCTCCGGCGTCCCGCGGGAAGAAATCTTTGTACCTCCCCCTCCCCTCCTCTCACTGCCCCAAAGTACTAACACTCCCTTAGGTAACCTCCAAACTCTGGAACAACGCGCACCGCGCCGCAGACGTCGAAAAAGCCCTCACAAAGTCCCTCTCCGACCTG
Organism: Morchella eximia; assembly: GCA_024713935.1. Taxonomy (NCBI): domain Eukaryota; kingdom Fungi; phylum Ascomycota; class Pezizomycetes; order Pezizales; family Morchellaceae; genus Morchella; species Morchella eximia. The sequence goes on from JAMGZG010000017.1 coordinate 1,422,699, forward strand.
CAGCTCACCTACGTAGACCTGTACCTGATCCACTGGCCCGTCGGCTTCGTCTCCTCGCCCGAAATCTTCCCGACCGAGCCCGACACGAACCTGATCGCGCTCGACAACGTGCCCATCAAAGAGACATGGCAGGCGCTCGAGCGCCTCGTCGAGGCGGGCAAGGTGCGCAGCATTGGCGTGAGTAACTTCACCAAGGAGAGGATCGAGGAGATTCTGGAGTTGTAAGTCTAGTCACTAGTGCACCCCGGTATACAAATTAGAAGCTACGAAGCTAGCTCCGAAGCTATGAGAGATTGTGAGAGAGAAAGAGAGAGAGAGAGCTGACAAGGATAAAAACACAACAGCGCAAAGATCCCCCCGGCCATAAACCAGATCGAAGCCCACCCCTACCTGCAACAGCCCCCACTCCTCACGTGGTGCAAAGCCCAGAACATCCTCATCACCGCCTACAGCCCGCTCGGCAACAACATCTACAACCTCCCGCGCGTCGTCGACGATCCGCTCGTCGTCGAAATCGCCTCCCAGCTCGGCAAGCAGCCCGCGCAGGTGCTCATCAACTGGGCTGTCCAGCGCGGGACCGTCGTGCTGCCCAAGAGCGTGACGCCGGCGAGAATCGCCTCCAATTTCGAGGAGTTTGTTGTCCCGGAGGAGGCGTTTGAGAAGATCGCGGCGCTGGAGAGGAAGGGGAGGATGAATTACCCGCTGAGGTGGGGAATTGATGTCTTTGGGGAGAAGAGTGAGGAAGAGGCGAAAAAGGTGGCGAGGGAATGGGCGGAGGGGCAGAAAAAGCTAAAGGCGGAGAAGGGGGGGAAGTAGAGTAGATTTGTATATATATCATGGTTTACTGAGCTCAATTAAGGGCGTAGGTGGATCATCTGTATAATTCCATCTGGGTTTTGGTGGTCTGTAAATTTATTTTCATTGATATGATCGCAAAATCTATACGGTATTAGCAGGCTAGCCAATAATTTCCGAAGATGCCGTTGATAAATATCAAAGCTATTACAGCTTTCTACAGAAATTCAAAGTACAAAATCCAATTATCTGTGCGTGACTGATTATGGTTCTGTTGGCACCCCAATAGCTTTGCTGATAGTCGATCCCAAGAACATAATATCTAGGAATATCATTTAGTACAAGCTAGCAGTTAAGACCATGCCAGATTTGTGACTTGTGGTACTACTTTGGGCCATTACTTGCTCGTCCAATTACCCTGAACCCCGAGACTCGAGCTGTCGCTGATACGTAGTCAGCCAGATTGTAGCTAGTCTTCAGATAAAACCCGCATTCTAATCATTGACCCCAATTGACCATAGGCAAACAGTACAGCATGGCCCATAGATCAACAGCCATCTCCCGCCCCAAACGAGCTCTCTCCACATCATCGCAAACCCCCAGGCACATCTATCTCGAGATCTTCCAGTCGCACCGCGGTGCCGGCACCCGACCCCTGCATCTCACTGCATGATGCTCCAGAGTGACACCCAATGACCCGGCTATACCCCACGCCAAGACCGCCCATATCCGCACTACATTTCCGCCCATAAGCAGGCCATTCCCGTACGTCCACAACCAAACACTCACCACACTCAAGCCTATTTTGTCCCCCCCCCTAATCAGATCATCTCTCAAATAAAAATAAAAAAATGTCACGGCAAACACCACGGATAACAAAAGAGCGCCAGCGCGTCAGCCGGGCCTGTGACGCTTGTAAAAAGTTTACCCCCCCCCCCCTCTAACCCAGAACGGCCCAATCATTGCATGATGCATGGCGGGATTGATATTCGATTATCAGAGTAGCCATGAGGAGAAAAACTAGATAGAACGGGACTAACGCATACTGGGACATTAGGAAGAAGATAAGATGCAGCGGGACACAACCTTGCGTGCGCTGTGTCGAGTGGACCATCGAGTGTCTATACAACGCCGAATACAATCGAGGCAAGCCGCGCTTAAAGACGTGGAAAGGCGACACCTTAGGTCGAGGGGGAGGATCTGTAACAGGGCTCAATAGTAGCAATAGTAGCAGCAGCGCTAGCGCCGTCGACGGCACTAGAAGCATTGGTGGTAGTGGCATGGATAGTAACAGTATTGGCAGTAGTTCTACTGCTGCTACTACTATCATTTCCGCTGCCAGAGTTCAAACACACCACCACAGCCCATTGCAGACGGCGGATACCATGATGCCCTCCTCCTCCGCCGGGGTCACCGCCGCCGCCGCCTCAAACTCTATCACCAACCCCCACTCGCAGATATCCACACCAGCGGCGAATCATGGTCGTACCTCTCTGTCTACGCCGCATTTGCACCCATCCTCACTCCGACCTGAGAGCTATTCCTCCCGCAACTCTCCAGAGCCCTTCCACACGGACCGTCAAGGCCAATATGTCGGCTCCTCATCCGGCGTGTCGTTCCTCCTCCGCGTACAGAAGCGCCTCCACCTCATAAACTCGCCAGAGTCGAACTCGGCAATCTTCCCTAGTGCTGACGGGCTACCGAGTAGCTATGACGCAGCATCGTTTATCTTGCCGCCCAAGCAGGATGCTGTGGAACTGCTAGAGGTGTATTTTAACTATGCGATGCCTACGTATCGATTTCTGCATAGGCCAACGGTCGAGGGCTGGCTGGACGAGTTCTATGAAAACTTTGAAGAGGGCGGTTGCGAGAGGGAGAAGACGGCGATATTATTGTTGATCTGGGCGCAGGCGAAGAAATACTCGGTGTTGACCAAGAGCCAGAAATCGAGTGATGGCGGGTGAGTTTATAATTTCCCATACCATTTAATATCAGCTAACGTCACACTGTCAGCGCCCGATACTTCCACGCAGCTGAGCGGCATCTTTCAGCAGATACAGGCCCAATACGCCTCACAAACGTGCAGGCCCGTCTCTGCCAGTGCTTCTACCTCCTGGCCTGCTCCCGTCTAAATCACTGCCGCTCCCTCTTTGGCACCATTGCCCACCTCATCCATGCCCTCGGGCTCCACCGCAAGCCTCGAAAGCCTCTCACCTCCGCTGCTACACCAATCGACCACATCGAGCAAGAGTGCCGCAAGCGTGTCTTCTGGTGCGCCTATAACATGGACAAATACCTCTCCGCGGTCCTCGGCCGCCCCAGCATCTTCCACGACGACGACGTCGACCAAGAACTCCCCTCCGAGGTCAACGACGAAGACCTGCAGCGTGATGGCACTGTGGGCCTGGGGGGAAGGTCACAGTGCATAATGACGGCGCCGGTCCTGCACGCTAAGTACGACTCCCATTGAATCTAATCATCACCCATCCATACATATGTATAGTTAGTAGTACCGTATTTCTCAAACCCTCCGCTCATAGACTCGGTCGCATCCTCTCGGGCCTCCTCAAGGAGCTCTACAGCATCCGCCGCACGCCAATGGCGCGAAGAGTCACGATCGCGACGCACTACACCACGCTGCTACAGGCATGGCGGGCAAGCCTTCCAGCGTTCCTCGACCCGGATAAGGTGGAGCCTTCGCTCCTGATCCCAATCTTGCAGCGCCAGAGCCGCATGCTAAGTCTGGCCTACGCACATACGGTTATATTAATTAATCGGCCATTCCTACTGAGCAGTTTTGCGAGTCTGAAATGGCGGAAAGGCCATGAAGCTGGCGAGTACGAGGGCAATGTCCGCCAGTGTTTAGACGCAGCCATGATCATTGCTGGGATTGTGGACGACTATAGTGCTGGGCAACAGGTGTTTTCTGCCTTCTGGGTAATTAGACCATAATCTTTCCATCTCTCGGGATGATGATGCTGATATACAGAGAATAGTTCACACAGTATGTAGCCTTCTGTGCGGTCGTAATACTCTATGTGTATACAATCCAACGCAAGCTCGACAGCCCGCTAGTGTGGGAAAAGTACTTCATAGCGGCCGAGAAGTGTCAAGAGCAGCTCATGACCGCCGCCAAAGACAACTCTCTCGCACAGCGGTACCGCATAGTGCTTGAAGAGCTGAAACTAGAGGCCACGGAACAGACGAGAGGGCAGCGGCAGCAGCAGGCAGTCGATACGTTTGGGATGATGGGCGGGTATGAGGGTGCGGTTTGGACGGAGGAGATTGAGGAGACGAGTCCGAACAGTATAATGGCAGACCTGACGTCGTGGGAGGAGTTCGACTATTTAGTGATGGATTGCCTAGGCAGCTCGGGGGCGGCGACGTTTGCAGAGGGCGTAGGGTTTCAGGATGCAGCGGCGTTGGGGATTGCGTTGTTGTGAGCTGAGGTTTCGTATTTACGTATTGATCGTTCTCAACGAACTGATATATGCAAACGTGAATCTCCTGAGCTGCTAGACCATCTTATTCGAGCGAGGATGATGATGGTGATAATGATAATGATAATGGTGGTGGTGTTCGTGATGATGATGATGGTGATGATGATGTTCTACGATGAAAAGATGAAGTGAAGTCTATACTAGGGCCTGTCTGTTCTGGCCACGTATTCTCGGCCGTCTCCACACCCAGCAAGTTTCCATTGCTGAGTTCTTTCGTACCAATTACATGTATCTAAGCGGCATGCGCCACACTGTGCTGGCTTAACCTGGGGAAGAATTTTACTTTTTTTTTGGAATTTGAGGTTGGCAAACATCTACACCATGTAGACAAACATGAAGTTCTACTTATCTTTCAACGATGAGTCGCTTTATTGAGAGGCTAGAAGAAAGTTTATGGAAAGTACTGCTGCTTGTATGCGCACAGTAATGGTACTCTCGACCTAGCCAAGACCTATCCCAGATGTATAGAGCTGCTAGCCTGGTTTTATGAGTTTAAAAACTTCTGGCAAAGTTTAGCAGGTTACTTTGATAATCTTATAAAACATCAACTATGCACTTATCTTCATCTAATTTAGCCACACTAGAAAAGAAATCGTACTAAAAATGGAACCAATAAAAACTGAGACCATATGTAAATTAGTTAAATTTTTAAAAGCCAATAGCACTGACTACATCCTTGTGATGGGAACCCGCTAACTACATGTAATAGATACAGCCATGACCCGAGTTCTGTTTGTTGTCGCACAGGTTAGCACATTCAAAGCCCCCAGATCTAGACCGTCTATCTTCTCCAGAGATCGAACAATATATACATGAAGCGAGGCACGGCATTTACATAATAACAAAGATAGGCCATATAAAATGATTTGAGCCACTAGAACAGAGATCAATAGAGAAATGGCGAACCCCAAAAATAAATCACTCCTCATCTTCATCCATCTTCTCTTTAGGTATCGAATCCTTGACCATACATATATAAAGAGATATGGTCCGGGTTCAATATCAAAAAAGAGATCGATAAGAAAGGTGGGACTCTGGTTTCATCTTCATCCATCTTCTCCTCTAGTATTGATTCCTGGACCACATATGAACAAATATGGTCCAGGGTTCAATATCAGAAAAGAGATCGATAAGAGAAAAATTGGAACGATGCTTTCATCTTCATCCATATCCTCTTCTTGTATTAATCACCGGACCACATCATGAGATCTTCGCCAGATATAATAGCAGAAAAGGGATCGATAAGAGAGAGGCGGAACGATGGCTTCATCTTCATCCATCATCTCTTCCGGTATCGAATTCTGAGCCACACCAAGAAGTATGGTCTAGTTTTCAATATCAGAGAAGAGATCGATAAGAGAGAGGCAGTATGATAGGAGCAAGTAAGAAAAAGAAAGAAGGCAATCCAAGACAGGCCTATTTAAGTAAACCCTGCGAACTAAGTGATTCGCCGAAGTAGAGGTTAACCCTGCCAATATCTTCTTGGCAATCATTTACATATGATTCGTACCTGTCTGTTCGCTTACGGGTTTTACATGTATCCCTAGCAACAAGTACAGGAATCCATTCGACATCAAATGCGGTCAGATATATATAAATAGGTGTTAGGATTATCTTTTGAATCCAGAAAAGTTGTAAGTAAATACAACGTATCAAACTCAGCTAATACATCCTGATCAATTCATGCTCTTGTGGATAAGACGGATTACATTAATATTCACCGAGCTAGACTACCCTGCATTTCTGCTTCTTTGGTGTATTCCGAGGTACGGCATCTTTCTTAGAAAACAATTCTTTCATGAAGGCTGACAGCCACATAGATTGTCATCATACGACTACATGTAGGAGTGTTGTTTGCAAATACCCATTAATGTCTTGACCCTCAAGTTCGATGATCACCAAATTAAGGGCCGAGTTTCTGGCCCAGATATAAGCTTGTCAATCTGGCAATCGATAGATGATACTCCCAGGGGCGATCTAGAGCAAAATGCAATCTCGAAAACAACCGGTAACCCCGAGTGATCGATGCTGAGGGCGTGGCGCAAAGTAAATGGGACATATTTTTGCAATTTCCCGAGTGCTCCATAGTGACGCACTCGAGGTTATACCGAGCACGTGACTGTGCAACACTACAAAAAGATACATCGCAAACATGTTCAAGACAGACCTCACAGATGTAACGGCTTATCAGTCTATATATCTGAGTCTGATAACCATACCTTGAGCCAAACCACAAGCACTCTGATACATCGCATCATTCTCCTCTCCGGGACAGCATCCACACGCTAACCAATAATCACAGCTCGAACGATAAAGCCCAGTGTCGCCAATCCCGAGATTCTAAGAAGTGCACTCCCCCACTGCCCTCTCTCTTTACTACTTTCTGCGCACGCCGAATTACCGATCCAAAGATTATCCTGCAGAAGCGAAAGATCTCACCTATCACTCAAGATTGTACCACGGGCAAATCATATCTTGAAACCGAATTGACTACGATAACGATCGAATGGGACACAATTGACGCCAAACATGGGTATTTGGCGGACCACAATATCGATGGATAACACTGCTGTAAACACCGCCTTCGTTCTAGATCCTGCCGTGATAATTCATGACCAATGAGACTAATGCGAACCTCAACTAGCTCGATGCAAGCCAAGAAAGCACACTGCGAAACACAAACCATGTGTCGATCCCTTCAACACAATTGGCTCCATCTTCGTCTCTTTTGCTTCCCCCCGCATCCTACGTGTTTTATCTTTACCTTTTTCTCCTACACACATCCTTTCCGGATTCCGCCACCTCACCAGAGCCTCATCTCTTTTTTTCTGCACTTACAAACCTGGCCTATCTGATTGAGAGTGACAGCTGGTATGGCAAAACTCAAATCCAGATATCGAATCAAAAATCCATCAATACATTACATTCGGGTGGGAGGCAGAAAAATTGCCGGCCTGCGCAGTATCCCATTTGTCTTCTGTGCTTCTGTGCTTCTAGAGCACCCTAGGGCGGTTCCCAAGTAAGGCTGAGTGAACACACAAATACACTCAAAGGGGACAGATAAGTGTTCCATTGTTGATTACTTAGCTACCGACATATTCACACACATGGGTACTCAACCACAACATGGGGGCTCCTCCCTCACTGGATGAGGGCTGAAGATGCGAAACTGAGCTACCTTAGGTTACCTATTCACATATCATCGACGAGCCTCACACGGTTTTGTCTCGGAAAAAATTATTCCGGGGACGTACGAAAAGAAAAGAAAAGAAGGGAAAAAAAAGATAGAGATCTGGTGAGATCCAAAGTTCGACGACATACATACATACTCTACCTAGTACCTAGCCTACATATTACAAAGCAGAAGAATCCCCGGAGAGAGAGATAAGTAGAGTATGTACCGGATAATTGTTTGGAATAGACCTACTTGAACAAGTATTACTGCCGGCACCGAACCTCCCCGGCCACCGGTTTGAGACATGCAGATAGACTTGGTCCGTGCTTGAGACCATCGAAATCCGGGCGGCTTTTTCGGCGAAGAACGGTTGATTGATTGCCGTGATTGATTGTGGTTCTCACTACTAGAGTAGCTAGTAGGAGTGAGTAGAGCAGGAGCCAGGCGTAGTTACGTGGGTGGTTGGTTCTGCATGATGTCAAGTTTTCTCCGATTCGGGCGGAACGGAGCGAAAGCACACAACTAAGGCAACAAATTTTCAAGGCAATGAATGGAGTGGATCAGATAGGCGACCATTCAAATACCAAGATGAAGATGTGCGCAGAAACAAGCATCTTATTAGGGGCCAGCAGCTAGATACATGGCTCCTCCCTTATCGATTTCAAGGCAACTATGGGCGAGCGGTGAAAAACTCCGAACCGTATACCATCCGTACAAAATCACAACCTTTCAGCCGTCAACCAGTGTTTTACTTCCAACCAACCACGACAACCACCGCTCTTACCGACTCACAATCGGAAGAAAGAAAGAAAATCCTTCGATCGAATGGCCTATTGATCAAGTGTGCAATATTCCTCAGCTGTATCGTTATCACAGATAAAATCCCAACAATTTTTTTTTTTCCCTTTCCTGCGCTTGTCTCCCACCCAGCCAGCCAGTGATAACCGCGCCCCCACAGCACAGCCGCGAGTGAGGGCTCATGATGGATCATAAATTCTCACTCTTACACCCCCACGCTCTCCGCCCGGCCGGTGGTTGTGTTCATGCAGCATGTGGGCCATCACTCGACAAAATTTCTCATTGGGGCGAAAGCCGGCAGCACGCATTGCAGCATCTTATTCGCGAGGTTTCATGCATGCATTACACTTTATTCGATTGCTACTTTACACGTGCATATATGTACCACCGGTCCCCATCGAAATAAAGAATTTCTAAATATAACACCCACGGCCACAGGGCATAGCCATGCAGCCGGTGAAGTAGAAAAGACACAGAAAGAGAGATAAATAGATAAAGATGGAAAAGATCTAGCTTATATATGTAATGGATACAAAGGGAAAAAATGGTTAAAAGAGCCGGGTTTTGTGAAAGAAAGAGTTCATCACACATTATGTACTCATAAAGGGTGAGTATATGTATGCATATATATATGTATACGCCAGATTCAAAAGGGATAAATAAAAAAAAAGCGCCTAGCTGAGCTGAACTGGCGGAACCTGGGACTGAAAGTGTTAGTGAAACATGCCGTCGGCTATAGGTCGCTATGACGATGATGTTGGTGTTGATGACAAAGGAAAAAGGTATTAAAAGGATCGTTTTTGTGATCGAATGAATGAGAGTGAGTACTGAGTGAGTTGACGATGAAACAGTACTGTTGTCATCCCCAACCCTCAGTTGTGCCGTGTCGCCAAGTTTTCCACATGGACGCGTTAAGAGAAACCCACAATGGGAAAAATATCGCCGTAAACAAAGGAAAGAAGAAAAAAAACCACCCTCCTATAATGAACCTCCCAAACAATCCGATATCCCCAGGGCCGTGAAAAAGAATACCCACAACCGGCCGAAAATTTGAAGAAAAAAAACAATGGAAACAGAAAAGAAAAGATTAAAACGGCCAGCCCGGCATCAGATCTTCTTTTTCAGAAAATCTCCGCCCAATGATAATAAGAAATAATTGAAAGAAAATTCATGGAAAGGTCCGCCATTTAGGCCTCCTCCTACTTTTTACCAAAGCCCCTGAACCAGCCCTTCTTCTTTTCCTTTAAGCTGGCCGCCGCTATACTCGGTGCCTTTTGCTTTTCCACGAGCACAACCGTTGCAGGCTTGCTCTCGCTCTCGACGGGGGTGATGCGGTAGCGCTCTCTAGTCTCTGAGAGTTGTGGGTTTGTAGTATTTGGAGGAAGCAATTGTGGTGATGACCGGGACTGCGGCGTCCGTGATTGTGACGATGGTGTTCTTGACTGTTGACGCGGTGGTGGCGTCCGTGATTGTGGTCGCGGCTGTGGTGTCCGCGATTGCTGACGCGGTGGGGAGACGACATTGCTACTTGCCTGTCGTGGCCTTACTTGCTGTGGGCGAGCCTGAGATTGTGGTGGTTGTGTTGGGCGCGGGGATTTCGTATTTACCCGCGGCGGGGGCGGCATCGAGGATGTTCGCTGTACGGTTGGTGGTGGCGGTGGGGGTGGCGGTGCGGCCTCAATGGCTAGTCTTCGTTGCCCCTGCACCTGCGGGGGAGCGGTACTCCTTCGGTCACCAGCTGTGAGCCTTTTTGGCTCTGGTGGTACCTCTGCCGCCGTCTCCTTTCCCTTCTCTACCTTGACTACCGCCCTACTCTCCATACCCCGTCGCTCCTTCACGGCGATCATATTCTCTACTCGGGTCTCGTCCATCTTCTCCCATAGCTCCCTTAATCCACCTTCACAGTTTTCCAGCGCGTCCTTGCACCCACCACATAGCCTTACTGCACACCATGTGCAGTAATAGCTCCTCTTCACGGGGACCCCACGGCCTTCAAACTCCATGGCGCGGCACATGGCACATAGGATACTATGCTGCTTGTTCCTAAATGGGGCCCATGTGTGGTCCACCGCGCAGTCGAGCTGTGTCGTTTGTAGTGGTGCCCATGTGTGTTTCGACATATTCGGAGCTGGCATGTGAATTGGGCTTGGCGGGCGTTGTGGTGGGCGCTGGAAACTGGTGGGGCGTTGGCGGGGTGGTGCGGGTGTGCTGGAGGCGGAGTCGACAAAGTTGACACGTTTACCGGCGGGGAGGACATTGGTAGATGATGCGGATGACGAGGCGGGGGTTGGGGGGCCACGGCTGTAAGGCTCGGTATTGGTGTGGATGGAGAGCTTTGTCGAAGACTTGGAGGAGGTGGAGTCTTCAGTGAGAGGAGGCGTGGATGGGCCCGGACGCATCACGGAGGGCGGGACAGGTGCTGCCGCTGTGGTTGTTTCCGGGGTGGGGGTGCTGGTGGGAGTGATGTAGTATGATAGCTGAGTGCTAAGTTCCGTGGCGGGTTTGGTGAGGTCAATGTGGGAAGGCCTGGTGGTTGGTGCAGACTGCGGGAGTGACGAAGTCCTGGAAGTGAATTTTGCACTTGCGGTTGCCATTGCGGGGTGCTGCGTGTCAACGGTGAGCGTGTCGGGGATAATGGGCGGCATTGTCCTTGTCATCATGGTTGTGGTGGCGGTAACAGTGGTGGTGGCTGATGGCATTTCTTCTTCTTCACTTGGATTTGTTGCAGCGGCCAGTGGTTCCGGTGACGTGCTGTTGTTCTTCTTCTTCTCTTCTTCTTCTTCTTCTTCTTCTTCTTCTTCTTCTTCTTCTTCTTCTTCTTCTTCTACTTTCTGCTGCGTCTGAACTGTAGTATTCTGGACCGTTGTGTTCTGAACTATTTCTTTCTGAGCAGTATTCTGAACTGTGGTACCCTGAACTGTGGTATCCCGACGTATTGCAGTGTCCACACGGGTTAGAGTATCCTGCGCTGTAGTACCCTGAGCTGTGGTAGTATCTCGACGAATTGCAGTATCCCGACGGACTAGAGTGTCCTGAACTGTAGTATCCCGACGAATTGCAGTATCCCGACGAATTAGATTACCCTGAACCGCTGTATCCTGAACTGTGGTAGTCGGAGCAGGAGAAAGATCTATAACCCCCGTATCCAACAAAGGCAATGAGAATTCCAATGGTGGTGCAGCAACAACAGGCGGTAGCAGTGCGCCTTTACTGTGTACGATAAGTCTTGACGGGCTCTTTTTATTACTATTATTATTATTTGACGCAGTCGAGGTGGACCTTCTTGCACTTCCGAACGGCAGTCTCGACGAGGATGAAGAAGCGGCGGCAGCAGCACGGGAGGAGGCAGTGGTAGAGGCAACAGCAAGAGAAGAAGGAGAAGGGGTCCTCTTCAATGTACTAGTAGTCGTCTGACTCTGACGTGGTTTAGACAATCTCTCCACAACAGATAAAGAGGAAGAGGTTTGTGTGACGGCAGCGCGGGCTGAAGAAGAAGACGAGCGATTACTCGAGGGGTGCAGGTGGTGGATCTGTCCCTGGGCCACTGGAACGCCAACAGACCCGCCAACCCCAGCCGATTGGTGCCGGCTCTCATCGCCAATCGAAACGTTCCCCTGCGTGGTAGTAGTGGAAGTTGTTCCAGCAGTGCTACCGGAGGCAGAAGACAAAGTGGTGGTGGTTGTGCTAGTTCTATTTTTTCCACCGCCAGTCGATGAACCCCCGCGCGTCAGGATGTTGTTGAGCCCGAAGCGGCGCTTCCATGACTCTGATCGCTGGAGTTTCGTGTTTGAGTCTGCATTATTCTTATTCTTATCTTTAGGAGTGATGGTAGCTGTACTAGCTACACTGATGGTTGAGGCTCTTGAGGACCTAGTAAAAGAGACGAAACTCCTCCGGGGTTCTGCCGGCTGTGACGATCCTTCTTCTGCAGCCACTGTTTTGGACTTCTTCAAGATAGACCGATGCTTCTGCATTGCTGGGACTGCTGCCGGGGTTGTGGGGGTAGTAGCGAGCCCATCATTAGTACTGGCACGAGCACTGGTGATGGTGTTTGTAGTTTTCCGAAGTCGACTAGAACCGGTGGTGCTGCCCTCGCGGGGCGAGAAGAATGACGGCATCAATTGCAACACAAAACCTCATTCACTGTACAACGAGAAATGAAAACAAAAAAACAAATGGGTATCGTGAATTGTGTCTTTTTTTTTGTTAATTCTTGTCTTTCGTCTCTCTTGGGTATCAATTCTTCGAACTCTCCCTCTTGTTCTTCACGTAGGTATAGAAAATAGTAAGTAGTAGGGTAGATTAGGCAGGTAGATTTGTATGTATGTAGTTGGGTTGGTAAGGTATGCCAGCACGGTACGCAAACAGCCGGAAGACCTTTAATTTTCCCACGTTTTCAGATCAAATTAAAGTCCGATTCTTGGGTTTTTCTGTATTCGGTATAGAAAGACAATAAAACAAATATTGGAGGAAGATTCGAAGGAGCGATGAGGAGGGGGGCGGTGGAACGAAAGGCGGCGGTGCAAATTGCTAGGGAGCTTGTCTGTAGCTAAAATTAAAGCGAGAGGCTGGCTGGGTGAGATATCCTGGATGCGGTAGCAGGAAACAAAACAAAACGCTCGAGGTTTATGAACAGGCTTCAATGCTGTAACTTTTGAAAAAATAATAAAAAGAGCGCGAGAACGACAGTAGGGAGGTGTGTGGGTAGTATGTAGCAGTATGAAGGCAGAGAGAAAGTGGGCAGTTACAGACAAAACGATCGGGGGTCGTGTCTATTGAACGCGCAATACAAAAAAGTGCACAAAAAAAACTAACTTACCACTTCCAAATGGAAATGGGCCGAATACGGCACTGGCTGGCTACTGCACTGGTAGAGCTCGGGCTTTGAGCTTTCCACGGTTCTTTCCTTCCATTCCTGTAAGCTACCCTTTCTGCATACAGAGAGACAAACCCTCTGTTCTCTCGTCCAGATCAGTCGTTCTCTCTCTACCAAAAACAAAAAAAGAGGCTGAAATCTAAGACAGCCCCATCGTGACGTGGAGTGCCGAGGCCACATTCGTTCGCTGCCGAAGAGGCGAATTGATTAACCCCCAGATTAGGATCTTCAAACACGGCTGAACCTCTGCAGTCCATCTAAATTGGGGATGTGATAAGATACCCGCCGACCAGGGTTTTTTCCGTTTTTCCTGTCCTCTCTATGGTCGGTATTCGGGTGGAAGATACAACCGACCACCAGTCTACAGTACCACGAGACAGGCGAAAGGGAGGAAGCGTTATGAGATAGAATGATACAGATAGATAAATAGATCCGACAGAATCAAAACAGAACTCGCTTGGAGTCGCGTATCAGGGTCCTCCATAGCTTCCCCACATCCAGAGTAGATAAACAGAGCTCAATGCCCTATCTCTATGCTACTGAGACCTTTTTTGTATGTTAGGTTTAGGTAGACCATCGTCCTGCATGAACTTTGTTTCTCTCCTCCTGGATACCACCAAAATCATTACTCGTCGCGCCGTGATTCCGTAACTCAGGTACTAGTACTCTAAACCATGCTCTCTACAAACTAGAGTACCCTGCCTCCCCCAGTTATCGTGACATCACAGCCCCTTTCCCCAAAACAGACCCTGGCCAGATTCTCCCTCTTCTTGGCGATCCAACCCAAATGTTAAAGGCAGAACAAGAAGCCCCACCCACATCCACACACGGGCCAACTGAATCATTGACAACACAACGGAAGTACCCCCTCTCATCCTCTTCTCCTCTTGCTTCCTCCTTCCTCTTCCTTCTTCCTCTCGAGGCTCGTCTCCCAACTCGATGCATGGGGCATACCGCGAATCGAACCAACAGATCCATGGGCATCTTTGTAAAGTGCGATGTGATCTTGAGGCGTGACATGCATGACAGTGCATCTACTCTAGTCCATTATGCCCCCCCCCCCCCCGGGGGGGGGGGCTCACAAAGTAAAGTGTCGGAAGTATCTTAATGTACCCCTAGAGTTATGTGCCCAAGAAACATCCATACATCACTCACCAACGATCACAACTTTACTGTCTTGAGTGACAAACATAAACTGTCTCCGCCCAGGTTAGGTTAGACTAGCATCCCGATTTAGACTGAGATCGCCCCTTATTTTCGCCAGGCCAGGGTGAAAAAGAAACGTGGGCAACGAACGAACAGGAACAGGCCAGGAACAGCCGTCACTCCCTGGGTTTATGTTGACAACTGTCACCGTGGACCTGTCACTGATAACACGAGACGCCATGTTTACGGAATCTTTCGTAGTTGGGTATGCCGGCTCACACCATAAAAGGAAGAATCAATCTGCTTTGAGTCATGACAGGAAAACTGCATGGCTAAGCTATGAAGCTATTGTCTGACTTTATAACCGAAATTAGCTCTTACGGAGTAAAATAGTATCGTGAGCGCGTACCTGCGGCGAGTGAGACTTTATGAAGACACGGACCCGAGCACTCTGGGTCTTATTTAGATATTAGTTTGTCGACGAATATTGAAATAAGATCCTCGTGTAAGCGAATCTACGCGAGGTGGGTTAGTTACTGCAAATCTATGTACTCTACAATACCTACTACATAATGAATGTACTTCCCCGTCTGGTATCTTCAAAGTGTTAATACCTGGGTACATACCGGCGAATCGTGCAGCCTATGGGAGGAGGATACTGAGATTACTGGGCTTACTGTTACCTGTAAGCATTCCAACAAGGAAACGAAAACTCTCCTAATGGACCAGCTTGTGTTCTGCAGGGTGCATGCATCATGCAAGTAATGTATTGCAAATATGATCGAGTAAGTAATACGTACTCCTCTACCCTTGGTACTCGAAAGAAATCTGTAGACTTGACGAACGGTTAGCCTTGTCCTGTGGAATTGAGCAGGCCTATAATTCAAGTCCGCGGAACCTTGCTCAACAAAATCGCGATTCTTCAATTCAGCGTTCTAGGCCATTGCAAAAAAGACCGGATATTGCTTGACTTGATTTTGCCATGTAGTCTAACTTACCTTCCAAAATCAAAATGCCTCGCTCATTGCTCACCAAATCGTTATTCAGAATGCCCATATCCAGAGTTTAATCTCATCAGATAGTCGGTTACCGTTCAACAGCCTGTTGTGTCCAGTTCATTCAGTCGTACTTCTTCCACCCTTCCACCCACCTCGTTTTTGCTCGTGTAACTCCATTGTTCCCGCTTATGTACTTTACTCGTGCCGGCATGTGGTGAGCCTCAGCCAGTACAGATATCTAAGAATCAGGTAGGATAAGCAGCCGCACAGGTCACGGTGGCGGCCTTCACCAATCCTTAAATTCCCCTGCCGCGTCTAGGTTTCTCGAGTGAGAGTCCGTGATGAGATTGAAAGTGCAGGTATGTATCTTTTTATCTGGTTTCGCCCTATCAAGCCTGGCTGGCGTTGCCTTGAAGACGTGAAAAAATATTCAGCCTTGGAGGCCTGGGCACTATATATAACATACAGATCGTCGCTGATATGCATAATTTTTTCCCATTCCCGATAGGTCTCATAGGCTCCTAGCCACTCGGCGCCACATTATTCGGCTTATCAAAGGACGCCCAGCCGTTACGCTACTGGAACACATGCGTAAACTTGTGGGGTACAATCATTTGCGGACATGATTTCCCACGATATGACAGAGCCGTTGAGATACAGGATTCCAGATCCGATCGAGCGTTGCAACGGTATTGCGTACCGTTTTTTCCCGTTAGAGGTTCTCTATCGACCATGGAGGTACATAGCATCGTTTTTGGGTCTTGATAAAGAATATAAAATCCGTATTTTTTTCTTCCGTGGACTGATGTTACCGACATCAACCGATAGGTATAATGGTGCGCATATTTCATATCATGTGCTAATTTCTTGAAGAGCATGTTGCTAGCCGATGTGGTACTTCCGGATTAGGTAGCGAACCAGCTATAAATGGCGTTTTATATGCTGGATGAGGAATAGAAGCTTGATATCAGTCGATTGTTTTCCTATTACAGAAGTGTATACCTCATTCAAGCTTTTCGGATTCTGAAAGTCTCTCAAATGGAACAGGCACTTCATGATACTCTCCAGTCGTAAGCGGTCCCATGGGTCCTCGGGAAGGTTTATGACCATTTACTAAAAGCTCTGCTTAATTTCGACTGAATGTGATATACGGCGGGGGGATGTGTACAAGATACAAGCCTAATGTCAGTAGGACTAAGGATTTCCTTTCCGGATATAGTTTTGGTCCAGTGTTTTGTTTCTTGGCACCACGCCAGCAATCGTCCGGTGTTATTTGATTTGGGCGGTGGGGTACCAGTCTAAATGACCGAGCTCGAGCGCATGCGAGGGACAACCTTGGCCCAACATAGCAGGTCCATACAATTAGTACTCTAGCATGGAGATGCGTTTTTGTTTCTTGAGACTATAGATATCTGTAGGTAGGTCATTGGCCTGTCGATTGCGGGTAGTCCAGTGTATAACTACTGCACACCTTATCTTTACTGGACACCGAGTGATATTTGATGATCTGTACCTCCTTCCTTTACGGGTGCGGGCAAGAACTTACTGACACTTAGCTTTCAAATTCAGTCTCATGATTTAAAATCATTGGGTGGGTAGAGAGAACCTACTTGGAATACTCTAAGATCTGATACCTGTAGTCCACACTTCCACGTTTGTAAGACTAGCATGCCACCAAGACTCCGGTCTACATGCAATTAATGAATTAAACAAAGAAAGAAAAAAGCTAAACTAGCATGCTACTAGCCGAGCTTACCTGGACAGCGCTATCGTAAGCTAGAGCCTCAAAAATTAATGAAGACATAGTAATTTTGCACGGCCACATCTGCTGTAGATCCTATCAAATGAATGAAACAAAGTCAGCAGCTATTTCGGTTGCGAATACAGAGCGACCGGTGAAACTGCTGGAGGCTCAAAATGGCTCAGATAAGGACTGATCATTAGCAAATTTGACCAGGAAAGGGTATGTAGAAGAAGAGTATAAAGATGGAATAACAGTTGGGTGCTTTTACAGCAGCGAAAGAGCGGGGTTGTGTCTAGGAGTAGCATAACGATGAGAGAGAAGAGTTCTAGTATCTGCGTTGGTGGTTCTATGACCATAGAGGAGCTTTGCTTGAATTCTGAAGATAAGAGAAGAAGTGCACTTGCATATGTAGGAAGGTAGGGAATGGAGTTGATGTGTGATATGGTGAAGACTTTGAAAATGACGTAGCATCTTTTGAGACCATGCACGTGACTCTCATCATGATAAGGCCTACAAGGGCCAGCCCGTCTTCCCTGTGGACGGCACGATTGATAAAGGACAGGGTTGTGATGATATGATTTAACTGCCACTCATACCGTAAATCTTTATCTGACCCTTCAGAGAGAAATTGAGGGCGGCTTGGCGCCGGTTTTTTCTTTGGGGGAGGCGCACCAAATAGTTCAATGCTAAAAACCACCTCCTCGCATATATATTTCTCTCTGTGTTATTACTAGACTCGCGTCAAACTACCTCGACTTCTTTCATTCAGGGTTCAGAACTACATGCACGTATATGTGTGCATATAACGAAGGGCCATATGTTGAAAATACCAACGCAGTTTTGCGGCTCTTTATTCCCAAGCCTTCCTACTTTCAACCTTGGTACCCGTACCTTAACTTGCTGCATGTCATTCAATTGAGTCCAACCAGCAAAGAAAAAGAAGAAGAAAAAACACGTAGGCTTTTATAGCAGTATAGCGCAGTGGAAGCGCGCCGGACTCAAAACCCGAAACAGGGTACGGTGCTGCTATTAAATCCATTTTTTTTTCTTTTTTCCAGTTTAAGCCCGATTACACATAACTCAATCAAGGGCAAGGAACCATAGGGTGATTTTTTCCCTGTTAATTATTCACAAAAGTATGACACCTTAGCAAATGTACCGGCTTTACAGCGTCTTTACAGGCGTTAAATGATTTCTAACAGTTCCCTGCGCTGATCATGGTCAAGTCGCCGGAGTGAACTTCGCAAGGCACCCCTTCTCGCCTTTCCATTTTCTAAAACCCAATGTCTCATCGCTAGACTGTTAAATAAGTTTAATGCATATGCGTGAAAACGTTGATCTAAGCTTAATCGTTTTATAGCTTACTTCCGTTGACCGAGTGATAATCAATGACTTCGTATTGCAAGGAAGGGTTGTTAGCCGTATGCTAGTTCATAATCGATCTTTTTTCGGATTTTGTTACAGCTTCTGCTTTTTGAGAAAAGAGGATGCTGTGTAGTGACTTGGAAGATTAGAAATAGTTTTACCTCTAGCTCAGAAACCGCCGGTGCGCATTTGATTGAGAGCAATAGCGGAACTTTGGCCATGGATTTTTGAGATCCGAATTACTCTGCCAGTAAAATCAGACTATGGGTTCGAATCTAGGTTCAGGCATACGGGGATATAAAATAAAAGATCGAAATTCTGGTCATGCGTAAAACCTTTTGGCTTTTTGGGATGTGGTTTATGTATCGATATTTTTTCTTCTCTGGAAATGTGGCCTTAATTTGTGTGAATTTACTTAACTAAGGCAGAATTCGAAGTAGGCCAAGTAATGAATACTCTTCATTTTTTACAAATTTTGCTTGTATGTGGTCCCACTCCAGTCCAAAGTGCTACGAAATTACGAGTGCATGTAGATATATGTTGACGAGTACCCCTCTATACCCCCCTCCCCCCCATTTTCTTCCTCTCAAGGAATAAAATCAAAACACTCTCCGGTATTACTTCTCTGAGTTTGCCACACAAAAGAGGTGGAGAGGGAACAAATGGTACTGCAACGGCGACTTCCGTTACTACCCCCAGCCCTGGACCCTTCGTTGTCCTCAGCACAAACACTCGGTGTCTAACTCAGCGAGGAGTCTAAACGTTACACCACTCGCCCTTGTTTTTATTGTGTGGGAAGCGATATTTAACCTTGGCGGCATACCAAGATGGAGTGGAACAAAATGTGTCGTGACCTACGTACTTCTCCCTTGTAACACAAAAGGATTCATGAAAACTCCAAGGTTTGTTGACAGAACCAAAAATTATATCTCGTTGAGAAGCCTTTGGTCGTCTTTTCTTTGGCAATCAGGTTTGGCATAAGTTCCACCTTTCAGTGTACTAAGCCAAGTAACATATTATTACCCGTGGAGATACGGATTCTGAATTGCCCCGAGAGATTGGGTCTATAAAAGGTTCATTGCCGGAAGCTCTATGCATGCACTCTACTCAAAATCTGACAGTGCCTGTGATTTACCCTGCTCGAATTCAATAGCGATATGAGCCTTTCGTTTGAAGGGCTTCAGGCTCAGTTAACTAACGGATTGTCCCTCAGGGGGCTGTTTCCATTTGTATCTTAGCCGTAAGTCTGTCTTTACGGCTATTGTAGGCTTGATTATTACTGGTTTTCTTTGGAGTACCGGCTCTGACTCATAGAATGGATGCCCATTGTAACTTTTGCGTCTGAAAAGCGTTCAGTAGTTGATATAAAATAAACCCGTTGGGCAAGCAAGTACATGTAGCCTTTAGAGCACCAATCAAGGGGTGTGGTATGCATTACATACAGGGTGATTAATCATCCGATATATATGTAAGGGGGCGGTGAGTGCTTCTCTCCCAGTCCCAGGGTATACCTTTAATCTCCAACTATAAAACGTGCGAATTAGAGTCTTAACCAGTACATGATGCTTAAAGCAAGGGGCCCTTACAATGTCAAAGCTGCATAGAAGCTTCGCGGAATGCACTCACAACCCACTTTTAGGCGAGGAGCTGATAGAGCGTATTAATATATCTGGGTTAAAACCAGCGCATGTGACTTTCGAGATTCGTGCAGTTGCCATTACGCCGGTGTCAATACCTCAACTCGAGCTGAAAGTGCTAAGCCTAATATCAGTCAGGTTAGAAAGTAAATACAAAGCTGAGAATTCCCGAGAACGTACGCAGACTCTACCCCGCCAATGTAATTCCCCCGAGAATAACACTCTTTCAAAAGGCTCCCAAGCAGCAATCCTTTTAGCTCCGTGAAGTGGAGAATGCGAGGAGGGTGTATTCGTCTATGTATTCATGAATTTTTATTCGAACAGCACTAGCAGTAGAGCAGTGACCGAACAAAAGTTGACTTGACGTGTGGATTTTAGTGCAGGGAGCCCCCCTCCTCCATACATGTAGCCACAATAATATCAAAAATGTCCCTAGTGCGGAGAGCTCCCTTTCCTAGCTATATGAACGCATGAGGGATTGGCCCTAGAGTGTTTGTCAGTATAGCATGATAGATAAATAAGTAAATTTATAGGTCACAGGTCACCACCCACTAGTAATTACCTCAAACTTTGGCCAAATGCTCATATCATATTGTTGTGCTGCCCCAAATACCGTGGTCTCTACCGTTATACCTACTAGTGATGATTATGGAAGCAAATCAGACTGCTAATGCTGCTGATGAGAACAGTTTCTGGCGATGTTCAGAGAGCCACCGGAGTGGCTTGGTGAACAGTTTCATCTCGATCAGATCTCTACCAGATTCTTTTCCAAGCGGCGGCCATGGATTGTTTAGTAGCCGTTTGATAAACCAGGCCTGGAAAAGGCTCTGTAGAACACCGAAGTTGAACCCTGAAGCTGATAATTGTTGACGTTGTGACGGTTTCCGGGTGTATTAGAGGTACACATGGTAGCCATTAAGGAGTGGGGGAAGACCCCAAGGACCATACCACGAATCTGAGCATGAAGGACCAGAAAAGAAGGAAAAAAAGGAAGGAAGAAAGAAAACAAATACTTATTAGTTGGCCCTTCCCCTCATGAAGAGGAAACATTAACCAGTGGGAAGAGCACCTAGATGATTGCCGTCTCTTGCTTCTTAAACTCAATGCTCCTCAAGACAATGTTAACGATTATGTTGCTATTAGAGCTCCAGGGATTAGTTGCCCCACATTTTGCTAGAAGCGATCGCTACTCTTGCTGGTTTAAAGGCTAAATTTTATTACGCGTTTGGTCACTTTGTCACGATTACAGCTGAAGACTTATTAGACTAACAAAATACCAATTTTTTATTTAGAGCTTGAAAGGTTGAAGAAAAATTAAGGAAAAAGAAAATTAGGAAAGAGAACCAAAGCCACCGTTGAACACCTCCAGCACAAAAAAAAAAGACCAGATGCCGTAAATAGTACCAACGATTGCATGCCCTAGGGAGTCGAGCGTAGGTTTGAAAATCTCTATAGTAGATGTCAGTAACCGTAAATTATAAAAGTCGAAGGGGAAAAGTAGGAAGAAGGGGGGAAACATACCGTTCGTAGAGATGTCAGCACTAGGCTCAAGAGTCCTTGCTACCTCAGTTCGGTCCTCCGGGCCTAGTAAGGATGACGTATCCATACTGGGCGTTCTCGAGGTTCATTCTTCCGCCAGTCGAGATGACTGTGTGGCACTGCTCTATGATGGATCCAATGGTGGCGAAGAGAGCATCGCAGTCGTGGCTGACGGGAGTAGACCAAAGGCGACGGTCCAAGTTCTTAGGAGGGCAGATGCGAACTTCGGCGGTCTTGTAGTTGAGTATGTGACATTGGGTGGCCATTGCAGGGAGTCTTGGAGGACTGCGACGGCAGACAGTAATAAACTTTGTCAATAGTTCTTGAGAGTCGACGAGGTGGGGGTTTTCACCAGGAGTCATCATGCGGCAGTCGGCGACGCCTGCATGGGTGAAAGGGGCGAGGAGGATGAGAAGAGCAGCGAAGATGGTGATGCAGTTAAAGAACATTTTGAGATTTGTTTGACGGAGAGTGTCCTGGTGAAACTTTAGTCGAAGGTTCTTGGTAGTGGAGCGGCTGCGTTAAAGGGAAAGGCTAGGAAGAGGAAAAGAGAAGAAGGAAGAACGACTAGATCTATTTATACATCTAGGTTTTCCTTGGCCGTTAAATGTCATACATAGTATGGAACCAACGTTTTTTCTCTTTTGGTTTACCAGCTCTTGGTGATTTCGTGGACACCTCTTTGGGCTGTTTGTGAGATACGTACCAACACTAATTTTTATTTTGGCAGCCTAGTCCCTTTACGACTAACTGAGCTCAATAAGTAAGAGCTTGGGGCTTGAATTGATATCTAGGCGCTAAATTCATTGTCATTCAACATATTCTAGTTGGAGCCTATAGTGCTTGGTGTAAGACACATTTTTTTGAAAGAAAAAAAACCACTTCTTCACCTTTCATGACACATCTGCTATTATTTCCAGCCACAGAGACTACAAACCTTAAATTCTACATATATCTTTTTTGGGCGGGTGAAGCCTATCTCTTTGGGTGCAAAATTTTGCGCTTTTCCTTGTGCACATGCCTGCAGCTGTTCTCCAAGCTGTACATGCGCATTTTTGGAGGGAACCACTGCCCATTAAAACTCTCCGCCATTCTCCAACTACATGTATCTAGGTAGTTAAAGTCGATAGTTTGAACCTGGTCACCAATTAATGAATTAAACAAAAAAAGACCTGGTGACCAGGGGTTACACAAACCCGAGTGATATTCCATGATTCGCTATTTTGGAATACTTTGATTCTCATAAGATTAGTTCGGATAATCCCTTAAGATTTATTAATCGCTGGGCATTGAACTCTCAAATTTCTACATTTATCTTTAAGTCTATCCCAAACGTGACCTCGTCGTACCCAGTCTAGTATTCTGTAGTTGCTGTGCCAAGACTTTCTGCAACCAAATACCATCCAAGAAGTTTGGGGGTGGGATCGAGCTCAACCCAAACCATGTAGTCTAAGAGACTGCTAAACCTCCTTCCCAGGTGCGTAGATGATATACTTTGGGCTGAGCAGCTCTTTCTCACGCTCAATAGATCTTATTGATGATGTGTACAACCAAAATCCTCTCATTTCTGGTACACTTGATGTCGTGTAACACATATTTGATGACACTTCTACGATCCAAAATTCTGGAAAGTGTGTCATTTAAACCTCCTCCATAACCAATATAGGTCTCATTTACGTATCATAAGAGGAAAATAGAACCCATAGCCATTGCCTAATTTTGTAGAGCTTCATGTCTAAGTTATAGACGAGACCCCAAATCAATCTATTTCGGCGATCATAATATAAATGACTACATGTACTTGTAATGAAAGATGCTATTCGCTAATTATAACTAATAAATAATAAATTCCATACTCCACAGGTCACTCCCAACTGAAAACAAATAATAGCTTAAACCGATGCCATCATATCGCAGAGTAATTAGCGTCCGCCATATATGTGGGCTCTTCATAATATGCTATCCTCGTGTCAGAAGCACCCTAACCAAATAGTCCACCTAGAGACTCAAGTATACCTCCGGCGTCAGCCCCCCCCATTAGATCCTCTCCACCCCCACAATCGCCACCATAGTCCTCGTATCCGCCTGTATCAGTGCCGTACTCTTCATAGCCCCCAGTGTCAGCAGCATATTCTTCACCTCCGTACTCACCACCAGTACCATCAGCAGCGTATTCCTCACCAGTATATCCTTCCTCTGCATAGCCCTGGTCTGCACCATAGTCACCACCAGCATACTCTTCGCCACCAGCGTACTCCTCGCCAGCATACCCCTCGCCAGCATACCCTTCCTCTACGTATCCACCCTCAACGCCATATCCCTCTCCGCCCGCGTATCCCTCTTCAGCATATCCGGCATTCGGATCCTCATAACCTGTGGTGTAATCGGCTCCAGCATTCGGATCCTCGTACGCGGCATATTCTGTGCCCGCACCTGCATTCGGATCTTCATACGCAGCAGAGTTCTCATAACCAGCGTTTGGATCCTCATAACCAGCATTAGGATCCTCGTAGCCAGCGTTGGGATCTTGGTAACCAGCGTTGGGGTCTTCATAGCCAGCGTTAGGATCCTCGTATACTGTAGTGTCCTGGTATGTTGTGGTTTCCTCATACGTAGCATTGTTCTGACATGTTGACGGGTCTTCATATACTGTAGTATCCTCGTATACTGTTGTTTCCTGATATGTTGTAGTATCTTCGT
Organism: Morchella eximia; assembly: GCA_024713935.1. Lineage (NCBI taxonomy): Eukaryota > Fungi > Ascomycota > Pezizomycetes > Pezizales > Morchellaceae > Morchella > Morchella eximia. Next base: position 1,446,972 of record JAMGZG010000017.1, read on the forward strand.
ACGCAGCGGTCTCCTGGTATGCACCTTGGTCTTCATAACCCGCGCCAGTTGTTTCAGTAGCCGCAGGATCTTCATAGTACTGACCCTCTGCTGCTGCTGGGTCTTGGTATCCCGCATCTGTTGTTCCCCCAGCTGCTGGGTCTTCATAATACTGGCCATCTGCTGTAGTGGGATCTTGATATGTCGTGGGGTCTTCGGCGTAGGTCTGGTCTTGAGCAGTGCCCTGGTCGGCATACGCCGTTTCGGTGTAGGTTACTTCGGTGTAGGTAGTTTCTACGACAACCTCCTCTTGCATGACGGCCTCTTCTTCTGTGGTAGGCTCTTGCTCTGCTGCATACTGATCTTCTCCCGCACCTTCCTCGGTATACGTGCCATTATTTTGTGCCATTTCTCCCTCCTGACCTTGCTGCGGGTCTTGGGCTTCATCCTGTGGTGGATCTTGTTGGGGGTCTTGTTGCGGGTCCTGCTGCGGATCTTGCTGTTGTGAATCTTGTTGTGGATCCTGTCCTTGTTGTGGGTCCTGTCCTTGTTGTGGGTCCTGTCCTTGTCCCTGCTGCGCTTGTTCCTCCTGCTGCTGTTGCTGCTGCTGTTCTTGTTGTTGCTGCTGCTGCTCTTGCTGCTGCTGCTGCTCCTGCCTTTCTTGCTGATTCTGTTGCCGATTCTGCTGCATCATCATCCTCTGCGCACTTTGCATCATACTCTGCTGCTGTTGCTGCTGCTGTTCTTGTTGTTGCTGCTGTTGTTGCTGCTGTTGTTGCTGCTGTTGTTGCTGCTGGTTCTGCTGCTGGTTCTGTTGGCTTTGCTGACCCCGGCCCATCATTATCCGTTGGGCAGCAAGACCAGCGCTCTGCATCATATTCTGGCGCCGCATCTGAGATTGTTGCTGTTGCAGGAACTGTTGCTGCTGCTGAATACTCTGCTGCTGCATTTGCTGTTGCATCTGTTGCTGCGCGAGTTGTTGCTGCTGCTGCTGAATTTGCTGCTGTTGAATCTGCTGCTGCTGTGTGAGCTGTTGATTCTGCAAGAGCGTCTGTTGCTGCACAAGCCCTTGATTCTGTGGCAGGACTTGCTGCTGTGCAAGCCCTTGGTTCTGCGGCAGAACTTGCTGTTGTGCAAACCCTTGATTCTGCGGCAGAATTTGCTGCTGTGGCCCAGTCTGTTGGGTTTGCAAGGGTACCCCACGGCCAGCTCCCGGTCCCATGGGAGAGGAATTAAGTAGCCCAGTAGGAAGACTAGGCATGCTAGGCATGCCAGGTGCAGGTGTTGGTACTGATGGATACTGTCCAGTTCCACGCCCCATAGAAGGCATTGGAGTTTGTCCTTGTGGTGCCGGAGGTTTTCCACATCCAGCCGCTTGGACGGGGCTTGGAACATGTGTATTGAGAGGTTGTGCATATGGAGTAGGACTTTGCCCTGTTCCACGTCCCATCTGGGTAGCATGAGTTGCTCCACTGCCAGCTGGATGCACAGGGCTTGGTCCATGCCCAATAGGAGCGTGACCTACACCACTACCAGCAGGTATCGGACCTGTAGAATCATGTGTTGTGCCTCTTCCTCTTCCCGCTCCTCTTCCTATTCCAGCGCCTAAACTCATTCCACCTCTTACCGTTGCTCTGCCCCTACCTACAACCATCGTAGTCTGTGCCGGCGGTGGGGTCCCACCAAAATCGGCGTGCAAGCCTTCCATCTGCTGCTGGTATGCACCCTCGCCCTGATTTACTGGAGGCGGGACGCCGCCAAAATCAGCATACTGGTTTTCCATTTGCTGCTGATGAGTACTTGGACCCTGATTTGCTGGAGGAACACCACCGAAATCAGCGTACATATTCTCTGTGTGGTCTTGTTGTGCATTAAATGCCGGTTGTGGGTGCTGATAATCATGTGTGTTCAATCCCTGTTGTGGTTGATAATCTTGCGAATTAATCATTGGCTGTTGTGGTAATGGGTTTTCTCCGCTGATGGAGGTTGGGATTCCTCTGTCACCCACTACTGGGGCGCCTCTACCCATCCCCCTCTCTATAGTTGTTTCTTGAACCGGTCCACCTCTTCCCGCAGTTGCTCCTCGGGCTGTTCCTCCCCGCCCTCCTAGACTACCACCCCTAAGCATTTTTCCTGCGGTTGGACCTGCGACCATTAAGATTCCTGTACTAACGCCGCTGGGGTCCATACTGGCTATAACTCGGGCAGCCCCCATAACACCTGCTGTCATCGGCGCGCTCAAGCCACCTCTCGCTTGTCCGCCACCAGCAGCGCCTCCCCCTCTGGATGCAACTCCTCTAGTACCCCCTCTTCCAGCGACTATACCACCTCTTGCTCTGGCTGTGGCGCCGCCCCTTGCTGCTACCATGCCGCTGCCCGATCTACCAACTGTGCCGCCGCCTCTTGTAGTCACAGTAATTGCCCCTCTAGTGGCAATGCCGCGACCTCTTGCAGCCATCACCGTGGGACCTCTACCTCGGATCATGCCTATTTTACCGCTACCCATCACCCCGGAAGACTGCAGCTGCGCTGGGACTTGTTGAGCTTGCTGAATTGGAGCTTGCTGAATTGGAGCTTGCTGAATTGGAGCTTGCTGAATTAGAGCTTGCTGAATTGGAGCTTGCTGAATTGGAGCTTGCTGAATTGGAGCTTGCTGAATTGGAGCCTGCTGAGTTTCATACTGGAATTGTGGCTGTGGTTGAAGTTGAAATTGAGGTTGAGGTTGAGGTTGAGGCTGAGGTTGCTGCTGGACTTTGGTCGGAACAGGCTTCTTCTTTGGAATAAGGAAGCTGCCTTTCTCCTCAAAAGCCTTCCTAGCAGCCATAGCGCTAGCCTTCGCCATAGTGCTGAAACCCTCCGCAGCTTTCATAGCACCAGAAGAAACTGTGTCTTGCTTTGGTGCTTTTCGAGGTCGCAGAATCGAGGTTGAATGAGTTGATCTAGTTGTTGTCACTGTTTTATGGGGATTAATTGTGGACTCGAGGGTTAACGGCCGGTATTGAATGTGAGTGGATGATCTTGGGAGTGGAGTGGTAGACTGCTGACTCGTGAATACAGGCATAGATTGCCTGTTTTGGAGGGTATTTTGTTGCTGTGCTTGCTGATGAGGTACCTGTTGTTGAGGTACCTGTTGTTGAGGTACCTGTTGCTGATACACCTGTTGCTGCGGTGCCTGTTGTTGCTGATTCTGATACTGCAGGACAGGCTGTTGCTGTGTTTGGTTCTGCTGCACCTGGTACTGCTGCTGAACCAGATGCTGCTGGGCCGAATAATGCTGCTGCTGTACATTCATATTCCCCCCATGTGGAGTCTGGCTAAGATAAGTAGGGCCCGCACTTGCGCTCTGTGGAACAGCCTTCCTCGGCTTGATAACGTTCAGATTGCCATAACTAGCAGACTGAGCTTGATACCCAGCACCCGGCGTAGCAGACCTCATACCGCCATACTCCAGCGGCGTCTGCGTCAACGAAGCCGCTGACATCACCGACGACTGGCTCGGGCTCCTAGTATGCTGCAAAAAAGGCACATTCTTCGGCGCTGGCGGCACCTGTGGTATAGGATGCTGTACATTCTGGACCTGGGAGGTTGCCGTTAAATGCGGAGGTGGTGACATGGTCACTCGGGCATTCGGCGTCTCGTGGTATTGAGATGCTGGGGGTGCGCTTATGCCGCTGGAGACGGCGATTTCTGTAAACATCCTGTCTTCGTCTGTGAAGCCTGTGAATGTTGCTGAGAGCTTTGGGGGCTCATCTTCGCGCTCGGAGGAAAGCATTAGCCCGGTCTCGAACTTTGGCTGTTGCTGTGGGGTAGCAGCAGCCTGCGGTGGAACCTCGCTGCCGGCGACTTCAGCAAATCCGAACGGGTGCGGTGTGGCTGTTGCGGAACGGAGACTTATGGGTCTACGATGCGTGCTGAGAGGTGAGACGGGAGTGGGAATGGGATCGTATGTGGGCTGCTGCTGTTGCTGCACTTGCTGTTGTTGCTGCGCATACTGGTGTTGGGGGAGCGGAGTTTGGCTCATTTGTCTCTGATGTTGCTGGGACCATTGTTGCTGGTTCTGATTTTGTGACTGCTGCTGGTGCTGCTGGTGCTGGTGCTGTGGTTGCTGATATTGATTCTGTGGGCTTATTGCGGGTACTATGGCTCCGCGCTGGCCATATATGGGCTGCTGTTGCTGCTGTTGAGAGTACATGCCAATTGAGCTTGCTGGGGGGGTTGGAAGCGCTTGGTTTGGCTGGGCTGTGACAATTACAATTATGGGATATTAGATATAATGCTCATTAATCCAGATATTGATCAGAGACCCCAAGAAAAAGTATAGTAAGAAATATAGGTTTCCAAATTGCTTCGAATACAACTCTATCGTATATGCAGTTATTCGCCTCTCAACAGCCTCATCCAGATAAGAAAATATGAAAATAGAGACAGGGAGACAGAGAAATCACTACTCACGATGCTCCCACGACACCACTCCCGTTTCCGTATTATGGAAATAGTACTTCTGCTGTCCCTTATCCCAGTATGCCAACCATCCCTGGGGTACCACTGGTGGCTGCGGTATCTCAGATGGTCCTCCATATGGGCGCGGTGTACTTGAGAATCCTGGCTGTTGCTGCTGCTGCTGGTTCGCCTGGTTTGCTTGATACACTGGGTCTACTACCGCAGCGGGATACTGTGGATCGGTGAAGATCATCTTGCGACGGAAAGTTGGGGTTGAAAGCTAGAGAAAGAAGGAGTGTAGTGGAGACAGATGTTCGATATCGGCCCTCTCCCGAGAGATAGAATGGGTACTGCCGTTGTATTACTGACTGTATTCGATCTAGGTATAGATGTGATAAGCTGAGAACTAGTAGGCTAATATGATAAGTACGCGACCGCCCACGTTCCGGCTCTGAGAGAATGAAAACCACACTTCCACAACTCGAACACGATAGAGGTGCAAGATCTCTCACAAACAACGAGACGGAATAGCTCCAAAGCCGAAAAATGAGGAGAAGGGGAAGGAGAAAGAAAGAAAAAGAAAAAAAGACCCACTGGTCAGAATAATAATAATTCGCATCAGCCCAGCTCACACAATAATGCGGGGCTTAGAAGCTATCTGTTAGGTATGTACATGTATGTACTTACTCCAGAGGTACATGGTGGTACAGGCATTTCAGCCGCAGCCAAGGGAGCCCCGAGCGCTCTCCATCCCCTACCTCTCCGCCTTGGTGTAAGCCAGACTGTTAGCCACGGCGTTTATGGGTTGTTTTGAGTGGGAGGTGGGGGTGTGGGATTTTTGATTGACTGACTGAGCGAACGATAGCACCGTCGTTTAAGGAACATTAACCGAGTCCTCGGCAAGGCTTAGTTGCACCTCTATTTTCTTATCCTTTCTCTTATGCTCTCTGGTGCATATTGCCGGCCGTATCACGAATCCACCCAGCGCAAAAGTGCAAACAACAATCTCCTCATGCTCAGTGAGAAGCCGACATACATCCGTTCCCAACCAACGCACCCTGAAAGAAAACCCCATTCGAGGGGAGACTGTGTCGCTGTCGTACAGCAGCAGCTGTGGATATCGGATATCGCGGTGTGGTGGTACGAGGCTAGGGTCGTACAAGAGGTGGGTAGTTCCGCAGGGATATTAATAGATGTAGATGATCGTAATTGGTGAATGTCAGGGTTAGGGTCGTAACTAGCCGTTAGGTTATTGTTTTAGCTGGACGGCTGCGAGTTGGCCGAGACAGTTAATATTTGTTGAGAACACGCTCCCCGTGCGGGCAATTATTGGTTGTGGTTCTGGTTTTTTTTCTTTTTTTTTTGGCTGGTTTGATGAAGGCCGAGTACGTTTTGTGAATATTAATGAAATTCAAAACGCTCATCTAACTTGCATACGACTTCATCTCATTCCATTGGGAATGAGGCCTTCAACTACATGTAGGTACGAATTTCAATCGACAAGATCAACCGATATTGATCCTAGAAGTGTAGCTTGCCGTAATTCCATCGCAGGACCTAAATATGGGCCAGTACGTATGGGACTAATCATATATACACTCAAACATAACCGCAGTGATAGTTCCGTAGAAATATCGCCCAAATTGATCTCCTCAATCGAATGAGAATATTACAAAGTGGTAATGGATCATGTACTATCACTCGGTCTTGGTTGGTGTATATCGTGACCCTGATTTATCATCGTCACAGGGGGAATTGTAGGAGTGTTTATATGCTCAGAAGTTTGTGCCAAGGAGCTAGAGATGTATGACTTTATCCTGACATATGCGATAGTTTTCCACAAGTTTTATGAACACCCACGGGGAAAAAGCGAGGAAACAACGCCTGCACTTAACACCAACCCCAATGACGAGAAGTACTTGAACTACAAAATGAGAAAGAGAGTATATAGTACGGCCCCCCTTCAAAAGTGATGGTCGTCGCTTAACCGCGCTTGTGGTCACTCGTTGTTTCGTCACTTTTTTCCTGTGGGTGAACTATGACCACTCCCTGACGTGACAGATAAGATACTGCTCCGGATCCCAGGGACACTTTCACCTGGTATTCTCAACAGATGAAGCTTTTTATCGGACCGCTATTTAAAGAGACATATAATAAACCAGCCGTTAGCAAGCGCTGTTAACCTTAATTCGGTGATGATTTAGATCCTGTTTCGCCTTAGCTAAAGTTCGATGTCGTATCCCGGCCCCCACCATTGATATTGAAGATTTTATAAACTGCACCCATGTTGAACTCTAAGAGGCAAACATGCAACAAAGTTGAGTATGATGTTTAGGCGCCTTGCACATTCTCTGATCCAATCTGTCTCCAAAGAGCGCGACATAATCTTCAAAACGTACGCTCAACTATATATATAACATTACAGTTTATACCCGAGTAGTGCATCTGATAGAACGCAGTACTAGGTATGTTTTTTACACGTTGTGGGTATACCTATACGTGCAAGTGGCCGTAAAATATGTCCTTTCTAGATCTTGGTAAAACGGTAGAATGTCGGACACTAACTATGGTATCTATTAATCAATCAGAACAGGTCGATAAAAAGTCTATTTACTTGTTCAACTCACTGTGCTTAAGTTTATTTGTCTTTTTATTTAAAGGGAATCGAAGAAAGAAAAAGAAGAAAAATACAAGACTAGATACGGCAGGCCTAGAGCCAGCGGGATTTTAAGATAAAGATTATCTATATTCAATGTTTTCTAATCCTAGTTTATTAGAGGATCTCCCCGGCCGCAAATCTCCCTCTCGGTATTCTTTGTCAACAAAAGTTTAAAAGTCGAGTGAGCTTAAAACTGGGGGCAAAAAAACCTAAAGAGAAGTGGAAAAAGATATGCGCCGTAAGGGACTCGAACCCTTCCCAGTTGCTTGCTATGTTTCCCGATAAGGATAACAATGGAAGGCAACTATGCTACCCCTGCACCAACGGCGCTTGAAACTTTTATCACTCTTTTCCGTATGTGAGATAGAAACACAGGCTGACGCTAGTGCAAATTGGGAATAGTCAAACTCTTGGATCGTGAACATGATGTTTGAGAATTTGAGGCCGGAGGTTTCAGTAAAGATGTAGAATGTTTTTCTCTATCCCCAGAAAATCATAGCGTTTGTGAACACAGCTGGGTGTTCATACACCAAAACCTAGAGGCCGAGGCACATGCAGGATTTTACGGGTATACATGAGTAGCTACCTACAGACTATAGAGACACCAGAATAGGTATAAGTGGGGTCACAGAAGCGAGGATTAGATGTACCTACTATCGAGTAAAAGTTGCCTACTAGCGCCTCCCGGTCGACTCGTGAAAACGCACGAAGGGATATAGCTTTGATAGTAGTATGTGATAAATCAATCCAATAAAAGGAATGATTTACCATCAAAGAGCTCATGGTGCCCATCTAGGAGAAATCACATGTAAATTATCAAGCCCTTCTAGTTATTAATTAAGCATTCTGTTATAGGTGACGAAATTTTTGCACGAGGCCTCCTCGTGGGGTTGTGGTAGACGTCGTCGGATAGGAATCTAGTACTGCATGTTTGCTGTTCTTGTCCTTTTCAATACTACAAACGCGTTGCGAATACCTTAAGAAAGAATATCTTTATCATACAAGTAGTTCTCATAAGGTATGACACCCTTGGTAATTCAGAACCACAACCGCAACTTTATTTACTTGTCTAGTTATTGCAAGTACATTGCGAGGGATACCCAGATCAACTCCGACCAAGATCGATACCAGGAGAACAACGGCAATATGAAGAGATTACGATGAGATAGGTCCCAGATATCTCAAAATACCTAATGAGATTATTAAAGAGGATCTACGAAGGGTGCGGCACGGTCACCTATGGTCGACCCCCAGATTTTGGTCTCTAAACATTCCCAATCAAGTTCACATGAGGGGAGGGTATCAAAAGCTGAAGAATCAACCAATCAATCTACAGAGATTGGAAGATCTACCACTATAACGGTGTTAGTGCCTAGGTTAACAGTGGTATTTTCTCTGGTTTCCCATATCCAAAGTTGACACACCCACCCCCCTAGCTATGACTTCTCGTGTCATGGTTTTTTAATCAGTGCCTGGGAATATTAGTAAAAGAAATTGGTCTTCATCTCTTCTCAAAGCTGTTTAACTCCGTTCCCCTCCTGGCGGTTTATCTTCTTTTTTCTTCTTTTTTTTCTGAGGGGGGGGGGGGCAATTAATCTGATATTTTATACTCCAAGATAAAGGGGTCCCTCTGTGCCCGGCTGGGTGTGGGCTTCTCCGCCGGGGCCCTATTTGCCTCTATCCCTCCAGAGAGGAGGCACCGAGGTGAAAAGGGGCCGAGCACTGGTGGCGTAGCGCCATTTATACTCGTAAGTTCATGACATTTCCAAGTACGACCATTATTGCATTACATACAAAAAGACGTTTTTGTATGCTATGCAATAGCAGTCGTGTTCGGAAACGTCATGAATTTACGAGTAGAGCTATTTATCTCTTTGGGGATGTGGGGAGTTCTGTTGCGATTACAATCTTTGGCACAAAAAAAGTGCATGGCTGCGTCATGAAAACTCACTCGGTATTCCAGTGGGGGCCAACCAGGCGCAAATCCTCGGACAGTTCACTTCACATCATCTATCAGATACTCAAAGTAGAATCTTAAAATATTATTTCTATGATATAGTAGCCTACGGACCCAGCGGTCCGGTTAGCGGACTCCGCGGCCCGTCCAAAGGTATGCACTCGAGCTCCTCGTACCCCGGACTTGTCAATCCCTAGCTCTTCATTGGCCCGCACAACCACCACCACGAGAATCCTCACCTGTCGATCCTCTTGGCAGAAGGTCTGCGTTCTATTGGCCGGCCTAACATCACCGCCATCTCCCCGCAAAAACGCCTCCACATTCGATGTCCACCTCGTGTGCTGCGGCCTCGCTCGTGATTCCCGGTTTCTGCAGAGGTAGATCTCCGGCTCGGACCCTATCGATTTGCTATCCGCATAATTCAGGTTATCTGTATGTCAACAGAAAAGGACTCGCATGTAATGGCGATATTTAGACCCCGCCAATGATAGGAAGGGACATCCAGGTGCCGGCAACTGAAACGGGTATTTAGTTACTATTTAGGTATGTGCTTCAGGATAGCTCAGGTAAAGTAGGCAGAAAGATAAACGAAACGACGGATACAATCGAAACGGGCCCCAACGGCGGATACGATCAGGTGGTGAATTAGTCGAAAAATTGAGTTTGCCCAGCCATTCGCAGGGCAGCTACATCCGCTGTGTAAACGCATTTGGCTTTGAATCTGCTGATAAGTGGAGTACATTGCGTCTGGTATCGTCAGATCATTCGAGTCAGTAGGCATTAGTCATTTTTGATTTCTAATCATGAGTAAAGTTAATAAAACAGACTAGGCAACTCTTTGCGGTCATGAGGAAATACTCTAATCCGAAGCATTCTATATGATATTCATGGAAGCGGTGGAGTAATGAGTAAGCAAGCATCCTTATGACTCCCTGGATCTCGATCGAGTGATATTTCGAGATCGCAACAGGCTATAAGGGTTAGGTTGGATTGTAACGTTGTAAACCCACCCACTGAGTCAATAATATACCACTTCTCCGAAACCTACCGGAGGAGATAAAAAATTTGCATAATCGGACGTGGCACACATGCGGCTACCTGCATAAATAACTGAGTGTTTATATAGGTAGGTATTGAAGATCTATTGGTCTTGATGGCCTTTAGTCGGATAGACGGTGATCCGGAAATATTTCCGTATTTTTTGTAGTTTTGATCAGTGGTATGTGAAGTGTCCATGACACGAAGTAGTTCGCCAGCTTGGAATCATCTGGCATCACTCGGCGACTTCGGAGCGCGCGATACCAGAGGACTTTCAAGGATGCTAGTACTCAAAAGTCCTAATTTTCCTGCCATGTGATATCCCAAATAGTGGTGTCTCCGGAAGAGCCTCTAGTCATCTTCGACCACGAGGTTCGCCCCGCCAAACTGTCGGTTTCTCGACATTCTTAGTAGCCCATCTGCGCAGCTGCGTGAATCCAACCTTACCTGAAGTTCTCCCTTGCTTCTAGATCAATTGTTACTGGTAACTGAATGTGAATTGTACATCAGACCATATTATTCACGCCCACGTTTTTGGTAAACCCCGATCCTGCACGTTCGCTCGCACAGAAAGCCGCCATGCCAAATGAACGGAAAGCTTATAATCAACTGACGTCAATCCAAGGGGGAAAAGAAAAGAAAAAGAGGGACCAGAAAAAGAAAAAAGAAAAAAAGGCATTCGAAGAACTCAACGCCGGTCGTGGCACCGGTAGGCTGAGGTAGCACAAGGCGGTCTATCTTATCGCCCCCAGCGGCGGTGTGATCATTCGACACTTTCCACCTGTAGAATATGTGTGTATGTACCAATCTCTGTGGTTTGTGAAAGGTAATCGCTGCGTTGCGTTGTCACACGCATTGCCTCAGCCCTGCAGCTAACAGATGCGCTAGAAGCATGTTTTGATAGCTGCTTGTGATCGAAACTTTCCGACGCACTCTCCTCAGGTTCTCCGCCTCTGTCCCCGCTGCAAGATCACGTCACATCACTCGACCGCAGTCCGGAGGGGTTAACAAGAGGAACCTAGCAGGCGCGATGGAAATAATACGGTTTAACATAATCGGAAGTCCCAAGGTGCGGTGAAGAGGTGAACCCAGAAGTACCCGGTCGGTACCGGGGGGGTAGGTGTTACATGATAGCCGACCACAACCGGATTAATACCGGTTTCCGTAGAAGCGCTCGAACCGCGGTGGTAAATAAACCCAAGTACATTACTTTAGATGAACATTTTCCCTGAAGAGCTTTCTGGCATTGAGTACATATGCCAAGGGCACAAGCTTCCCAGGAGCTGCAAGGTCTAACGGATCGACACCTTTATACGCTCTCCACCACCACATTCTACATCTTGCTTCTTTCGACAAATGTCATAATAGTAACATTGTTGCGTAGTAGGATCATCGATTTCCAATGGGGATCAAGAGGCCTTGATTTACGATAGATACGGTATTGCATCCCCAATGATGTTATTCTTATGTAGCCATTGGCCCAGCAAAACGTCAACTGCTATGCACTGCACCAGTTCCCTGGGAGACCTGTTAAACCGGCAGATACCCAGCTCCATGAAATCATGATCTCCATCTCTCTGGTCACGTCTTGGCAAGACATCTCCACGAGCGGAAAACTCAATGACGAATTCGTAGACAAAAATGGAGGGGTATATGTAAACCTAAATTTTCTCGGTATCATAGAAGAGGGGTGATTTTTTAGAAGAAGCCGGATTGGTGAGGCCTTCCGAGCCGCTGGTTGTGATATCTGATTTGACAAACGAATTGAGGTGGTTGTGGAGGAGGTTGTGGTTGTGTTCTGTCTTCCTTTTTTTTTTTTTTTTTTTTGTACCGGGATTGGTCTGCGGGGTTCCTGTCGCAGCGGGGGATCGCGTACATACGCTCGGACGAACACCGTTCCTCATCGTAGGTTCTGTATGTCATTGGTTTTGTTTGCTATCGGTATCCTCTAAAAACAGTTTATTCAACGCCCTCCTTCGAGCAGCACCAGGCACCTTGCATCTTTAGAAACTCGTAAGAATCTAGATGACTCGCTAGAATCTCACTAAGGTGCCGGGCCGAGAACATTGGTTAGCCGTGTTTCCTAGCAGAGAAGGCTGTTTTTTCTCTTGCCTCTCCGTGAACCGGAATTCATTTTTCAACTCCGGCGTAAATTCTAGCGCTGGGTCCACTCTCATAGCCACGCCGACTAGAGCTAGATTCATTAGTAGGATTTCTAGACCTTCTAGAACTTGACGATTGGACGTGAACGAGTGAGAACCAGTGAAGTCACACGAGCTAGGTTATTTGTTGGACAGGACAGCCCTGTAGGTACAGTTATTCCGTAGCCGCACCAATCTATTATTACTTACCAAATACGCCTTAGAAATCTGCAATTTCCTTCAACTAGCTTTGCCCATGTTATGGGGGTCAAAGTAGAGTAAAACTAACGACGATAGCAATTTAGATATGCATGTCGTACATATCGCAGTCACAAGCGAGTATTTTCAATCTAGATCTGGTCAGTTATCTTATAATATGATCCTCTATTAATTCCCCCACCCAAATTGAGTGCGGTATGTCCTGTTGCTGGGGTAAGGCACCGTATACCCGTTTTCCCGGAGCAGTAGGACCCTTAAACTTCAAGTTTGTAGTTCACGCGGGCTCGGGAAGATTCAATTTTCTTGGCACAGGGGCAGGCAGACAAAGGTTAAGACAGGGGACAAGCGGTTTTGAATCAACGCCATCCAAGGCAACCAATCTCAGCCTTTTGTTTCTAAAGCAAATTCCAGCAAACATTAGTTTCTTATCAAGAGATTTTTTTTCGAGTTACGCGAAGCTGCTGTGACACTGGTGGGGAATAGCAGGCATAAATAAAGAGGTTAGTTTTTGAATCGAACCAGGGAAGTCGCTCATGGCTGTTACCAAGAGCAGGAGCTCGAAGCGGCCAGGCCAGGGGCCTACCGATGGCACGTGCGGGAAACAAACAGGCTATGTTGAATTTGAATTGAAGGGAACCCCTTCATGTAAAGTAGAGTACCCCAGTATCAAAAGTAGATGGTAGAAACCTTAGGAGCGGTCAAGGGGAGAGGTTGGTAGGGGGAGGGAAGGATTCGCACACAACGACAATCGGTGTGATGGATATGGATGGATGGAGGAAGCTCCGTTTTTGTGGATACCTCGGCGGCGGCGGGGAGGGTAAGGGAAGGGGGGAAAGGGAAGGGAGGAGGAGATGAGAGAGAAATCTTCCGTGGGAGGTGTACCGTTTCATCAATCCGCTTGTAGGTACATGTAGGTACTTTGGCACATGGTATCATACCGTTTCTCTTACTTCTCTCACCCCAACACTCAACACAACGAGTACCTACATGATGTACCTCTTTCAACAGCAATTGAACAATTGACTTCACTCGCTCACGGACGGCGCAGTTGCGTAATTAGAGTAGGTACATTGTACCTACAGGACACTACATATGTGCAAGGTATGTTTCAGTACAGTTGCTGATCATGGAGAGCTTCGACAGAGCTGTACATACGTGCATGCACCATTCATGTAAGTAAACAATTGCGTCAGGCCGAAGGGCAGCTTACCCGAGGAAGGTGTGGTGAGCGCGCCCGTAGCTCCTGCTTAGCTCCTTATCGGGCGACAGGAGCTTTGACCTTGCAGTGCAGCGCGTGTGTCATTTCAACGGCGGAAAAGAGAAAGAAAAAAAAAAAGGGAAAAAGGAAAGAAAATTTTTCTTTTCCATTATTTCACAACAAGCGGAGAGGAAGGAGGATGCCGCCGATGGGCAGGCAGGCAAACCTTGGTAAATGCAAGAGGAAGCGAGTAACATTAAGATGGGAAGGAGACAAGATGCCTAGAAGTGGCTGAAGAGATGTACTTTAAAAATTTAAACAAGGGAAGGAGAAAAAAAATAAAATAAAATAAAAAAGTGTAAGCCTTGTGCGCGATATCGTGTTTAGATGGGGATAAAGCGATGGGGGATGGAGATGGATGAACGGGTGGACGGGGGACAGAGTAGGGGCAGAGAGATGAGAACCAGAGAAGAAAAATGACACAAAAAGAGCTCTATCGTTGTGTGTGTGTCTGTTGAATGTATTATGTGCACAGTATCACTCTGCTTGTATCTGTACAGCACCTATTTTTGTGGCCCTGGATGATGGAGCAAGACCATCACGGTAGACGACATCATGCGGTGTGTGGTGTGTGTGTGTGTGTGTCTACGGTACCTGGCTACCGTGTGGGGGGAAGAGAGCAAATAGACGACTTGTAGAGAAAGATCCGGTTGAGAAATCTTCCGTGGAGTTCGGTTCAGTCAGCGTTAAGCGTTAAGGAGACAGCTTTAATCAACAACCAACTGGCAGGCACCGTAAAGTACCTACAACAACATGTATACAGCATGCCTATGTACATGTAGAATCCCCCCGAGGTAGATTACTATGCTATGATTCGTACTGTTGCTACCATATGTAGTAGGTGTGCTCGTCACCCAGTTGTAAGGTTGGTTGATAGCTACATGTACTACCACCTATCTCTTTGTTTACCACAGCTTCTCAGCTAGATACATGATGTAGGAACTCTAGCATGCTCTACAAATAATAATAATGACAAGATGTCTCCTTTAGAGAGGTTCTGCAACGGAGTGTGTACTAAAACAGGGGTGTAAAATTGGTGAATCGAGTCTAGAGGCAAAAAACGAGGTTCTGCTCATAGTTCGCATTATAACATGGTTTTTTTTTCTTTCGGGGTTGGCGCACTCTGTGGAGGGCCCACCGTGGGGCGGCGTTTTCGGTTTAGAGTGTCATTTTTGGGGCCGATAAGCCAATCAGCGGGTTTGTTTACTTCTTTTAGGGCCCTCGTAGTATATATTATCTTGTCCGTAACATAGTTCAATTTTTCACCCGTACTATCTTTTGATATTTTCTCTGATCCCTGATCCATGCCGAATCCCTACCGTTGCTATAGAAACACCTTTGGTAGTCTGTACTATCTCGCTGCAGAACCTCTCTTTTGGGTCTTGGTACGAGTTATGTGCACCATGGTGCAACCCAGAGTGCCTCGGGGACAGCTCTCCATCCCTATCCCTCCCGTTCTGGAGCCACCCATGGCCCAGTGAGCTCTCTCTCAGTTTCCTAGAGCTCTCTTTACGAGTCTATGTTCTCTCATTTGGGTTGAGAAAATTTTCTGCCTTCTCCTCTTCTCTCTCCCCCTTCCTTCTCCCCTCCCCCAGTCTCTCCCGCCTCTTGCAAGCCCACAAACAACCTTCTTGCATGGTCAACTGCCGATTACATTTCGCCCACCGCAGTATTTAGCTCCTTCTAACTCCACTCAGCTTAGCGACCCCCGGCACCCCCCCTCCATATCCCATCTCCATCCTCCTCCTCTTCTCCCACCCCCCCGCTGCCAAGGCACCCACCACGCACAGCTCGTCACTTTGAGCGCCCGGAGCTTCCACCAATCATTTGTAGGTGAATGTGAAAGAGCTAGCTGCTGGAGGGAAGCTATCATCCATTTTCGGCCTGTTTACTCCTCTCTGGTGCCGATTTCCTGGAACTTTTTTCTTTCCTAAACTTTTTTCTACCACTCCCGATTCCGATTTCTTTTCTCTGCGTCTCTTTTTGCTTCCCAGCTCCCCCCCCCCCCCCCCCCCCGGTGCCCACACACACCTACAAAGTTCACCTCTCCTCACATTACCTCTCACACACCTACCTCTACCTCATATCTTCGCCCTCACACCCACCTTCAAAACGCCCATAATCAATCGATCAATCCTCAATTGAACACAACTTCAAGGGTCCCACACATAATTTCCTCCACAGCGAAAGGAAAAAAAAAAATTACACCTATACCAAAAACCTTCAATAATTCAATAACACTCTTATAATATTGCCCAACATGCCCGTAATGGCGAAAACAACATTGAATTCGAAAAATCCTAGTACTGTCGCCAAAAAGGTCTCTGGAACCGGTGGAGGAATCTTGGGTGGACAGGGCAGCAGCGAGGTTGTGTGTCCTCTTCAGAATGCAGATGGATCAGTGTGCAGGAAAAAGTGCATCGGTGTGAGTCTTGAACAATTTTTCCCAATAAGCAGCAGCCTAAATTCACCCGAAGGGGACCTCTGGACAAAAAGAGAGCTTCGAAGGGGGGAGGATGGCAATTGCTTTTAGAAATAAAAATCGCAAAGCGAAAGAGGAATTGGAGTGTTAATTGTTTGCTCTCGAGAGACCTACTGGGTCTTGTTGGGGCGCGATATATTATAGAACTTTGCCTACCGCTCAATATGTGAGCACATTCGTCGAGCTCATCCAGACAATTGGATCCCAAAGCTACCAGCTAGCGCTGAGACTTTCGCAAAGATGGTCAGTCTATCTAGAGGAGGAATCCCATCAGGCGCATTCCCTCTTGTAAGGAAGCCAATCCCATCCGCCATCAACACTGGATATCGAAAAGCTTCAAAGTGTGAGTTGATTCCCCTCTGCTGGAAAGAATTCTGTAATGGTTCGTGGTAGTTGAATCCGTTGTTGCCGGTCCAATCATGGATTATCAATCATTTTGTTTTGGTTGCTAATGACGCCATTACAGCTATGCCCAAACTCGAAGATGACCAATACGTCGACGGCATGTCACCACCTTCATCGGCAAACGAATCAGAAACTTTACACTCAATTTCATTATCAAACCCAGCCAACTTTCAATCAAAATTCCCTGCAGCAATGTCGGATTTTGAGCACGATGAGGATGAAGATTCCTTTATGGATGATGAGGAAATGGGAATCGATAGCCACGAAGAACGAAGTGGAACAGTGAGTTTGCCCGAATCTTCGTCATTCATGTTTTTTTTTGTTCGCCTCCTCAAAATTTATACCCCATCCGGAGCTATCAATCGGTTATGGGAGCTGTTTTCCTCCGCGGACTCGCACCTGAGGGGAAACAGCTTCCATCCGAGCTCAATGGTTTGAGTACCTCTAGTAGTGGCGTTGTTTGATAGCTATTCTCCCGCAAAGCTTTCAAAAAGTCAATTTATCATACCAAATATAGAATTTTGCTGATATACGTCATTTGTGGACTTTTCAGGAAACTGAAGATGATGAACGACGAGGACGTGTTCAACATGCCATCTTCCACCGTGGGATGCGTGGGATAAGCTCACCTCACCTCAAGGACTTCAACTTTATCAACCAAGAGCATCGTTCTGGATCATCAAAACGAAAACGCCAGGCACACCCATATGGTGACAGCGCTGAGAGCTCCATGTATGGAAGCCGACAATCTTCTCTCGGTGCATCGCGCTGGGACGAACTGATCGAAGCCGCCACCACTCGCGCCGTGGTCGAGGTGGGAGAATACGCACACTACCACCACATCCACGACAGCAACGATGCACCTGTTCGCCTCCCTCCTATGCCTAGCTGCTTCTCATCTCCTCTAACCTTCGACCAGCAGACACCCCCGTCTCCTCCCACAACAGCATCTTCTTCCCACGCGCCTATCCATACCGCATCCCCTTCATCGCGCCAGTCAATATTCTCGCCATCCAGTCGATGCCTCATTTGCGCTACCTGCGAGAATCCCTCCCCAATTGGGAACTCCTTTGCGTGCACCGAGTGTATGGCAGGCTTCTGCGCCGATTGCGCGTTCAGTGCGGGCAAACGGGGAAGCTGTGGTGAGTGCCGAGCCGTCGGTGCAAAATTCAAGCCTCTCCGGATCATCGTCCGATAAAAAAAAAGTTTTTAATTTTTTTCTGCTAATCTTTTCTTTTCCAAAATTTCCTTCTCTACACATGGAGCGGCACAGCATAGGCACGGCATGGCGGTCAAGTTTTGTTTCTTTACTATTACTTTCTTCCAATTCCAACCATTTCCTGTTGATGCTTTTTCATAAGGGATTTTACTTTGAAATTTTTTATCGATCTCTTTTGTTAAATCTTCGATTGGGGAAAAATATGTGGCGTTAATATTGTCTGTTATTAGTTGTTATTTTCCTATATTTCTTTCCTTTGTCTTGGAGTAATATCAATTGTGGGGCACTTGTCTGATTTTTTTTTATCAAAAGTCAAAAGTTTATTATTTTTTATGTTTTGTTATCCCAAAAGGGGTGTTGTGCGGGGTGGGGGGTTTTTTTTTCTCCAGGGGCATGCATGTCAGGGCAAGGGGAGGCGAAAAAAATACAATTGTCGGAGTTAGGCAGTGGGGATAATCTCGACCTGTTCCTATAGCTAGCGGGGCACTACGAGTAAAGCTTTTGTTTCTTGGAACCAAACCGTTTTTCTTTGCCCTTTCCGTTTCCATTTCGTTTTGTTTCCGGAAGCACTTTCTTTTTTTGAGCTTCAGAAGGAGAGGAAGAAGAATGAATGAATGAATGCATGAGAGAGAAGGCGGGGCTTTCTGGATGGTATCATTATTCATACATGTATCTTACGGACGGAGTTGATTTTTTTATCCCTATTATTTTTTCTTTTTCACAGCTTCATCTAACTCTACCAGTCGTATTGTTTATTGGTGCGTTTATTCTTCATGTACAGTATCTTACATTCATGTATGCACATGTATAAGTACATATGGTGGGGTTTTTGATTTCGCCTTGAGATCTCTGCGAGTTCATGTACTCTGGTTATTTATTAGGAAATAAAATCGCAGGCGTTTACACATATTAGGGCAAAGTGTCGAACTCGTTTCCTGGTTTTTCTTTTGGTTTTCTCTTTCCTCTTTTCTTTTTTGGCGAAAAAACGCCATCTGGGAAAAGCAGGCAGAAGAAAGAAATCCAGGTTTTAGGGAATCTGCAGAAGAAGCTCTCCCAAGTCCTACATACAACTTAAATGTAGCTAAATAATATTTTCACGTGGAAAAAGAGGGGTAGGCTTGTTTAGCATGGAGCTAGGGCATGGAAAGACCAGGGAGGACGGAGACATTCTCGCATCGTCTGGATAAGGTTAGGGTCAGCAATAGGTTTGTGGGCGAAATAGGGTTTTTTTTTACTTTTTTTTCTTTCCTTTTCATATGTCGTGATGGAGATATCAACACCAACCTTGACACTCAACAGAAAATTACCCCAAGATCATCGTGTGATGCCATACCTATTTTCTACACGAACTAGGACCTAACCGAGCCCAGTGCAATGTGAAATCCAATTCATATCATACATTACATACGCACATATGGGGTAGGTAGGTACGCTCGAACCAATTTGTGGTCGCGTTGATCATATCCCGCGCTTTAGTGATTTTTTCTCCCACTTCCCTTCTCTGCGGTATCTTGCTTTTCTCCATACTCACCGAGCTCCCCCCCCCCCCAGCTATGTACCTAGCTCAAACTCCAATTGTTGCAAAAACGTCCAAATTCCAAAAACGGAAAAGGGAAAAATGGGAAGAAGAAAAAACGATCATGCTTGTGAAAGGGGCAGAAAAATTGGCTTGTAGGCTCATCGCGAGCTACAAAAATAGGGACGAACTAGCGGGGATCATTTCAAATGATAGGCGTTGAGCTGAGCAGTTAGTCGGGTCGGGGTTCACGACAGACAGCGGCGGGCGGTTCTGGGCCGTTTTCTTACTCGTTCGGCTCTTGGCAGGCATTGGAAATGAGGACATGTATGTGGCGGTTTCGATTCAGTCGGGGGGGAAGGGGAAGAGGGGAGGGACATTTTTCTCTAAAGTGGATTTTTATGTAGGTTCCCGCGCGCCGCACAGCAAGCTAAGGGAAAAAGTTGAAATGCCGCCAACGCAGGTGGCCGTATCGAGGTTTAAATGAGTAAATGAAAGGGTAGTGAATTCGGGCCGTTCGTGGAGGGTAAGGGGGGAGGGAAGGGGGGAGGGAAGGGGGGATGGGGGGAGAGGTCTCGGTTCGGGGGTGTCCATAAGGTGGATCAGGGAGGGTGGATTAGGGGACCCCCTAATCCTGGAGGGAGTTGGGTTGAGCCATCCCATGATCTGAGCTTGTATGCCAAGACATGGCCAGTACTCCTAAAGTACGCCGATATACTCTAAGTTACGCACAGAATTTACTACGCGTCAAAAGCGTTTAGCTGGAGAAGAATAAAACGTCAGTTCTTTTGAACGCAATTATACCTGCAGGACTGGGGTGCCACCGAACTCATGTCAACAGAGTCTAAAGAACATCCAGACTCGATGGTATATGTAGGTATGTACATATGTACCTCCTACATACCTACATACAGATGCAGGTGACCACCCCATCCCACCTTATACTAGGAGCCGGTCACGATAACCACAGGTTTCGAGATGCTCCACACATATGTAGACAAATGGTCAGCCAGACGATGCTCGTCGTTGGGTGCGACGAATTATAAACCTGGTCAAGATGTTTCAAATCCCACCGTATCACTGGAGGGAGGCTTTGGCTTTGACCCTGATGATCAGATCAAGATGCCGTCACCGCTCTCAGATATCACCCACGGAGGAGATGAACCAAGACGCTGGTCTGAACCATAATTCTTATTTCAACGTCTTCATACAAAGTGGTTGTTGTGGTGATCCGTCCTCTGCATCATTATTTATCACTCGATATCAAATGGGATAGTGGCCACATTGAGGCTATCGGCCTAGACAAACCACTAACATTGATATGCTAGCTCATCATTTCATATCAATAGCCATGAAATCATTGGTTCACCAAACCTAAATTAATTAACTAGTAATTTGAGGATATATTTACTAGAGATTCCAGTTCTGCACGGTAGCTGAAAGCGGAGACTGAGAAAGAAAGTAAAAAAGAAATATCTAGGTTGCGTGCTCCTAGTCACCCGAGCATAGAGCGCCATATTAACCTCAGTGACTCCATATTAACCTCAGTGACTCCATAAAACGTTCAAGCTACTATCCTGGGTGAATTACTCCTATTCTCCTGTCCTATCGGCCTGAAAAAGCAACCTCAACGTCTTGTGTGACTATTAAAAAAACAGCATCCCCCCCGCAAAAGAAAAGAAATAACCCCTCCCCGAAAAAAAGAAACATGGCTCTAGACTTACCGAGCGTTATCCCTCTATTGTAAACCTTGCAGCACATCGAATTCCGGGGCCCCTCATTTGTCCTCGCAAAATTCAGGGTCCTGATAGAGTAGTCATTCGTTTTGCTAATTATTTTCTCTCGTCATCAGTGATATTTCTTTTTTACGGCATATCAAAATATTCTCCTAGAGATTGATTGGTTGACATACATACTCTATCACCGACAAATTATTCATAATGTCGAACATAATAAAACTAAAGACTAAAAGTCACGGTCGTGGGGAGAGATTTAAGAATAAAACATTGTATGTGTAAGGCCTTTCAATTGCCGTACCCAACAGCGTGTCGAAATTTCTTTTGGGAGGTTAAACGCCACGAGATATTTGGGTGAATAATGAATAACCTTTCAGTAATTTATTGGCCGAGCTAGCATCTTAGCCTCTGCGGAAAAGGAGCTAGTATATCTACAGGACATGAAATTCTTCTCTAAGTCTTACTCTCAAAAAGCAGTGATAAAGATTAGGATTCAAAAATCTCACCGTACAAGTTTTGAATAATCATGACAGTTTTGCAGCTAGCTAGTGCATAGAGTGATCCACGTGGGCGCTGGGAGGACAAATGATATGGCTCGGGGTTAATCGTCTCACGGGGCCTGTTTCTTCAATCTAGCTGCGGAATACACCAGTAGGCTAAAGCGACGTCTCTCCGAAGAACTCAAGTCAATTGACAAGATACCAAACTCGCGGATGTAGAAGAATGCAACTCACAAATTTTGAAGGATATATTCATCTCCCTAGATAGCGATGAAAAGTGAGCGCTCATTGTTAACTTGTGGGAAGTAGGTTTAGTAGCCTTGAAAGCTCATGCATGATGAATCTGTAGAGAGTGAAGTCGTGGTGTTTGATGTTGATATGACGTTGCTGTACTTATGCTGTCGATTGGGCGCTAGCTTCGTAAAGTTATTCCCGTAGGTAAGCTGATGACATTCTGAGGACCGTGCACTACGTGGCATTGGAACTTTATATTTGCAGGGATATCGGTGGGCTTTGACATCATGTTAGCTTTGGATAACAACAACCTCATGCCAGAATACTAATTCTAAAACCTTTTTGAACTCTTCTGTCTCTTCTAAAGAATTATCTCTCGATAGTACACGGTACAGCTAGTGGTTTCAATACATTCCAGCCATAGCTAGGGCATTGCGCTTTTGACCCGGACACAATGCAGGCCCATAATTATCCGGAATGCAGCTCGAGAAGTGATCAGCCATTGATCTAAAATATCCTCCCAGGCTCGTGACCGCATCGATTGAGTGACTATGCACAAAATATACCTCTCAATCGGTCAACTGAAAGTAGCAAATAATAACTATATACTGATTGGGCTCCTGTTAATTAGTATGACATATTGACAAGGCTTAATCGAATCTGTCCCAAACGGATTTTTCCAGGTCAGCGTCAGAGCCACAAAGCGTTCCTTCTCGTGAGGAGCATTGGTTGGAGTTGTTTCGTATGGAATACACACTATATCCGCGCCGATTGGTGCATATAAACCTATAGGCAGACGATGAAAACCAAAGAATCTGCCGCGCAATCTAGTTGTATTTTTCGAAATCAAAAATCTGCCGAGAACCTCGATATAGGCATAAAGAAATGCAAAATGAAGAAGTCATAATTTTGATTATATCTATTCTGAAACGCAGAATTCAATGGCATATTCCTTTCTGAGCTTCCTCCGTTGCCCAGTCTCACTGCAACGTCCCTACCATCCGTCTTGAAGCCGAGTAACTTGGCCCGGGTAGGCATATCTCGGGACACGAATCAGAGTGGGTGGCAATGTCTCATTGACATACGATAACTGACCCCGGATTTAGAAAATTACATACAGCACATGATAAGATGGATATATTATGCTGTTGAGATTTGGTGACGGGAAGATATGATTATCTAAGGTCAGGGTTCTTATGCTGTGTATCTGTCACTAAAGCGCTAGCATATCCTGACAAATAATAGGGCCTCAAAATGGCTATGGTTAATAATCCTGGTTGACTTGCATATGGTCAATGATATTTCGAGCTTTACTTTTGGAGCCAGTAAGATATCACTCGAGCGAGAGTATGACATGACATCATACTATCCCCTCAAAACCCTCTTATCATTTGATTAATGCTCTATTTTAACCTCGAGATCGTCCGGATTATGGTTACTCAGTGCACATACATTTAATCAAAATCCTCTGATCATGCACGACTACCCCTCGGCTAGCACATAATTATCTGGTAGCGAAACCCCAGCGAACTGAAGAGCTTCCATTGTGGCGGAGGAGCGAGGAGGCTCACGTAAGATGTCAGAGGTGCAGAACAAGGATGTGACGGGCTATATATAGTAGCATATATATTTGCATAACCGAGTTCTTGGTACATGTAGTTAGTTACCGTGATACAAGAACACCATGCCACACTCTACGAGAACGAGAACGAGAGGCTCTAGAGTTCATCGGTGGCTTCCCGACACGATTCACTGATGGGTACCTGCGAGGGCCCAGGATCGGTACACAGAATATCTTTGTGGGCATCGAAAGTGAATACCAGATCTGGTGGAATAGCACGTTTTATATTAAGGTTAACTCTACTCGGTCGGAACTTTGTTAAAGAAGCGTGGTGAGTGTATCCGTGTCGGCCTGTTATTTAGTTGTTGGTACAGTTGATCCTGTCCAAGAAGTAGTACTGATCTCATAATTAAGGCGTAGACATCTTTGTATTAATCTATCTATACTAGGTGATTCATCACTTGGAGTGCCTAGAGCGGATATGTACTATTCTACAACTTATGCACTGAAACCGTGTACAGCCACAAATGTTCCAGTTCCACATGCACTACATTGGGAAGGTAGCAACCCACCATCACCACCACCACAGTCCATTGTCCATAAACAAAAGTCGAATGCGGAGCAGTCGATGTTTGCAGCGTGCCTCCGAGCCATATTACTTTCATGGCTCAGGAGGCGCGGATACTGGATTCTGCAACCCGCCCTCCGGTCACTCCTTGCTCAACTCTAATTGCCACAACCGCACGCAAGCGGCTCAGATCCTTTTCAGGTAAGGGAGGGATGATCTGAAACCTTATATATATACATGACAATCTTCATAACAATGGTATATAGGCTTTTCCGGGGCGCCACTGGGGAAGTTTTAAAGTTGCACTTCGGGTTGAATAAGAGGGATATATGCTCCAGATGGATATCACATACATTTGAGGATTATGAGACAGACAAAGACATTCCTTCAATACCACATGCCCATATCGATTGGACCTATAATCCGGAAACAATAACAAACTCAAATAATTCACCTTATATCTTGTCTTGCACCACTCTTCAGTTTTTACTAAAGTGTTTGGAGTTAGATTCGAACTCCTTCAACTAGAAACTATGTCGGCAAACAATACCCAGATTCTTCCCTCAATAACAGCAGAGGACTGGATGAATCTCGGATCCATCAAACACCTTGCTGCCGAGAATAACCTCAAGGGCTTCAACCAAGATTTTATTCCCCCTCGGTTCACAGATCCAAACTATGTCATGCCAGATAAGGGAAATGTCCTTTTTGTGCTGAATATTGTGATGGTATCGGTTGTATTTGTGGTTGTGGCGTTAAGGTACTATGCGAGAGTATTTATCGCAGGTGGGCTAGGCGCGGATGATGTTGCTATTGGGTTTGCAGTGGTAGGTTTATGGTGTCAAGTGAGCAGGACCGAGAGAGATATGGCGCTGACTAATATTTGGGTACATGTAGTTATCATTCGTTGGATCTTGTTCACTTTACTGTTTCTCTGTAAAGACTGGTGGGTTCGGGCGTCACATATATGACCTTGATTCCGAGACAATCTGCAATCTGCTCAAGGTACGCCATGAAGATATTAAAACTTTGCTTAAAACCTCCAAAAATATTAATATGTACCAGGAAACATACATTATGCCTATTCTCTACAATGTTGGCCTTTTCTTTATCAAGCTTTCACTTCTCCTCTTCTACCGTCGCCTCTTCGGGCCCAACAGGCTACTACAGCGTCTCGTCATTATCTTTATCGTCTTCCAAGTAATATATACCGTCGGCTCTACAGGCGGTCTCATCTTCATCTGCTCCCCCGTATACGCATGGTGGTATGTTTCGTTACGTGCAACAAAGTGTCCGGATTTTATAAAGACAATGACGATCTTCTTGAGTTTGAGGGCGGTCTGCGTATTTACGGATGTGTTGGTACTACTTTTACCGATGAAAATGCTGTGGGACTTGAAAATCCCAGTTCGGCAGAAGCTTGGGCTGGGGGTGGTATTTGGCTTGGGCATTATGTGAGCTCTCACCCTAACTTGAAATTGTGCTTATCGGCTAATAATATAATAGGGCGTGCGTAACTGCTACACTTCGTTTGGCATACCTTCCACGACTCCTAACAACCGTCGATGTATCATGTAAGTTCACACATTGATTAACGTTATAATCCTTTACAGAGAGCTAACATCACTCTAGGGCACGTAATCCCCGTCGCGATCTGTGACGTGCTCGAGCAGTCCCTCGGCATCATCACCGCGTCTCTCCCAGCTCTCACCGCCATAATCGCCAAGTACAAGCCCCTCCCATCTTCTCCAAATTGCAAACCCATCCTTTGCAAACACACCCCACTAACCTCCCGCGCAGATTCCGCGGAAGTGTGAAGCCCGCTCGAAAGTGCACAGGCACAAACAATCCCGACTCGGCCTGCGAGTCAACGACATCATTCATTGAGCAGACAAAGCCGGAAACCCTATTACCGACTCATGGAAGAACTGGTAGCATGGGGAACTTCGGACATAACGCTAGTACTAGGGAAAAAAACACACCTTCGCCACCGGAATTTGATTTTCTGAGTGTGGCGTATGACCCAGACAATGTGAATATGGGGTTTGCGGTACGATCTTGGGTGACAGGACCTGAGAGGAAGAGTGGGAGTTGGTGGAGGAGAGTTAGAGGGGACAGCAGTGAAGAAGACTTAGTGAGGGGGTTAGATGGGATTTCGAAAACGACAACTGTGGAGATGAAGGTGGATAGAAGGATTGTATAAAGTTCTGTGATTATGGGGTTTTTGGAGTTGTATAAATTTTTGGTTCATTTTCTTGAGTTACTTATGAAATGTATGTTTGTTATATAGATTGGGGTTACGGGGTTCCTGGCATGGTTATATTTATTAGATGTGGTTGGATCATGGAAACTAAACGGTTAGGATAATGATTAGTAGCTACATGTAATGATAGCTGGCTGTCTATTTAATAAAGAACCAAATCGTCAAATCAAGGGCCTATTAGTACCTACAACTGCTCGTTCTCTATCTTTCTTCTTTATAGAGAAAACTCTATACGGAACAATTCCTTGAAAACAAATGTAGAATCACAAGTTATCACTCACATTTCTTGGTCCATAATGTAGAGTACACCCACAGGAAAAAAGTGACGAAACAAGGAGTGACCACAGACGCGGTTAAACAACGGCCATGACTTCCGAAGGGAGGAAGTACAGGGCTTCAAATATATTTATTTCAGAGGCCGCACTATATACTCTCTTTCTCATTTTGCAGCTCAAGTACCTCTCGTCATTGCATATTGGGGACGTTGATGTTAAGTGCGGGCGTTGTTTCCTCAATTTTTTTTCCCGTGGGTGTATATGTAGTCGTCACCACACGTACCCCTCGCGATCGAGTCAGCGAACTTCTCAATCCTGTACACAGATGTTGAAGGTACTTGTATTCATAAACTAATGTACAGTACCGTGACATAAATCACCGACCTGAAGTAAAACACACCAAAATTGGCTAAAATTGGCACCTTCCCGAACCTTCAATTCTTTATAAATTACCATAAAGCTTTCAGTGAAGGGATATACACTACAAAGGAACATATATATTCTGAGCCATAGCTCTTTTTATCAAATATGTGGAGAGTCATGGGGCCTTGAATTTGCAAATTTCGAGATTTGGTCGACTTTTGTCAAGACCCCATATATAAAAATTCGAGGACTTGACACATTTTCAGAGAACAACCGGAAAAAAGTGCTATACTAACAATGCTCAAATGTTGATTTTTGAAATTAAGAGCTTCCAGATGATTTTCCTAATCATTGATTTGTATTGTATAATTGGTATAAGTTATCTTAAAATTGTGGGTGCTGGGACTATTTGAGGAAGGGCTGATTTCGCCGTACGTTTTTTGGTGTGTTTTGGCGCGAGGACGGTGATTTATGTCCAAGAACTATACTAAGACAGAGGCCGGTATTACGTCCCACGACCAAAACTAATGAATTGGCATGATCTCCATAGCTGCTGTCGATATATACCACTGCCACATACAAGAGCTGCAGTCATAAAATACCAATGCGGATGCACTCTCCTGTTCAGATCCATAAGCATGCTGTGTCAGAGATCCACTTTCGTGGAACTACAGTATCTGAGAAAATTGTCGTTTGCAGCATTTATACACGAATAACCAGGAGCCGGCTGCAGTCCTAGCCGGCTGCAGCTGCTTGACGTTCACCTGGACAGTGGTACCACCACCAGTGTGATCCATAAATATGCTTGAGGAGAGGTCTCGTGGTATCTGTGGGGCTTACTGGGAACTTGTTCTTATCTGTCCTTGCGCCGGGGTGTACATGTGAGGCATTTGATCTCGAGGTAACCCGAGGATATTATTGCTGTCTGCAGAAGTTGACAACCACATTCTAATTTTTAATCTCGGTATGGAAGATATTCTGAAAACAGGATTTTACTGATGTTGTTAACTTTACCAGTATATACTATACAGATCTAGTCGTAGTTAGCTGCGGAAGTCTTGACATTTTCTCTAGAGCTATTTTCTTTCTTTTTCTTTTTCGAGTTGTTTTCACCACAAGGCGCAAGTAGTTACTGGCTCATCTAGGTAGCGCCTAAAGACAATCCTCGACCTTACAGACCTTATTTTGATTGCTATAGGTTTATAGTTCCCCCTTAACTCAGCATTTAAAACTCCAGAGTGCTACTTCCAGACTGGCCTCCCTTAGCAGCGCCTCATCCTCTCCTCGAGTCCCCTGGCTCCCAATTAGATTTTGTTTTTTGAATTGTGAACAAGACTCTAGCTGTCGCCGATTTCCCTATTTCCATATTTTGGAACGGGGGCTTTTGTGTTGGGACCGAGACTTTCGCAGTTCAAATATGACCAATCTTGAGCGCCCCGGAAGCGCCCCGAGAAAATGACACATAACGGCCTCGACGAGCCCTGTCCTTACAGACTACTGGCCTTTTATACCACGGAAGACACATACTCAAGGCAGAGACATAAGGTCATTCGTCCTCGTGGACCACTGCCCGCCACGTCCAGCTGGGGTGGCAGTGCCTTCATGAATTATCACTCGGTTGAGTGGACGCCAACATATGACAGGACTTCAGCCTACGGAGGGAAGTATCAGAATATTTTTCTAGCTCCAGGCGCTTCGAAGGTTTTTTCTGCACACCTGTGCATATACATAGCTGTTCGAAAAGATTATTTGGTACCATATACATATATATGGTAACCCTAACCCTGGATATTACCACCGCCGTTATTATCAACTCGTTAACTGTATGTGACCTTAAGTTTGAAAGGCTATAGCTGTTTTTAACCCGTTGGCTGTAACCGTATGCAATAAGTTTATAAGACTTTCGCAATATCTGGCTATTCCGGGAATTCCCCTCCAACCGCCGCTTCCGATCTAAAGATAAGAAATAAATGGAGTATTATCACTGATAGACGCCCAAAGTTGGGGAAGGTTTCTCATATAGAAAGAAAGATCCTTATCTGCATGCGCGTATCTGACTAAATTCTTAATATAAGAGAGCGCGCCGAGTAGAATCGATGACTGACCTCCGCGGAAGGTGTGCATATGGTAAGCGTTAATCCACGCGACCTTTGAATTTTCAACTATCGGGCCATTTGATTTATTGTGCTTTAGTACCCCGCGTCGTTCGTCCCTTCATGCAATAGGTGCAGTAAGAATAACATTTTTAATTGCGGAACCGCCTAGCTAGCTAGCTTGGATGGAGCCTCGTTGATATATAATTCGACGCCATTTTTTTTTTTTTTTTAAATGTGGAGAAAGAAAAGGAGGGGGTTTGAGGTTTAATCGCGCTTATACTTCCGATCCTCCTCCTGTTTGAAAGGTTTTTGGCCAATTGCCTGTGTATTAATACTTGTACCAAATATAGTGGGAGAAGTGCTTATCGGCCCTATATATGATGTCATATATGACCAATTGTACTTTGCTTACTCAGTGACTGCGATCAATTGATTCTGCGTGTATGTGGGCACCCCCAGTAGATACTTCGCACTTCGTGCACTTGCACTGTGTATCATGATTGTGTTTTACGCACGTTTAATGTTTGAACTCAGGATCTGGAGAAACTACATATCCATGTAGTAAGTAGAGCAGAAAGTGAATATTTGAATGAGATAGTGCATGTAGCCACGATTGGTCCACAATGCGCGCCCTCTTCCAGCCCCACATGAGGTCTAGAGCACACACTCGGGATGGCCCAATTTGTGACTTGCAAGCGGATAAACTAAATTAATCCATCTGCCATACGTGCTGCAGCACTTGGGCCAGAGAGTCTTAACCTCCATTCTTCATGATGTTGTTCTGGATTCCATCTCATTAGCGTCAGCGTCCATCATCACGAACACTCCCGCTACTGCTCATGCTCATTGACACAGTATAGTCTCACCTCGAACTGACACCGCTCTGAGTCTCCCAAGCGGGTTGTACCTTCTCTTTATCCTTAGCTAGCCCTCCAAGGCAAAAAGAAAAAGTCCCAAGAGTCAGGAACAGCGAGTTTTCTCATCCGGGCCGAACAACTAGTGCCAACGTCCTGCACTTTGATGGTAAATAGGGATCACACTCACCTACCGATCCAGTACCTGAGTTATGTAGCCTACCACCATGGCCACCACGATCCCCGCGGCCTGCTTCACAATCCACCACAACAACCCCCATGCCAATCACCACCCAGCACGTTACCCTCCCGCACGTTTCACCTTACGACCCTTCACACCCCGCCAAGATCTCCGGTCGATCATACGTACATGCACATCTTGGTCTGTATGCCTATGTACCCTACATGCCATTCGGTCCCAGGCCGGTGGGGTAGAGAAGAGTAGTCGTCCTTTGCTGACATTCTTGTGCTGTTACTATTTATAGGTCCCCGGCTCCGTTCACCCCCCTTGCTCTCACAGTTAACGGCGGCGGTCTGACACATAGCCTATCACTCGACGGTTATTACTGTGCCGGACGGAAGGTTAAATTAACAGTGTGGCACCAAGTGTGGCGGTGCTGTGTCATGAACATGCCACTCCTTAGTTGGTCTAGTGATGGGGAGGCGGTTAAGAAGGCATGAATTAACATACAGTCATATCCGCCCTCCTTAAATAGTAGAGGGTAGGATCCTTAATTGGTGTTTGTTGCTAGGTTTGTTGCTGGTGGTGTGTGGTGGTAGGCTGGCAGTGGCTGAGCCTCGTCTCAGCCAGTTGAATAGTAGTGCGGACCTGGGAGCGGATGAAATCAAGATATTTTTGGCCTTGGGACCCTATGACGGCATGATTCCGGCTCCAACTGGGCAATTGAATTTTTTTTTTTGCTTGCTTGCTTTGAACACTTTTTTTTTTTTTCGACCTTCTCAAACGCGAAGGCTCTGGAGGCTACGGTTTCCTTCCGCGGGCGTCCCAATGAGGAGTGTGATTGCCACTGTGGTTCCTCGGGACTGGTTGGGGGCGTTGGACATATATCTGGCTGCTCTCCTCGCCCCCTGTACTGCACCGGCTCAACACCAGTATTCAATACAATACTAAATACCTACGATAAAGATAAAGACTTTAACGTTCACGATACCTACCTACCATCACAACCACAACCACAACTACAACGAACAAACACATAAAGAAAACTATGCACTCCCTCCCCATCCCGCTTCCAATCCTGCCATACACCAGCACCCCAGACTTCATCACGCAGCTCCAGACCTGGGACCACCACCTCAAGTCCCGCCCACCGCCGACCGAGGCCCAGGTCGCCCGCGCGATACGCCAGAGTCTGTATGCGAGCCGCCTGCTGAGATATAAGGTGCTGGGCTACGAGAATGCGGGGATCGAGGGGTCGAGGTTCGTCGAGGTCTTTTATGGCCCGGGGTGGCCTTGAATTTGAAATGTATGAAAGCCGGCCTGGGGGAGATCTGCTTTTTGTGGTGTGCGCGAGATGATTAGCTGGTATGTATCATGTTGCCATGGGGGTGTGTATGGAAGGGGAGAGGATGTTAATGGGGGGGGGTGTGATAGGGCTTGGAAATACCCTCCGGTAGCTGGATAGCTGGAGATTGGGCTCAAACAAGCACGTACCGGCATGGGCCTTATGGCCAAGACTTGACTTTACTGCGATGGACTGGATGACTGGACCGACCGATAGACCGAGTGGTTGACATTGCCATTGTGCCCATTGTAATATTGGGAAATAGACTCGCACGGCTTACCGGGGTCCGGGGGGGGCCCGCGGCACAGCAGGGGAAATCCGGGCGCCGGTGGCAACGGTGAATGGATGATCTGCGGGTGCGTGGTGGATGGTCATATCTGGGCTACATATACCGACCGGGGTTTATGCGTAGGGATTATGTTGATTATGGGGCCTTCTAAGGAATGCTTTGTGAGCTTGATGCTGCTGGTGATGCTAGCTGCTGGGGGGAGATGGATTGCGTGTTTTGTTTTCTGCGCGATGATTTGATGGGGCCTGTTGTTTTGGGCTTGACATTCTTTTGGTTTTTTTGTTTCCTTTGTTGTTTCCTTTGTTGCTTCTTTTGTCGTTTCTTTTGGGTCGGCTTATTTGCATCTTATGAGGGGTAATGGTAATGTGGCTATGTTTGGTTTATGTGTTGCATGTATATGTCTGCTCTAGATCTAATTACGGGGGGTCCTGGTGTTTGTCTTTTGGTCACGTAGCTTAATAAACTCTTGTGCAATACTCTTGTAGCCCTGTGTGATATTGCCCTCATGTATTGGAAACGTTTTCATATGGGGGATATATATTGGAGATGGGACATGTATCCTTCTGGTTGTGAGGATTGTAGATGAGATTGTTTTTGATATTTTTGGCGTATCCAGGGGCCGGGTGTTTCGTAGTCTAAATTCCATAGCGGTTTCAGGTGTACTGTTGAATTCCATTGTTTCATTTTTGGCCATATCTATTGTGATTACCAACTCAGAACCCCAACCTCAATCACGGCTTACCACCGGCCACAATCTGGGTAGGGGGGCAGCTGTACTATCAGCCACTGTAATCTACCAAGGGCATACTTGTATGCACCTTCCATAACCCACAAACCTACAGATTCACAAACCCATACCCGTCACTTGTCGATCGGCATAACCCCCCCCGTCCCTCCCAGCCGTCCGTTCAACAATAAGCCCGCGCTGACAAAGCACTACTACTGTACGCTGCCTTGCGATATCATATTATCCGGAGCCACCGCCCGGCCGTTCATCTTGGCTGCCTCTTTCTTTTTTTTCCCATTCTTCTGCACTTTGATACGCGCGTCGCTGTCGTCTCTGGCTGCCTGTGTGAGCTGCCCAGCTATATAGATTACCGACGGAGATTCGGCCGCGGACAGATATGTACATATGCGGACACGATGTGGTTGGGTGGGTTTGCCGTGGTGTGGTGTAAGCTCTGTGCTGATGCCGGAGCGGGGGGTACGTACATGTCTTTGCTGTCTCGACGGGATTTCTGTCCCTGTTGGGTGGCTGGTGGTGAAGATTCAAGTTTTTTTTTTTTCCCTACGAATGTAGACTGCCGGATAAGGCGAATTCGTCCTGGTGGGTGCGGACATGGATCTGAGTAGTTTTGCCCAAGGTAGGGCGGTGCTGGCGGGGTGCGTGGTGAGAGGAGGCCTAGGGATTGGAGTGGAGGTGAGGGGGATAGCTGGCTATGGGCGAGTGAGAGGTTGTGAAGAGTTGCGTTGTTGGTATTGTTGGTGGTGTGGTTATCTTATCGATCTGATCAATTGCGTGGGTCGCCAAGACGAGAAGAGGCAGTGAGTGACGGAGGGGTCATGTCCCGTATCCAAGAGAGATTCCGCAATCTCGTTGCAAACACAGCCTCAAAGTCGTCGTCACGCACAATAAACACAGAGAAGTCTCGCGGGGAGTAACTGGTGGCATACGTAATGGGGGTGTGAGTTACAAACACACACCCGAACCAGGCATGTGCAGCAGTGACTGGGGTTGCGGTATGAAATCTTGGAACCTCGACATCAGAGACAGAGAACAGAGAACAGAAATACAAAGACGCACGGTGTAGCTGTGGGTGGCCCTGGAGAGACACCGACCCTCACCGCCGGTGTGGTGGGGACAAGACAGAGGGGGTATATAGGTGATGGTGTGTGCCCTGGATATCCTCTGGTTTGATACTTGCTCGTTTGTTAAATCTATCGTTCCATCTCGCTGCAATCCATCATACATCTCTTTCGTTCGTCTTTATTAATCCCTCATCAGTTGTCAAAGAACAAGTATATAGAAAAAGTCTCTTCACCCATGCGTTTCTCCGCTGTCGTCCCGATCGTCCTGTCGACGGTCGCGCTGGCCCTCACATGTCTCGTGCTGTTCTCTGGCCGCGAGAAAGACTTTCTCACAGATGTCTATATCATTAGAGTAAGTTCACCTCCCTCAATACCTCAAACAATGCTAAAACCCCCCACAGCTCAACACCACAAACATCGGCGCCAATGCCACAATCCCCACCACCGGCATCGCCACCGTCGACACCCTCACCTCCCAGCTGACCTCCTCCCTCATCTCCTCCGCCGCCACCGCCTTTGGCCTCGCAAACGCCTACACCTTCCACCCAACCGGCTACTGCGAGGCCGTCAACTCCACGGCCATCACCCGCTGCACCTCGCGGCCCATGTTCACCTTTGACCCCGTCACCATCCTCGAGAAGGAGCTCAATGCCACCGGCCTCGGCATCACGCTCGAGGATATCGGCTTTCCGATAGAGGACATGAATACAGCCGTCGAGGCGGTCAATATCGCGTACAAGATCATGTTTGTCACGTACTGTATTGGCGCCGGCGCCGCCGCGATATGCATCATGGCGGGCCTCATCGGCTGTGGTGGTGGCGGTAGGGGCGTGGCGTGCTGTAACTGGATTTTTGCAACCGTGAGTTTCCTTCCCTCGCACACTGGTTGGCATGCTAATAATTTGTTAGATTGGCTTCCTTGCGATCGGCATCGCCTCGGGCGTCGGCACCGCGCTGGCCGTGAAGCTGACGGAGACTGCGAACCGCGAGCTGCGCGACGTGGGCGTGACGGCCGAGTATAGCGTCGAGTATCTGGGGCTCACGTGGGGCGCCGTGGGCGCGATATTTGTGGTGGGGCTGTATTGGTGTGGCGCGTGTTTTATGGGTAGGAGCGAGCGGAGGGGCAGCAGGAGTAAGGAGTATGCGGATGAGGGGGCGATGGGCGCGGGTGAGGGGAAGAGGAGGGGGTATTGGTAGGGGGTGAGATCAGGGGGGAGGGGGGTGAAGGTGGTGGGGTTGGGGTTGGACTTGGGCGCGGGGTGGGATGTGGGATTGGGAGAGGGTAATGATTGAAATGATGGCTTTTCGTATTGCATTGGGCTTTGTGCGTGGGTTGGGGTTGGATGGAGTTTGGTGTGGCTTTTTTTCCCCTTTAAATTTGTAGTTTTCTCTCTCGATCTCTCTTGGCCTGGATTTTTTTTTTTTTTCCTTTCTCCTTTTCCTTTTGTTTTAAATATTTCCTTTTTTTTTCTTTTTTTTTTTGTCGGATCCGTTCTATACCATCATCTCTCTCATGGCTCATCTGGATCACATCATGATCCACTGTTATGGATCGATACCAGTTTTATTGCAATTGGGGGTTACATTAGTTGAAAAAAAATTTATATATGTACTACGACGTGTGTTTTTTTGGAAATATTACAACATCTGGCTGGTCGACATGCTATCGAACTAGTCAGCTTTGAGTTCTGGAGTGCGCGCGGTGGATATGCGTAGAATTAGGAATTAGAACCTCCGGTGCACTGGTTCATAGAGGAGAAAAAAAGTGTGTCGGTACCGGTACGTACCGGGCCGGTGTGTTTCGGGAGTGAGCGAGTGATGGCTTGTGATCCGGTGTGCGGTGGGGGTGTGCTTGGCGCTCGGTATGGGGGAGGGGGCGATTCAGTTTTGGTTTGCAATTTGGGGAGACTTTTCGTGGGCGGGTAAGGTGGAGTTTAATGGAGTGGCCTAGGCCTGCCTGAAGGAGAAGATATACATGTATATATGTAAAAAAAAAAAAAAAAAAACACACATCTAGATACATGTACCGACGCCCAGAGTATATCTGTGCGCGATTGCTACAGTAGCTATAATAGCTTCTTGTGGCCTTGCTTTTTCATTGTTTATGTACGACACGATAGGGGTGAGGAAAAATGATTATTTTGGGGGTGGGTGGTATGCATGTTTGTCGTTTTTTTTTCTTCCTTTTCTTTTTTTCTTTCCCTCGTCGTTTTTCGTGGAATCACTGGGTTCGGTTTTTTTCTGCCTTGGGACCGGCTGGGGGATGACGAGGGGTTTTTTTTTTGGGGGGGGGGGGGTTTACTCGGTAGTTCATTTCCTAGCCCGTTGGGATGGGATCCTTCTTAATGTGATGGCTGCTAGCTGTTGTGTGTAGAATAGGCTGGTATTTACGTAGAGTATATACTTGCAGCTTAGATTTCTCCCAGCTAGTATAGTCCTGCAAGTTCGAGTACATGTTTTCCTGTTTTCTGTTCTCAGCGCTGGCTGTTTGGGGGGGTGCGTTTTTTTTCTTGTCCTGTACTGGGGGGGTTATGCGTGAGGCCTGGCGCTGTGGGTTCTTCTGCACGGCGTACCATACAATGCCACATCACACCAGCCAGTGCTGTGATCTCGGATCGTAAGTAGCTTAGAGTCTTCGTTCTCGGCTCTGCGGTGGTTCGGCGGGCGCGGCGCCGGGGGTTCTGAATGGTGTGTACTCGTGTTGGGGGCGTATATAGATCAAGGGATGGGCTTTTGCTGGTTAAATCTGCCGCTGGTCGTGGTGCTGTATCTGGTTTTTTATTTTCCAAGAGCTCGTTAATTGGACATCTTCATAGATGGGCCAAGTAATAAGCTGAAAGTGAGTATCAGTATGTAGTCGATATATATCCAAACCCCCCACCAATCCAAGACCGCATCTCCAGCCTTCAAATCGCCCACACCCCGGCCCCCATCCCTCGATATTTCTCTTGATCATCCAGACTATACTCCCCCGTAGACCACTGCACAGCAAAACACACCAGGACCTCTCTCTCTCCCCCACATCAAAGCCTACGCCGCGTGCTTAATTCCCCGCGGCATGGAAAAGCTCTGGCTTCATCAAGCTCCGTACCATGCCGCCGCGCGGTGTGATGTATTGCCAGACAGACCAGTTGTAATCATGGCGGCGGTAGCTATAGGTTTGCTTGCTGCTTGATGACACGATCTGAACCGCTGTTTAATTGAGACTGCAAGTCAGAGTACGAGATTATTCTTTTTTATCCCGCCGCTCGCTCCTAGGTGCGACGCGGTGGTGGGTTTGGCGCTATAGATCATGTGTAGATGTGTATATGGGGGTCGCGCGCGATATTGCACCCGCTGGTTCATAAACAGACCTACAAGCCTCCCATCCCTCTCCACGTACGGCCAGTACAGTGTTGCCAATGATAAGCTACGACACCGGCCTTCCGGTGGGATTTGGCGGGTGGACTGCCGCCTCGGGCCGTCTGGGATTGGAGGGGGTTGTGGGGAAGGCGCGCGGGGAGAAGATGTGGTGTTGTATTAATTGGGCCAGCTATAATACCGGAAATGGGGGTGCCCTGGTTACGGTATTGGTACGGCCATCCTGACCATTTTTTGTACCCAGGCACCCCAAAGTGAAACCAGTAGTGTTGATAATTCTTTGGTATTCGAAATGGTGATTGTCATGGCGATACTGATTCTTTGTATTGCTGTAATAATGAGTATACAGTTGTGATACTGTTCTAGTTGATTGTTTTTTGTAATGAGTACTCTTTAAAATTTGGTGTTGGTGGGGTATTATTATGGTGTTCCATGAAATAATAAATTTAGCGGAACACTGTATGAGTACTGTAGTAATGCTTTTTCGTATGCCCGCCTACTTACCAGCTGGACAGAACCAGTTATTCTAGTAGTAGTAGTAGTAGTAGTAATACCCGGACTACCACTGGCCGGGTACATACATGTAATCATATCAATAGCCACATGTACTTGAACCACGTCACCAGCCTCAGGCTCTACATTTACGATCACGGCGCACAAGCTTAAGCACTGATGATCAGGCTAGCACGATGGCACTGGCACACTGACATCAACTTTAGGGCTTAGCAGGCCTCAACTGCAGCCTAAAACCCTCGGGAGAAGGATATTTACAGATAGTTTTTTTAATTGTATATCGAGAACCTGCTAGTTTTGAAGCCTAAAAATGAAGTTTTTCATATAGACAATACTGGTATCAACACCGCATTACACTCAATACCACATCAATACCGCATTCCAGGAAATGTGGGAAGGAAAATAGTAACCCGAAAAATCGGTATTGATCAACTAATGCTCATTCTACACAATTATTTATTGATACTGCACTTTTCAGACAACGTGTTCTTTACACAATACGCAATACCAACAATTCAATTTTTACTACAGACAATCTTGCCGCATTTCCAGGAATCCATTATTACTGCAGAAACTTGACCATTATATATTATTTGGAAAGATGCAAAAGTGGTACGGGTATAACATTGTACTTGTTAATAATCACCTGGAATAAAACAGCGCTACCGAGCGTAGTCTACCCCCATTTCCGGTATTGCAACTACTAGCTCCCCGCGCAGGTCCCTGCATCACTGTGAGTTTCTGCCCGCACGCGACGGCTTGTGACGGTGCGGTTGGAAGGGACAGAATTAGGGAGTTGTTGTGGGCGGGCTGCTTTCGCCACGGCGGGATATGCGGGGTGTTGGTGGTTGGGGCTGGGGTGTCGGGGGTGATATGATGTCGGGTTGTAGCGGTGATGCGGAGGGTGCGGATGTGGTGTTGTCGCCGCAGCCGCGCGCTGGGATGGTGCTGGCTGGTTGGGTTGGTTCCGCTGGCTATGAGGGAGGGGGATATATTCTCCCAGAGAGGCAGTCGGGGTAGAAGGGCTGCACTGGGGGGGGGGGGGTTGTGGGGGGGGTGTTTGAGGAGCGGCGGCAGATGGGTCGGTGTTTCGCGGTGGGACGTTTGCAGTGGATAATAGCAATAGTAGAAATTCGAATAGTACTGCCCGCATCTGGCACACACATACATTCCAATTCCAGCTATCCCGCATTCGAACGCAAATAGTAGATGGTAGAGTAGATGGTGGAATAGTAGCTTACACACACCCACACAACGGAAATAGCAACGCTATTACAAATCCCTCTACCCCCCCATATGTAACCGTTTCTCATTGCCCCTCCCCCCAGGATCATCGGGCGGGGACCACACACGACACGGGCAAAAGGGCAGTAAAGTGGAAGGGTTCAAACATGGATTTCCCTCCCTCCCTCACACCCGAAACGTGAGCGATTGGCACTTTCCTATTTCCGTCATTTGAATTTCGGGCCTCCTCCGTCTGCCCTCCATACGTACAGGATGGACGGGCTAAAATAAGGGCCCCACGCGGCCAACAAACAGCCTTTACATACATGTAGAGTACCTACTCTACATTACTTGATTCTGGCTTACGGTGCAGAGGTGCAGCGGTGCAGCGGGGAAAGAATGTCAGTCCCAAGAGGTGCTTCGTAAGTCCCAAGAAAAGAGCAGAGTAGAAAGGGAAGGGCCTTGCAGGGAGCCTAGCCGTTTACATACATGTGTGTGGGTGTGGGTGTGCTGCACCAAGCGAGCACTGCAAACAGAAACCCTAACCCTGCGGTCGGAGAATTATTTCGGGGAAGGGAAGAGGAATGGAGTGAAGGGTGCACACTGCAGAGGGGGATAAATTTGGCAATTAGAGTAGACTTACATGCAGTGAGCGAGTTGGGTTGGTTCAACGGTGCTGCACGATGCACGTAGGACAGCTGCTGGGTGCATAGACGCGCGAGTTCTGCTCCACCTACTGGACCAATGCTCATCTCGAGGGGACAGTTACTGGCACTGGTAGGTACATACATGGAGCAGCATGGCAAGAAAACGCTCAAGCAGAAAAAGACACAGAAATGTGAGTTGACGCTCGCTCTCTCTGAATCTAGAGCCCGAGTAGTACATGATGCACCGTGGTAAATAAAGAACTGGTGATCGCATACGCGGCTTACTGGGCGTCTTCTCGTACAGACTGTGGGGAAGGGAGGGGAGAGCAACGAGGGAACAGAGGATCAACTGCACTGCCCCAATGTCAAGACTGAACGCAAACAGGTAGGGGGATGAGGCTCGTTTCTGGGCCTACGTGTGTTTCACGTTGGCTGGAATAGGGAACAGGGAGTTAGCCCCTGGATCTTGGACCCTTTCCCCAGCTCTCTCTTTCTCTCTCTCTCTCTCTCGAGGGGAGAGAAGTCACTGTTCCGTCTCGACTGATCATACCTCTCACAAAGACCTCGACTGGAAAGAAAGCAGGAATACATACACTCTCTTTAAGTTTCCTGCGTTCCTTTTGTTAAGGCTGTAAGTGCACATACTCCCTCCACTCCCCCAAACCTATCACATCGAGTCGACCTCGTAACTTCTCACCTGCAGCAGGCTGTTTCTCTGCAGGCCTTACACCCCCCCTCCCCCTCCCCCTCCCCCTACTGCTTCGTCCCATCATCATCATCATCATCATAATAATCATAGTGAGGGAGGACCACTCTCTATCCTCTTCCCCCCTCCATCCCCTTTCATCATTATCTCATCATCTATCCACCCCACGATCCTATCAAATCGGATCTGCCCTGCCTGCCCAGCAGTGGTCGGCTTTACTCTCATTACATAGCACCTGACCTACCTACTCTGACATTTTGCTCTATTCTAGGTTTACCTGCGCGCTCTCTCTCTCTCTCTCTCACTCAGCCTGGTGCATCCACCTTCAAGTTCCAAGGGCAACCTGCAGGGTGTTTATCCAAGTTCTTCTCTGGTCGAAGATCGCATCAGCACGTCTGCGCCCACTCTCTCACTCTCAGTCACTCTTTCACTCGCTTCGACCATTTCTTTTCTTTCTTACTTTCTTACTTTCTTTCCTTCCTTTCATCCCTTCTCACTAGCAGCAGTAGCAGTAGCTCATCAAAAACGCCTCTCTGCCTGTCTCTCCCGTCGCTAGATTCAATATAACGAAGCCACACCCACCCGCCCACACTCGCTAGAATTCGCGACAAGAATTCACAATCATGAAGTTCTCTTCAATCACACGAGCACTCGCTTCTACAGCACTGCTAACGGCCTCCCTCTTTTCGAGCTCGGCCGTGGCAATCGATGTCGACCCGACTAACCAAGGTGTGTTGTGCGTTGCTGTTGCTGTTGCTGTTGAGCGGCGGCGGCTACAAGCCCCTATTTGTACCCGCCGAGACCTGTGTAGAGTGACGCTGACACGAACGGCCCCCACGCAGACTCCCTGTTCACCGCTACACAAGAGGTCGCCCTGAAGCTCCGCGCACTGTACCCCGACAACGAAACCTGGTTCGTGGCCGGTGAGTTTGGGCTCATCCAGACGGCCGATGGAAAGAACAATCAGGGCTACTACTGGTGGGAGGCTGGTGCTGCAATGGGGGTATGAGAGCTTCCTGCTGTTGCTGCTGTTTGCGCCATGTCGCTAATTGAGTTTTTTTTCTTCTTTGCTCCAGGCTTGGATCGAGTATTGGCACTACACGGGCGACGACCAGTTCAACGATATCGTGACGAAGGCACTGCTCAACCAGGTCGGCGAGGACGACAACTACGAGCCCTCCGCGCAGACGCTCTCCCTCGGTAACGACGATCAGGCCTTCTGGGCGCTTGCAGTGCTGTCGGCGGCCGAGCGCGTGTTCCCGGACCCGCCGGCGGACAAGCCGCAATGGCTCACGCTGGCCATGGCCGTGTTCAACAGGCAGGCGTCACGCTGGGACGAGCTCAACTGCGGCGGTGGGCTGCGGTGGCAGGTGGTTTCCACGAATGCCGGGTACGACTACAAGAACGCAATCTCCAACGGGCTGTTCTTCCAGATGGGCGCACGGCTGGCGAGGTATACGGGGAATGCGACGTATGCGGAGTGGGCGGAGAAGGTCTATGATTGGTCAAAGACGACGGGAATCATCTCGAGTGAGTACAAGGTCTATGATGGGTCGCATATCCCGACGGACACGAATGGCGATGGAATGGAGCCCGACTGCCCGGTCACTGAGGTCTATCAGTGGTCGTACAATGCCGGTGTCTACCTCGCTGGTGCCGCCTTCATGTACAACTTTGTAATTCCCCCCCCCCACCATATTTCTTTTTGATCTTTTATAGCTAACAAAAAGCTAGACCGACGGCGACGCAAAATGGCAAAACGAAACCAACAACCTCATGCAGGCCATCCAAGCGCCCTTCTTCACCTCCGACTACATCATGCGCGAGTCCGCCTGCGACCCCGCCCCCAGCGATACGACCCCCACTTGCAACACCGACCAGCGCTCCTTCAAGGCCTACCTCTCCCGCTTCATGGCCTACACATACCAGATGGCGCCCTTCACCCAGTCCTGGATCCTGCCGCGCCTGCAGGCTAGCGCCGTCGCCGCCGCCGCAACATGCAACGGCGGCTCAGACGGAAAGGTGTGCGGCCTCGCGTGGGTCAAGAAGACATATGACAGCTCACCGTACGGCATTGCTGTCGGCGGCCTCGGCGAGCATCTCTCGGTCATGGAGGTCCTGCAGGCAAACTTCATCACGACGGCGGTCCCACCGGTGACAAACAGCTCAGGCGGAACGAGTGTGGGTGATCCGACGGCGGGCACGGGGACGTCGTCGCTGGAGAGTAAGCTGCAGACGGACCCGTCGACAGCGGGGGATAAGGCGGGCGCGGGCATATTGACGGCGATTGTGCTGGGACTGTTGTTGAGCTTGACGTATTGGCTGCTGAGGGGATAGAACTAGAAAGACGGTGGTTGTACTTATAGTGGTGTTTCCGTTTTTTTGGTTTTGTTTTATGTGTCTCTTTTTTTTCGTTTCGTGCGCTTTTTATTATATATTAGTGGGTCCGGAATTGGGATTTTTTTTGTTTCTTTTTTTTTGGGAGGTTGTGGATCCTGTGGTGTGGGAGAAAAGGAGGGAGGGGGAAGGGAAGGGGAAGGTGTTTTGTATTTTCCACAGCCCCCCCCCTTTTTTTTTTGTCTGTGTGTGTGTGCGTTTATTATGTTCTTTCAGGACGGGTTGATTCCTTTGTTGCTAATACCCCCCCCCCCCCCCAGGGGCACCTACCTACCCGCTTTGCTCTGTTTTTTGAAGAAAAAAAAAAGAATCCTCCTCCGTTGTATGTATGCGCCATATCCAACTTTTGGCTCATATTTCTATGCTATAGAAAGGGCCCATTTTCTCTGTATCTTATCGTATCATCTCGTTTGTTTTTATTTGTGCTTGTGCTTGTCATGCAATGCCATTCTTGTTAATGTTTACTTTTTCACCTTTTTTTTTTTTTTTACTTTTATTTACCCTTTGTGAGTTTTGGTTGGTTGTAGATAGAAAGATTTGAATATAGCGCTAGATCTAATCTAATTGGTAGTACAATACATATGTGATGGTGAGGGCGAGTGAGCAGTCGGTTGGTAGTTGGAAGTTGGAAGTTGGCAGTGGGCGGGCGGGTGAGGAGCGAGCGGGTGTCATTGACTGAGCGAGAGAGGGGGGGAGGTGGAGTGGACTGTGCGGTGGTGGGATTTTACGGGGAGGTGACGGGGCGTGGAGGGGGTGGAGGGGGAGGGGGGAGGGAGATGCTGGAAGGGCGGTGGTGATGGGGTGGTGGAGTGGTGGACATGAGCTTGTTATATATAATTATATTTTACGGGTAATCAAGTCTAAGCCTGAACACCTTCTTTCCCGCTATTGATTCGAATTTCTGAAACTCACCACCAAGATTTCCGTTGCAACCACGTTACACGAAGCCAAAAGTCTTTAACACTCAGGCTTCACCCATCACCACAATGCCAAGCCCCAACCCAGAAATGCCAGAATGTCACGACTACTCCACGCCTGAACCTGGATGAGATATCCTCTCAGACTAACCGCACCAATTATCCTCGCTAACCACGCTGAGTGAGTTTTCTCCTCCACGAAAAGACTCTCCCATCTGGAGACTCCTCCTAACAATCACCATCTAGACGCCAACCAAAACGCAATCCTCATCCGCTAAACGGAAGGGCCAAAGAAGAAATTTCGCTCTGCGCGAAAAGACAACCTCCCAAATTATCACCAACAAAGTGACAGTTTCACGATCAAGATCGCCTCCCGTAATCCACCTGCCCATCGCCACCCCACAAGACCCTCCTCCCCAACAACCCACCTCTACACAACAGTTCTCAACACAAGACTTCAAAAGACAACCCCGCCTCAAAGAACAGACCTCCGCGACCACCCTCCCGCCACCACCCGACAGTAGCCATCACCCAACAGACTCTCCTACGCCAGACGCTTCAAGAGAATCCTACACCAACGAATGTTTCGCAGACGACTCCTAAGAAAGAAACCCAAGAGCGAAATGGCCCAAAACACTCTGCTGTCCAAAGACGCCAACCAGACTCACCCCTCAACCTATCGAATCCTCGACACACCTGGCCGCCGAAATTTATCAATACCTTCTAAAGCTTCACAGATCCCAGTAACTAAGTCGCCGGCCACCGTGACTCACCGTCACCATCAATCGAGAAAGGCACACACAGTCCTCCCTCCCATCAATCGTCCCTCGTTACCACGCGCTTTTCTTCGTTTTACGACCGCGATCCTAAATGACAGGATCAACCAACACAACCCTTTTCAACAACTTCAGACTACCACCGATGCCGATATCGCTTATCCACGGATCCCGCCGACCGCGTGACAAGAGAGGATCTGAACACCAAATTCCCCGAAATTTTCTTCCTCGCCTCCGGCATCGCCCCAATCGCAACACGCTTCCTCCACACCAACGACTCAGAACGCAATAAAAGAGGAAAACAGAACTGCTGATAACAGCCTCAGATCTGACGCCGCCTCATCGCCCCTCAATTCGATCCTCTCCAGACTTCAAGAATGACAACATGCTATTCCGCCCCCATCACCCAACGCAAAAGTGCCATGTTCGCCACCTAACAAAGGCCAGAAGAAGAAAGATTTCACCGCCTCTATACGAAAGCGATCACACTAAACAAGAAAGACACTTGCCCTTCGCCAACTGTAACGGCCTCTCACACATCGGATGCTGCGCAATTCGCCCCAGCAGATTAATCGCGACGCATGGCGACAAGATGATCAACGCCCAACGCCGCCCGCCTCACCGCCTCATTGGTAACAACAAACCAGCCGAAATAGCCCCGCCTCAATCTCGCCATCGCCCCACCAAATGATGATCACCCGAGACCTACGCCGATGCGCTAACACAACCACACGCTCAAGTAGAATCTCAGACGATGAGGCTACAACCGCGAAAACTCCTTCCTACGATCATACAACATAATTGCAATAACAAAGAATAATGCCCTAATCTCCCTATTCTCCGCCCCACAGATAAACTGCACACGCCGTCCGCAATCCAAGAAACACCCTCATCAAAGAAACCCCACGGCCCATCATCATTCACCCCCGCCTATCCAACCCCTACCTCCCCAAATGACAAGATATCAGTCAAGACCTACATCAACAACAAC
This sequence comes from Morchella eximia, assembly GCA_024713935.1. Classification (NCBI taxonomy): domain Eukaryota; kingdom Fungi; phylum Ascomycota; class Pezizomycetes; order Pezizales; family Morchellaceae; genus Morchella; species Morchella eximia. The sequence goes on from JAMGZG010000017.1 coordinate 1,491,890, forward strand.
TACCTCGAGAAAACTCTTCGCAAAGATCCCTCCAAAGAGAGAGACATCATCACAACCAATACGTTTCTGCCACACCGCCCATCCACCCACATCACCATCACCATCACTAATGCCTATATAGACAATATGGACGGCCACGGTCCGTCCATCCTCACTTTCCTCGACTTAACGGATAATCCGCACATAGCACTAGGCGACATGAACATCCACAACCCCGCCACCGATCCCGCTCGCAGCTTCTCACGCAGAGAGCTCAACCTCTCACAACCCTATATGGACACCGCTACTCGCGAAAGATACTCCATCCTCAACACCCCCGGCAGCTACACAAGATACGCACCAAACCAATCGAGCAGAAATGGCTATCGACTCGCCGCCAACCACGGGCAAGAACACCGCCAGAAAATGGCCCTCACCAACGCCACCATCGGATCATAGCCATCTCGCTAGCCCTCCCAGGAACAGACTTCANACCCTANACAACCCCCAACCTAAGCTCACAAACTGAATCTTCGCCAAGAGCCTCAAATCTCCACCTCCCCACCTGCAATACATGCCGAACTCAATGACTGGTTTCGACAAGTCCCTAGCTTTCATGCATCGAATGAGGACACACACCCCTCAAAACAATCACTAAATTCAAAGAGTGCAGGACTCGACATCGCCTAACTGAGATCCATCTTCCACAACGCATACGTAGCCTTTCCGAAAAGGGAAAGCTCCATTCAAATGAAGGCAGCCGCAATGCCTTACTTTAACGCAATTAAAAAGGCTAAACAAAGCAATTTGAATACCTTTGCCGACGCCACCAAAGCGACGCGCGAGATCGAAGAAAATGGCTAGCAGGACGGAGGATAATCCTCCCTCCCAAACCCCCCCACCCCAACGCTCCTCAACGACAACCTTATCAAGGCCTTCTTCCCCCCCAGAGCAGAAGACCCGTCCCCCCGCCCACTCCGCTTCTCAAACACCCCCCCCATAACCCCAAACGAAGTCCAAGCCGCTCTTGGCCCCACCTCCAACCTCTCCGCCCCAGGCCCCGACTCCATCCTGATTTTGCTTGGAAAGATCCACAAGAACTCCACCTCATCCCCACCCTCCTCAACCTCGATCCAAAGACGGATACCACCCACTTTCTATGAAAAGTCAAGAATGCGATCCCGGCAAAACCCAACAAGCCGGACTACACTCTCCCGTCGGCCTTCAGAATCATCGTCCTCCTGCAAACCTTCTCCAAGATCCTCGAGAAGATAAGAACTAATCGCCTCTAAGAATTATCAAGGGCGCGACCTCATACACAATCACTAACGCGGCCAAATACATGCCTCTCAACAGAGAGACGCAATACTACTCACACATGAAATAAAGGCCATGCAGCTAGCAGCCCTCAAAACCTCAACCCTCTTCCTAGACATTAAAGGCGGCTTCGACCACGTTCTAAAGCAACCACTCACCGCAACCCTCGCTAAGAAAAGCGTCCCCCCATACATCATCAGCTGGGTCATGTCGTTCCTATCAGACCGATACATCACCCTCCTCTTTAAAGGGTCCCCTAAGATCCCCTCAGCCGTGCAAGTAGGAGTCCCACAGGGATCCCCAATATCCCCGCTCCTATTCATAATCTATATCAATTTCCTCCAGGACGACCTCCTTATTTCTCATACGCGACGACCTTACAAATACGCCCACATACGAGAAAACATCTCCATCCTACAAAACCACTACATCAGCCACCACAATCGCTACCCCTACGAACGTTACATTCTCACAAGAAACCACCACGACTGAGAACACCTGCGACAGAACCCCCAACGCCTCCTCCCCATCACCCTTGACAACCAATCCTTCCCACCATCCCCCTAGTAGATGCAAGTCGGTTGGCTCATACCGATTTCAACCCCTAACACCCACTTCATCCGGGCGACGGCAAGAAGACGCGAACCTTTCGCATCCTCAAGACGCTTTCCTACAGGAAAAGCGACTATCGTCCCAATAACTGCAGGAAGATCGTGACTCCTACCATTCGCCCCACGCTACATAATGAAATAACGCCTTTCACACCAACATCAAGACTCAAAGAAACGAACACCTTCTAACTCCATACTCAGTGACCACAGCGCTTCGTAGCCACGAACACTGAAATTCTCCTGAGAAGCAAAGGCCCCCTCTCACTTTACCTCCAATACCTGAAATGCAAATTCGCAATCAGGATCCTCCAGTTCTCTCAAACCCAAATGACAGGAAGAACCAGGCCCTTCCCCACAACATCAAGAGAAAGAAACTACTCCCACACGTAATCGCCAGAGCAGCACTAAACCCCCCAAGAAATGGAACTCCAAGGCAGCAAAAGGAGTCGCCCACACGCCTATCGAACACCTATGCTGCATTCCTCCCCTTTAGAAAGAAGGAGAAGACTAAAAGACATGGCCAGAGAGCCAAACAACAATCGCTAGATAACCTACAAGCATTTACATGAGACGCCAAATTACTACACCCACCCACTAGACACCACCCCACTACCCTTCACACACCAATAAGCTTCATCGCAACCCTGGATCCACCAACGCGCTTCTAAAAGTTTATCTACGCGCTTCAAAGAATCCTGGATCAACCTCCACCATCCGCCCACGCCGGTTTCGCAATCTCGCGACGAGACCCCACACCACGCCATTCTACAACGCCAAATCGCATACGCTGCCCACACCCCTACAGACATCGAAGCCTGTAAGAATAACAACCACCTCACACTCCATCTCGCAACATACATCAAAACAGGCTACTCCGGGTCAGTCATGACCTCGCCTCAACTCAGGCTCAGGAACCATATCCCCTACCACTATCATCGCTTCTCCAATAACCTCTACGACGCCTAATACCCGAGATCTACGCGTCTTAGGAAAGACCTATTGAAGGCAACAACGGCCGAGGATTTCACGGACGCAGCCAGCCTCTAAATTGTTCACTATTTTTATCATGAACGCTTTTCTTTTTAAATATTTCTTTGGAATTTTGTTTTCGTTTTTTTGAGGAGGCCACGTTTGATAGGGATAGGTCTTTTACGCCATAGTTATTAACTGCACGCGATCATTTTGTACCTAGAATCAGAAATTGAAATGAAAAAAAAGTCTAAGCTCGAAATAAAGACCTCTCTTTGGCTTTTTTTTGCCAAGACTGGTCGCCGATCCTTTTCCTCCCATGACTCATTATGAAAACAAGAGACATTTCGATGATGGTTACTTTTTATCAACCTCAACCACGCCTTTCACTGACAAACCCACCTCACTGTGACCTTTCATACAGGTCGCCCTTTTTCGTCAGATTCACTACTCTCACCTCGAGGCAACGCGCCCTCATACGCACAACCAAAGTCCCACTGAGGGCACTCGGCATGATGCCACAGCCAGATTTCTTTTTTTTGTTTTTCATTTGTGTTATCCGGAAATTCTTTTCATTTTTTCTTAGGTGGGGGTTTCCTTAGTCATAAACCTTGTAGGAGGAGTGCGGTTGGTAGCATACCATAGTTACTATAACTGGGGGAACTGGCATTGGGGATAGGTCTTTATGCCATAGTTTATAACTGCATGCGATGATTGTACCTAGAAACAATTCAAATGACTCAAAAAAAAAAAAAAAAAAAAAGTCTAAGCCTGAATCAACAGAGTCTTCGAATTGGGATATTTAGCGTTGCGATTTCGGCTAAAAGGGTCCACCCACTGCTGGCTGGTCTGGTATGAAGAGTGGCCGTGTATAGCTTTGGGAGAGAGGGCTTCTACTCTGTGATATGTGCTGGGGTGTCGAGGAGGGGATTAACGGTGTTGATGTGTGGGGCTGTCTGATGAGATAGAGTCGTTGGGGTTCTCTGTGTGGCGCCTGGGTGGGTGTGCGGTGGGGAAAGAGGAACCACTGCGTTTATTGTAAATAGATATGGTGCCGTACATATACTCTGGTGCTGCGGGTTATCAAGCTGAACAACCGGAGATTTGCGCTGCAACCAAAAGGATTTGTACGGACAACAGAGTTAATTTCATTTCTGTAATCCTCTATAGTTGTATTGTCTGGTATTTTTTACACCGTCTCAAGGCGTGCACATTTTGCTTGGCCTTGATTGGCAACCGACTATGATAGTTCTGATCACCCAAGTACAGACAGTGTGCTTCGGATTGTGTCCTCCGTTCCCACCCCTCCCGTGCAGGCCAACGTGTGCCGCCCCCGCTGGCTGGAGGGAAATATCAGGTTCATCTGCTTCTTCACTTGGAACTGTGTGGACGGCATTCGGTATATATGCTAGATTTTGTACGTGGCTATATTGCTGAGCGTTTTTTCTCCCAGTGGTCGGATCGGAATTAGGGGCGTCGGCTCACTGGAAGGTCTACCATGTCAAACTTTCGGATTGCTGTTTCGTTCCTTGATCCCGATTTTTGTATCAGGCCAGGCAGAGCGGTGGTGCGGTCGGGTTACTAATCGGTTGTTGTTGTTACTATTTCGGCTGCATTGGGAAGTGCTTAGCTACATACATAGTAGTAGTAGACGGTCATGGGTTATCACCCGCTGTCACGCATCGGATGATTTTGATTGATTGATTGATTGACAATTACTGCATTTGATTGCAATGCACGCATCGGATGAGACGCTCCTGCTCCGCACACAAAGATGCATTCCCTGGGAGATGTAAACTCGGTCCCAGACGGCCGCCGATAGGGGCTGATGCGGGAGGAGAGAAGCACAATCATTTACACCTCAACAGGGCGTGGCCATTACATACGCGACGCGCCCGCACCCGCCGATCGTGCTACTTAGAGTACACGCACCACGGCACTCATCATTGACATATGCTGCCGTAGATGACTCTGCTCCGTCAGCACCCGCTCCTCCGCTTCCGCCGGCCTCGTCCTGCATGCTGGGTACATGTCACTGGTGGCTAGCTAGCTATATATATGCGGTAGCCTGGTATATGAGTAGGCCTCAGGGTGGTGACCGTGGTGTGCCTTGGCACAGAGATGGAGGGCGATAAGTATTGCCTCGTACCCATCGATCCCTATGGGGCAGTAAGCTGCTGACCATATGCTTATCTTGCGGACATTCGAACCGTCGGGTTGGCCGGGGGGGACATGTAGGCATGTCCAGCCAGTAAGGCGTTTGAGATTCCATAGCAGTTTTGAGCCGCTTGGATATTCTCTGCTATTGTCTAGGGGAGGGGACGGAGTTGGAGCTTGCAGAGTGAGCGGTTCCATCGAGATCTGGCCGTAGACTTAGATGATAGGCCGGAAAAGAAAGGGGCCAAATAAGTCAGATATAACCCTAACCCTGGCCTACTCTACAATAATGTGACATTTGGAGATGGGTTTCTTGAAAATCAGAATGCCGTCGTTGCGATTAGTATATGGTGCTTTTTTTTTTTTTTTTTTTTTTCTTTCTATGTGCTATCTGTTGTTAGTATTGGACATAACTTGTGTTTTGTAGAACCGTCCCCACTGGAGACGTTTCTCGGGTCCTTGTGGCATTTGCTTATTATGCTTAGGTAATAGCATTCTTATTCTACGTTGCTTATTAGCCGTCAATATTTCTCGCTGTTTCTCGGCCCTAAACACCGTAACAAAATATATCATTCGCAGTCAAAAGAAGAACGCCCAACGTCTTTCCAAACTAGAAACGGCCATATAGTTGTTTCATCAGTGCAGCACATCTTTCGATATTATGATGTATCATTTGTCTCCAAGGCCTAGACGTGCTCTTACTGAACGTATCGAGAGGTGATTGAATTGGTTGATAGTAAGTACATGACTACTCGAGACACACACACATATATATAAAAGACTGACTCTTCTACCCTACAGTTCCTGTTCATGGCCTAACTCCTAATTCGCCCGACCCGGCGTAACTATCCTCCGCCAGGGCGGCCCTACCTTGACCTCGACGGTCCTAATACACATCCTGATGGTCACATATATACCCCGGCGGCCAACAGGCCCCCCCGCAGCCCCCAGTATACCCTGTCCGTCGCTTACAACTGCTTACAAGATCGGCGGCCCTATGACTCTCCGATCCCTGACGCCTTGGTAATGTCTCGGATGTCAACAGCCGGTGATGCATTTGGGGGGTGCGGGGGGGTTCTATATCATTCGCGGAGAGCTTCGTACTGCTTATTGGAAGCAGAGAATTACTCTTGCCTGGCCAGAGTAAACAAAGATGGGTGCGGACGGAGGCCAAAATGGCGGGCGGGGGAGAGCTGCGTTAGTGGGTTTGACTTCTTCTTAAGTAGCACAGTATAATAAGATTTTTTTCCTTTTCTTTCTTTTTTTCTTTCTTTTTTTTGTTTCATTCATTAATGGCACGCAACCCCACGGGCCGAGGCTCCGGCTATGGTAATATAATAAGTTGTTAGTGGTATAGGGTGGAATATAAAGTATGCTGCTGGCTGCAGTATCTAGATAGCCAGATAGCAGAGAGAAAAGATACCTACCTCTATCCTGACACCGACTATAGCTACTCCACACTCTCCTCACACCTACCCCATACCCACCTCCAATGGCCGCCATCCCACCCTACCTCCAGATATCGCAGCAAAAGCTGAAAGAGCGCGATGCCCAAATACCAACTGAATACCTACTCACCCCCGAGCAGCTCTCGCAGCTACACTCCCAACACAATATCACGCACCTGCCTAGCTCCGAGGAGTTCTTCACCCCCGCCGAGATCACAATAATCAACTCCTCCGCGCCAACCATCGTCGCAAAGACCAGCGCCGGCGAGTGGAGTGTCCAGGAGGTGACAGAGGCATTTATTAAAGCTGCGATGATCGCGCACCAAGCGGTATACCGCACCTCTCTACCAGTAAGCTGGGGCGTGTTTCTGTAGTAGAGCTGACAGTAGCGGCGATAGACAAACTGCCTCACAGAGATCCCCATCCCTGAAGCTCGCGCACTCGCAAAAAGCCTTGACACTGCCCCAACTGCTCCACGAGGCCCACTCTATGGTCTCCCCATCTCTCTCAAAGACTGCTTCAACATCTACCCCTCCGTCTACTCCACCTCCGTGGGCTTCACTGCCTGGGCCACAGCTCAATCACCTGCACCCCCTGAATCCATACTCGTTACACTCCTTCGCGACCTCGGCGCCATTCCAGGTCACGTCAAGACCAATGTCCCCACCGGCATGATGATGATCAAGAGCGAGAACCGCCTCTGGGGGGAGACTCTTAACCCATTCAGCAAGGTTCTCTCCCCCGGGGGATCGTCAGCAGGCGAGGGTGCGCTCGGTGCGCTGCGCGGCGCCCCGGTCGGCGTCGGAACAGACCTTGGCGGGAGCATCAGGATCCCGGCCAGTTGGGGGGGACTGTATTCGCTGAAGCCGTCGTCTGGGAGGTTCCCGACGATGGGGGTGAGGGACGGCGTGACTGGGTTGCGGACGATCAATGCGGTGAATGGGCCGATGGCGGCGGAGCTGGAGAGTGTGAGGATGTATTGTAAGGCTGTGGTGGGCGCCGAGCCGTGGAGGTATGATCCAGGGTGTGTGCCGATTCCGTGGCGAGAGGGGCAGATGCCGGTGGGGAGGAAGTTGAGGATTGGGGTGTTGAGAAATGATGGGGTTGTGAGGTGCCAGCCGCCGGTGGAGAGGGCGTTGGATATTGTTAGGAAGGCGTTGGAGGACTCGGGGAAGGTGGAGGTTGTGGACTGGTGAGTGTAGTATTTCAATTTGATATTAGTATCGTCGAGTGTTGGAAAACTCACACCTCTATAGGGAGCCATTCAAACACGCCGAAATCACCACCCTCGTGGGACGAATCCTCACTGCCAACGGCGGCCGCTATATCGCCGGCCTAATCAACGCAACCCAGGAGCCCTGGTACGACCCGATGCTCCCCTACAAGGCCGTGTCTACCTCCCCCGACACCGACCTCCCTACCAGCGCTATGTGGGAGCTGCAGCACTTCCAGAGCACCCTGCAAAAGGAGTACCTTGACCACTGGCGTGCCAGTGGTGTCGACGCCGTGGTTGCGCCTGTGGCGCCGTCGGTGGCTATCCGCCGAGGGGCGAGCGGAAAGATGCCGTATCTGGGGTACACACTCGCATGGAACTTCCATGACTATGCGGCGGCTACGCTGCCGGTCACGATGGCGGATAGGAACATAGATCTCAGGGATGAGGGATATGTGCCGATTAATGAGATGGATAGGGCCGTATGGGAGGACTATGATCCTGATGTGTATCATGGGGGGCCGGCGGGGGTGCAGGTTATATGTAGGAGGTTGGAGGAGGAGAAGTGTTTAGAGGTGGTGGAGTTTATGGATGCGTTGTTGAAAGGTAGAGCGTATGTGTTGGAATTTTCTTAGAATAATATATCTACGTCTGTAGATGTATAAGCTTTAATTGGAGTAGAAATCGAAATCAAAGTACGAACTGGAACACTCAGCGTTAGTGATGGTCTGGGGTTACGGCAGGAGAACCATCCAGAGATTATTTATGTAGTCCTGTAGAAGGAAGCTTGGAATGGTGGTAGATGGGCGTCGCTAGCTGAGATAATCTCAAATGAAATGTTGCCTAACAGCGGGTCAGCCCTCAAGCACAAGTTCCTCTATTTCTTTTTGCTTTGATTTACATCCATTTACCAACTATAGGTTTCGTGATAAGCGCATCCAACTCTTATGGCGATATCTATGCCTGGTTTGCCTCCATGCTTCTCTTGGCCACAAAAGCGTAGACTATACCCTAGCTAGAAATCCTCGAACGGCTGCTTCAGTTTGGGGGGGTGTTTTGTTGCACAAATCTTGGGTTCAGGCCTCCGAGATTAGATGTGGGTATTAGCCTTAAGGGGGGGGGGGATGATAGGATGGAGAGTGAAGAAGAGGAAGGGGAGAGAGGGGAAAAGAGGGGAGGTTGATCGACCTATATTCATATGCCAAAGTGGCCAGGCTGCTTCGTACGCAAGTCTGGGTTTACATGTAATACACCAGTACTAACACATCACCCCTCTATACTCTCTAACCGGATTAAGAAATACATATCATCTACCGCTGTAGCCCAGTAGCTATGGTGTCACCCAGAGGAGTTGAGATTCGAATCGCCCACCTCCCAGGCTTGCCGGAAACACTATATGACTAGGTGGAAAGGAGCAGAGCGGGGTGCCTCTCCTTTTTGTTACTCTTGCCCTTGGAACAGGTTTGCGAGTTTCTGTTCGGGGGTAAAAAGATATTGGAGCTGTGGTCTGTGTGGCGGGATCGGAGTGTCATATGGAGATATATGGTAGGGGTGGTGGGTTGTGTGTTGGTGGGTATATATAAGTACTAGCAGTGGCCAAACTCGCGACCGCGAGTTGTTGATTTTTCAATGCGTACGTACTGTGTGGATACCTGTTGATCCTTTCAATTCTCTCCCCAATCTATCTCTCCTCGTGCGATCCGAAGACCGGCCCCCCCGCCGGTGAAGTTGACGATACTACCCGGTTCATAGAACGATTTAATGACATATCCCTGTACCCGCTTGAATAAATAGCTTTTGATATGTCCCCGCTGATCACTTGATGATAGCTCTAGATAGTTTCACGAACTTGACAATGTACCGTTTAACATTGGGGTTGCATCATATCAGGTATGCCCTTGGGAAGGCCGTGGGTGGACTGGTTGCTATCATGCAGGGTGTCTAGGCACACACTCACCCGCATATACTTGTATGTAGACGTCAGTGTCAAGGCTGAGCTGAATTCAAAACTTCTCCCTTCATCTTCTCTTCCATCTTCACCACCTTCACCAAGTTTCAATACTCGCTCAGCTACCGTCATCAGTCAGTCATCAACACTCACTCGCTTGTCGTCTTTGTCATCACAGGGTAGCACGCGCGCACGGTTTAATGGGGAAGGCGGATTGATACAGTAATATGCGTGAGGTGCTAGGTAGACGATGAGTGCTCTTTCAGCACTGTGTTTGGATTGGATGGCTGAAATGGGCCCTTTATTTATGGATAGGACGGGAGTACTCTTGGGAATAGAAGCTGGTATGGTAAATGAGATTCTATCTAATGATCCCATATATGAAATACGTGTTACCTTCGGACAATGCTCCAACCGCTTTCGTACGTACAGTGTTCTATATCTAATCATCGAGGTGTTACGTAGGGTAGGGTTAGGTTTATAGATCAGCTACCTCTCACTCGCAAAATTGGAATCAGAATTTGTAAGTTGAAAAGAGAATCCCGATTCCTTAAAACGATAAGCTAATTTGATTTGTGTTACACTCTGATAAAATGAGAAAAACAAAATAGCCAAGAATCTGAAAAACTGAAAAAATCAAACGATCCACCCTCGCAAATTCAAAGAAACGTTGAACTCAAAGAGAAGAGAATCCCCCCCGCGGCCTGCTTTAGAGTTCCCGGATAGACTATGGCTGACTTGTTATATCTATTTACCACTGTTGTTGTAGGCAAGCCTGCTGGTGGTGTTAGGGGCAGGGTTGGTCACGGCACCAGGAACTGCAAGGTTCTTGATCCTAACAGTAACCGCTTTTGAACCCGAAATTCCCTCATCGGCGATAAGACAGGCAGCCAAGCCAGCTACATGAGGACTTGCCATGGAGGTACCATCGATGGTCCTGGTAGCGTTGTTTGAGCCAATCCACGCCGATTTGATTTGGTGTCCTGGTGCAAAGACATCGACAGCGGGCCCAAAGTTGGAGTACCTATCAAATCGTTTGTGTTAGAGATTGATTTACAACAGCTCAAAAGTGAGACGGGGGTCTACATACTCAGTCATCTCGTCTTTGATGTTGGTTGCGCCAACAGTAATGGCAGACTCGGCGGAGGCTGGCGAGGTAGTCGATGCATCCACCGTCTCATTTCCCGCGGCAACAACGAAGGTGATGCCAGAGGCAGCAGCGGCATTGACGGCCTTGTTGAGAGCAGCAGAGAATCCACCACCAAGAGACATGTTTGCAACGCACTTTGATGCGTTTCCCTTGGATCTGGCGTTGGATGTAACCCATTCAATGCCCTTCATGACACCAGAGTTAGATCCCCTTCCATCTTTGCCACCAAGAACCTTGACAGCAATAAGATTGGCCTTTTTAGCAAGACCATAGGTTGAACCGGCAATAGTACCGGCAACATGTGTCCCGTGTCCACCTTCATCATCATTAATAGCGTCCACCATGTTGGTCCCCCATTTAGCCCGACCGCCAAACTCCTCGTGTTTGGTGTTGATGCCAGTGTCAATTACATACACAGTGACCCCCTCTCCGGCGGACTTGTGGTAGTGGTAGCTTTTGAGGTCACCTAGAGCCCTATGAGAGATGCGTGCAAGGCCCCACGATGGAACTGTGTCCTTCGTGACAAATTCCTGTGCACGCATAATTTGGTCTTGTTCGACAAAGTCCACCTATAATCGGCACATAGAGTTAGAAGTGCAACTAGAAGTAACATTTTGGAATGTATAGTGTGTGTATGGGGATTACTACAAACCTCAGGGCTGTTCTTAATATGCTCAAGAGTGTCTGGATGAAAAGCACCGTAGTAGGACTTGAAACTGCCGAAGCAGCATCTCTCGCGCAATCCATCCAGACTGGAGTCTTCGGTGCTGCTGGTGCTCATGCGGTCCGTGTGATGGGACATCACTGACTGGACATGGGTCTCGAAATTCACTTCCTCAATTTCTTGCTTGAGGACAACGATGTAGTTTTTGGAAACGGCCTCCACGGAAGCAGTGCTCATTTCAGGTTCGGGAAAGGGATGCATGATGAATAGAGTTTGGAAGGTTGAAGTTGGAGTGAGTTTTCTTTGAAATCTTTAGGAGGATATTTGAGTAGTGGGAGATGAGTAGATGAAGTGAAGATGGTGTTGTGAGAAAAAGGTTTACCGGTGGGAACAGGCCTGTCTTTATAGATACGGAATCCCAGAGTCTTTCTCCCCCACAATGATGAACCCTCCTATTCTGAAGGCTATCAGATGCCTTCTTCTCAGCCCCCAAGCTCGGAGCGTACTTTGGACAGCCTTGTCAATAATGTTTCCCGAACCGGTTTTGACATCTGGAGCCGGGTGAAGGTCTGTTTCATCGACCAAGGGCTGAGAGCAAGCTTACATCGTTTAGACAGAGGCAGTCGTAGCAAGCATCATGAGTCTGACAACTCGTGATGTCATGATACAACTGCTGAATGCGGATTGACTGAATAAATCGCTCACATCAAGGGCTAAGATTGTCCTGAAAGGTTGTTATTCCCCATATCAGGTCTTCAGCTAAAGAACCTCTCTCCACTCTTTTGGGCGAGTATCAAGAATATACAATTATACAGGCACTACATCCTTACTTCGACAGGCAGAATTCCGGTACCATGTCATATCTATGGCACACATAGAACTTGAAATGATATCGTGGCATGCTGGGATAGGTACTTTGATTTTTAGAAAGACAAGGAGTTAACTTATAATACCTAATAATCCCAGCCATCATAACGCTAGTGTATACTTGAACCTTTGTATCAACGTCAGTGCCAAAGAAACTATACCACTACTGACAAAGATCCACTATAAAGCAGTATCGAACACTAGTAGAAACGGGTCAAGCAACCAATGAAGCGTTGTGAGGCGCGAACTTCGTCATGACACTCATATGAGTATGGGTACCGACGCTTTGCCCCTCAAGAACCTTGAAGAACGAAAGAAAGCTCTTCAGCCTGCAATGCTCACGAGCCAGTGAGATACAGTGATAGTAACGAGATGTGCAGTTTCTACTTGATGCACACGCTACCTACATTACGCATCACGTGTAGAAACCTGACAGGTCAAGTTCAGTTGGATTATCAGGGTCGACTTAACTACGATGTGCGAACGAAGGGCAGATACCCGGTCTGATAGGGCATCGAAGGATCTACCAGATACGAGATGGGCTTGATGTCATTACCCATCACAAAAAAGGGATCATCACCCTTAGCTACCGTTGATTTTGCGTTGGTGTAAAGCAAGTACCATGGAGCCATCTGTCAAAAGTGGTTTCCAGGGACTGGGTCCTGAACCAAACACGCTGCTTAACGCTAACGTCGATCTTCTGACAAGCATTAATGATCACTGGTGCGATGCAATCTACTGCATGATGGCGGGATCTTATTGCTACGGGTGTGTTAACGCTAGCGCTACCGAGCCCAATCAAGAGGTGGATTGGAGAGGTTGCACCGTAAAAAGCAATGTGAGTGTGGGCGTGAGCGTGAGGAGGGCCAATCAGGATCAACCTAAATAGCTGCGAGATGTGTTGACTAGGAGAGCAGAGACGTTTAAACAAAGTGTGGCAAACAAACATGGCTGAGTACATAGCTGTGAATCGCAGATATCGCCACTTGCTACACTGAGGAGTAGCTCTTGTTTCGTTTTGAGAATACAAGTAACAGCCCCCGCCCTTCACGCCGGTGCCCCAATTCATCCCTTTCTCGCCCTAGTTAAAACACAACGAAACAACACGTAAGATCATTTATGGCGGCTAGCCAGGTCGTATTGACAGCGAGTATGGCAACTGAAGGAGCTCCATATCCGCGATTGTTTCGAACCCGTGATTTGTTTACCGATCTAGACTTCATAAGGGCGCCAGCAGCAAGCGTCGAGATACCACATGGTACAAGCTTCCCAAAAAGGGCTAGGAGCTGAGAACTTAGGTAGAAACCCGCTTTGACATATGCATGTCTTCCAAAGTGTAGATTGCGAGATGGGAGGCCTCAATCGTTGTATGGATCCGCGGGAGCGGAGACGTACCGAGGATCTTCTATTCGGCGGCAGGATGGGGGTAGGGCTGACTTGATTCTAGTGTATGTAGCCTTACTTTTTGCGCGGGGGAGTCATGGGCTGTATTAGCCCTGGGTTTGGTGATGTGTTAGAAAGTGGTTATATGTATCATTTCCATCCCAAAGCGTGCGAAACACCATAGGCCAAGATGGGACACCCGAGTGCTCTCGTCGCAACCACGTACCCCATCGATTGAAACAATAACATGATATGGGTCTCAGTCTCGCTATCCAGCGCTGTCAAGTATGTTGAGTGCATGTACGTGTAGCACTGCTACACCCCTATGATCATGATGCAAAAATAGACTCCCATTCGAACGTGCCGCTGCATGTATTACTCATCCCGACAACTACCATTGCTGAAAGTGCAGAATCAACGGGCTGGACCAGGTCTGCTTCGTAGAGGCGGGGTTACCTGCGGGCGGGGATGCGTTATAACAAGCGGGACTTTCCGTGCGGGTAGGTTCTGCATTTTTGTTCTTTGTGGGGAGAGGCGAATGCGCGGAGAGGGGGAGGAGGTGATTGGTGGTGGGTTAGTGGGTTGGTGGGTTAGTTGGGTAGTTGGGTAGGTTGTAGCGAGGAGCGATAGGGCTGAGTTCTTGATTTTTATTTAACTACACTCTCTTGAGACACAGGGGGTTGCAAATTTCAGGAAGAATGTTCAATGTAAATTCCTTTTGAACTTAAGTGAAGTACTGAGTTTTGGTTTGATGGACCATCATATTGCATGCAGCTGCTGTAGTGAAACATACATGTAGGGTTAGGGGACGTCGGTAAGTCTGCTAAGACCGCTGGACTTAGAGAACCACTGTTCTATGAAAATCCGAATAAGTAGAATATGCTACTAGAATTCTAACAGATTACGTATTCTGGAGTTTTTAAATTACAGATATATCATTTCGATTCTCAGATTTGAGGTTGTTGCCAAGCTTGATCCTTGCATGGATAGTAATCTACTCATATACGCTAGGTAGTAACTCTTTACCAATCCGTTGTGGTGTAATGGTTAGCATCAGTCGCTCTCACCGACTAGATCGGGGTTCAATTCCCCGCAACGGAACGCATTTCGAAACTTTTTTTTTTACCGGGTGTAATCCTTTTGTCGCGGGGGGCGTGCTTGCGCTGCCGAGTGCGTTTGTTAGTGAAATAGAAATGTCTGGAAAGCAGTGAGCGAATGGTGCCCTTTTGCTTCTCCTAGAGTGTTTACTCCCGTTATCGTGGATTTGGGACATTGATTGCTGGTCTGTCTTTGATTGGGGACTACCGAAAGGCCGGCGAAGGCTTGTCAGTAAGCTCGGTTAACCATATATATCGAAGAAAGATGAACTTGTAATTAATTTGTCTTATGTGCTTGACTCTGGCCCCACCAACCCAGCGCTGGCCTATTGAATGCTCTCGGTCTGCTGCGGCTGCTTAATGCTGCGAGGATTAGGCTTGAATCATGGAATATCACTCGTCAACGCATATACATGTAGTGTAGCTAGCTGAACCTCAACGTATCGATCGTGTGGAATAAATGATCTAGGTATTGGATCGATATGTAAAAATACGGATACTCGGTACAAGAACGCTGACAGTGTCGTACTGGATACACATCGAGGCAATCGCGGACCTTGCTATTTTGGTAGCCGCGATCTTGGCGGTCAGCGTGCATCCTGGCTGAGATGAAGGTTCTTGTTTGAGAAGGATGGGCTCAAGAAGTGAAGTATTCATCCATGCTCCTGTGTATCTACAGTATTGCTATGCGTTGGGGGTCGTGACAGATGTTTTCGTCGCTTTGGAGGGTCAGATTGTGGCGGTGTATTTCCTAGTAAGTGTGTCGTGGAGGGGTTGAAAGATAGACCCCGATAGATGCGACATATATTGCCATTCTGGCAGTATATAAAATGGATCCTGCACTTTATTAGAACAGCGGACGTGGGATGTTGCCTTGAAGTGGTTTTGCGTGATACGAGAATCAATGGTTGCCTTAGGCGACACTTGTTTTAGGGTGTGACAGATTTTAGGCAAGTGTCTAGATCTAGATTTAATTAGAAGTGGTGCTGGCGTACTTCTTTATAACCAATTAGTCTCACTAGCTTGTACACCACACTCAGGGTCCCTTCGCGATCGCTATACAGGTTCAGATATGTCATGCCAGAGGTATATATGTAGGCGTCAGTGGAGATCGACATTTCCAATTGATTAGCTGCTGATGACTATTCCCTTAGATAGGTAAAAAATACTCTTACCGAACCTATGTATACTGTAAATGGAAGAATTGGTTCCACATCTGGGTAATATGTAGACACTGAGGTTGAGCCTAGCTATTGTTCCGGGGGACAACGAGAGGCCGTGAGATATTTTAGGCCCAAGAATGGCCCACAACGGACCAGGGAGAAACGAATATCCGCTGCAAAACTTCAACTTTGAATCTTTACTCTCCGCCGCTCCAATATTGCCAAGAAGTTACGCCGGGAGTCGGCCTGACCGGTACGCGGTTGTGCAAGTTACTTCAAACATTTGTAGTTGGTTGTGGAGAAGGGCTTAAGATACTGGTCATGAAGTGATCAGTTCAAGGTATAAGAATGTCCCCATATACATATATCTAGCGTTTTCCAAAAGGGGTTTTCGTGCAGCGTACGTGATCGAACTTACACCCTGCCCTCCGATAGCGGTTGCGAACATTACTAGTACCTCCTCAATCTAAGCTAAAAGAGCGGAGGTAGGTTCTCGGGATGGGCTTCGGCTCGTTGATTAACCGGGTTCAGAAATTCCACCATCCTCAATCCTTTCGGGAGTGGCGGTATGATGAGCCACTATCCAAATTTATTCATGGCTGAAGCGTTTTGAGCTTAGTACGTACGGCGAGTTCGTATCCCAGTGCGATGTGGAAGCTGAACGCGTTGAGGGGAGCTGACTGGAAAATCGGTTTGGTCTGAGCCAATCTCCTATGTTGGGTTTTGTATGACTGAAAGAGGTTGAAGGTAGAGAAACCATTCCTGGAATGCAATTTGGGAGGAGTGAATCATCTAGATTCTAACCTACAAGCATTGGTATCAGATTTAACTTTGGGACTTTGTATCGAATAGCCCAAGTTTTAAGTGAAGGTATTTCTGATTTTTTATTCTCCTGGAGAATTGCTCGCACGTCTGTCGATTTATGTAGATTTAAGTTGGCGTTTCCAGTTTAGCAGACCGCCAAGGTGGGAATGTGAGGCCTAGTGCAGCGAAATATCAGTTGTTTGGCGCGATCTCGCCACGTGCTATCGTCGGTGTGGGTTGATGATGAAGATAATATATATATATACGTGTTGCTGCATATAGCTAAAAAAAAAACACCTAGCCTGCAACGGAGAGGTGGATTAGATACCAGCTGGATAATCTAGCTCAACTGACACCAGATCACGCCCGAGTAGCTAGGGTGGGAGATCCGGAAGAGGGCCTTGGGGGTATATTTCACATAGACTTTGAATTCCGTTCTTTGCAAGCGCCTCTCACCAACGCATACGTATATACTACATGTAATCCAAGCAATAAAATATACACATAGAGAACAGGTACTTTGATCCCGGCCGCGGTCATATCTCAGAGCGGCATACATGCAAGTTATAGATCCCGCAGACTTTTGGACCCGACCCGGGGGTGTACATCCCTGGTTTTTCCGTTCCGGCTGCACGTTACCGAATGCAAGGTCGATCCGCTAATGCAGGTCTCGTGAGACCGGTGGACCCGAGATGATGGAGCCGAGGACACTCGACGCTAGGATAGAGTGACGGTGTACTCTAGATCTATTCTACTCCTCCATGGCCAGTCTGGTACTCCAAGCTCCTGCAGGCTCGCGTGATTATGACACCAGGGCTTATTTGGCCATGTTAGGAAAAGTCAGTTTGTTTCTCTGGATCACAAGGTATCACTCGGTACCGTATACTCGTGATAGATAATATTACAAGCTGGCCGATTCCAGACCTCGTCGCTTGTCCATACCGTGGACATAAAACAAGTGTAGAGCTTAGAGAAAGTTTGATTTAAAGACACCGTATCTGTTTGTACCACCGTCCCACCATCTCGCCGTCCCACCGTCCCACCATCTCACTGTCCGTCCCAGCATCGATCCCACCAACCTATCCATTTGTACCATCATCTCACAGCATAACAGCTACCTGATCATTCCATCCTGAACATCCAGAAAGAGAGTGATAAATAAGAAAAAGAAGAAATAGGAAGAAAAAAAAGCACAGCACTGCCGATCCCCACTACCACAAACCCTCCCTCGAATACCAAAACCATCACCGCGCGCGATATGCAGCCTACCAATTCTGGGGAAAAGATTATGTTAAAGACGCGACAGTGGCGAGACGGATGCGAGGATAATTCGGAACGAAGAATTCTTACTAGTCCAATTTGATCCACCATTTTTAGTTACATCGTTATGACTAGTCCTGTGAGTCGTTTAGCAACATGATATGAAGAGTGAAAGGGTGTTACCTACTTCGAGTTCTTCAATTCGTGAACTTCATTGCGTATTGGTTAGGGAGTCAGAAATTGGCAACTATATATTCAATACACCAACGGCGTAGAGCCCACTCACGGCCTATATACGTTTAACACATCATCGAATTCGCGAACTCCTCAGCGGTGTGGGGTCTACTCACAACCTGTATACGGTCAGCACATCATCGAAGCCCTCAGCGGTGTGGGGTCGGCTCACTCGCTGTATACGGTCAGCACATCATCGAACAAAGTCCTCAGCGGTGTGGGGTCGGCTCACTCTCTGTATACGGTCAGCACATCATCGAACAAAGTCCTCAGCGGTGTGGGGTCGACTCACTCGCTGTATACGGTCAGCACATCATCGAACAAAGTCCTCAGCGGTGTGGGGTCGGCTCACTCTCTGTATACGGTCAGCACATCATCGAACAAAGTCCTCAGCGGTGTGGGGTCGACTCACTCGCTGTATACGGTCAGCACATCATCGAACAAAGTCCTCAGCGGTGTGGGGTCGACTCACTCGCTGTATACGGTCAGCACATCATCGAACAAAGTCCTCAGCGGTGTGGGGTCTACTCACTCGCTGTATACGGTCAGCACATCATCGAACAAAGTCCTCAGCGGTGTGGGGTCGGCTCACGTGCTGTATACGGTCAGCACATCATCGAACAAAGTCCTCAGCGGTGTGGGGTCTACTCACTCGCTGTATACGGTCAGCACATCATCGAAGCCCTCAGCGGTGTGGGGTCTACTCAGCGGTGTGGGGTCTACTCACCCACTGTATACGGTCAGCACATCATCGAAGCCCTCAGCGGTGTGGGGTCTACCCACAACCTGTATACGGTCAGCACATCATCGAAGTCCTCAGCGGTGTGGGGTCTACTCAGCGGTGTGGGGTCTACTCACCCACTGTATACGGTCAGCACATCATCGAAGCCCTCAGTGGTGTGGGGTCTACTCACAACCTGTATACGGTCAGCACATCATCGAAGCCCTCAGCGGTATGGGGTCTACTCACGGGCTGTATACGGTTAGCACATCATCGAAGCCCTCAGCGGTGTGGGGTCTACTCACTAGCTGTATACGGTCAGCACATCATCGAAGCCCTCAGCGGTGATGTGGTCTACTCACTAGCTGTATACGGTCAGCACATCATCGAAGCCCTCAGCGGTGATGTGGTCTACTCACGGGCTGTATACGGTCAGCACATCATCGAAGCCCTCAGCGGTGTGGGGTCTACTCACTTCCTGTATACGGTCAGCACATCATCGAAGCCCTCAGAGATAGGGTCTACTCACGGGCTGTATACGGTCAGCACATCATCGAACAAAGTCCTCAGCGGTGTGGGGTCTACTCACACGCTGTATACGGTCAGCACATCATCGAACAAAGTCCTCAGCGGTGTGGGGTCGGCTCACCTCCTGTATACGGTCAGTACATCATCGAAGCCCTCAGCGATGTGTGGTCTACTCACATCCTGTATACGGTCAGCACATCATCGAAGCCCTCAGCGGTGATGGGGTCTACTCACCAACTGTATACGGTCAGCACATTCCTAAGCCCTCAGCGGTGATGTGGTCTACTCACCTCCTGTATACGGTCAGCACATCATCGAAGCCCTCAGCGGTGTGGGGTCTGCTCACGGGCTGTATACGGTCAGCACATTCCTAAGCCCTCAGCGGTGATGTGGTCTACTCACCGGCTGTATACGGTTAATACATATATCATTGAAATGATAAGTGAGGTTCTACACACCGTTTAGGCCTGATTAAGTCTTAGCGAGAGTGCTACAATGTTTCCGTAAGGAATTAGAATATCTCCACCTCACCTGCTGTCAATCTCGTTTACACGGATGTGGAACCGTTGTATATGCATGAGTTCGTCATCCTTTGAATTAGGCTTTCCACTATTCGAACTTAAATCGTTTTGTTCCTCGCTGTCATCGACAGTATCAAGTTCCATAATCTTGATTTGTGAGGTTACTTGAAACCACCGTTTACAATACTTGCTTTTAGACGTATAAGTTAGCCACAAATTTCTCGCTCTAGGGCTAGCAATCGATAAATTACCAGTTCACGCGCTCTAGCTGGTAGCCAGTACCAACGGGCCCAGTGTATTCTGTACCGCAAGCCGGGCACCTGTGATCTCTTTCTCCTTTCTTTACATTCTTGTATATGACTATCGCCATTGAAAGCTTCATGCCGGCCATGACGGCCCAATCTTCTGGTCTCAGGAGCGCGCCGTTCTCCTCATTGGTGATATCGTATTCCCCTCGTTCAACAAAGGACTTTCCCGCAGATTCTTTGAAACACATCGCGACTATAGTCCGGAAATCCTTTAAATATTGCATCAGTAATATGCAAGGCGCATAATGTTGATGAAAAAACCAGTTTTATACCTCATATTTTAGGCACAAGTCGTATGGTAATGGACGTTCGTAGCCTAACGCGTCAATAAATATAATTGGCGCATTATCTGGGGTCGAGAAGCCGAGATATTTCATCCCGTTTTCGACTCGTTTCAAGATGGTATTGGTTTCTTGGACTCCGTCTGTGACTATTTTCCTGGAAACCAGCGCTGTAAGAATGTAACCGGGAATTGAGCTATGTTCAGGTTTACATACATCGAGCCACTAAGGAAGAGCATATCTAGCATTTCAAGCTTTTTTTCGAGCTTTGTTTGATATTCCAGAAACGTTGCCCTTCCCCGTACTTCCCACGCCGCTTGTCGCAATATCTTTCCCTTCACAAACTTTCGGTTTAGGTGCTCGAGATTCTCTAAAATTCCTAAAGCCTCTGTAAGTTGTTCCCTGGCAAGTTTCACAGTGCGCGGTTCTCGCTTCACGTCAGCAAGCATAGGCTTAATGATTTCCAACTTATCTTTCCATTGCATTAGTTTCGCTGCTAGGTCCTCGCGTTCTTCTTGGGCTCCTTTAAAGTTTACCCATAAGGTGAACCCAATTTTGGTGACTAAAAGAATATCGCCGATACCGACACCAAACGACATGATGATAGCTGTACTGCTGGGTATAATATGTTGCAAATAGTAGCCTAGTAGGTGGCAGTTTATGGTAACATGTAGGCTAAAGCGGGGGTGGCCTAGTAGCATTGCAACTGCACGATAACATAAAGCCACACATGCTCAAGGCACCGCCACTGACATTATATAATTGGCTAAGCACCCTGCAATAAGTTAACGGCCAACCACTGCTTTGAAATTTTACATATTCTTATAAATACATACAGATAGTGACTAAACCTATATATGTATTCAGTACGGATACCTACATATACCCAGTCGTCATACTGTAGCGCTGGGGTTTCAGTATTGTTCAGAGCAGCTTGGAATCGGGTAAGCTCGGAGTTTTCGAACCCAGCTTTGAGTTTCCCAATAGACTACATAAGTATAAAGTGATTATAGATGATAAATATAAGTATTTACTGTGCTAGGATTCTAGAGAGTTAATATAAGTCTTTTACAAAGTACCCAGCTTGTGCGTCCATCATTACTCAGCTAACATATCTTGGCCACTCCTCAGCCACTTCAATGCTACTGATCCCTTCGTCTGTACCCGCGATTCACAACATCTCTTTGCCGAAGAAAATGCATGGTGGTAGAAATAACTAACGATAAGCGATATACACACGTTACTTACTTTTAGCCCAATTTTGCGTCGCCGGTTGCTGCTGAAAGTTAGTCGCTGGGTGTTGTATGGTAAGCCACAAACCGTCGCAAGTCCTGAATACTTGACCCCAGGTTGAATTTGAGTAGGTAGGAGATCTGTTATTTGATAAGAAAGATAAGAAGATCCGTTAAGTAAAGCCACACCAAATTTGCTTTTTTTTCTTCTTTTCTGGTGGGTCAGCACTTTGGGTTTAAGGGATAGTGCCATTATACAGCACCCAAACTTGGCTCTATGGAAAGGAAAGGAACGTAAGTACATGGAATTAAGCCATAGGTAGTATAAATCATTACACGTTCAATTTGGGAATTGCTAGATTTAAGGAGCCAGCACTGGTGACTTTAGCGAGAGGCACGTCCGGCTTTTGACTATCCATTTTCCCAGGCCTCGTCAGCCATACGCTTTATTACTCTTGCGGTATTCCGTTTCGGCTTTGCGCTTGAGCTCAGTGTTGCTATGTACATGTAGCCTCTGTACTCGGCTACAGGAATAAGAACCAGAAAATGCAAGTGACGATACAGGGATTATTTGTATGGAGTGGTGCCGCTCTGCCATACAAATAACCCTATTGCATTTTCTGGTTCTTTCTCCCGTACCCAAGTAGACCTGGTCCTCTGGATTCGGCTTAGGTTGAACGACTGTAGTACAAATATAAGAGCATGAGTGTTGTGAGGTTCGGCAGGTTTCCATCCGGATGTGGCCAAGCATATGTGTATACATATGCATAGGTATGTACTCGCCAAATCCACCTTTTTGTATGCCATGCAATATTTGTTGTGTTCGGGAACGCTATGAAGCTACGTGTACATACTGTATCCTTCGACCTTGTAGAGTAGAGGGACCATTACGTGTATGGTGTGTCGCTCATAAAGTTCATGTATACACGTAGGGCCGGGGATAAGAATGCATAATTCTTATAAAGGAACTTACGGTAGGCCGGCCGGGTGCGTTGTCCTTAGCTTAGACCAGATATGTAGCTAAATGGAGTATCAATCAGCGCTGTAATTGATACAGGTGCGGGCGAGGCCTGGCCAAGGTTGTCATAGATACATTAAATTTCGTCGAAGCTACATATAAGAAACATCCGGGCGTCGGCAGTTGCAAAGTATTTACGTGTATATACTTATACAGCTGATTCTCATCCACTACTCACCCAGGTTCACAGGGGATCACTCGCGTGTTACAATCTCCCAGATCGATATTATGAAGGGACTATGGCCCCATCTTATACCCCACACTATCATATCATACACTATCGTGGTGAACAGACGTTATTTAATCTCCCCTCTCCCCCACCATATGGATTAGTTAGACACTATGCGATTGTTGCAAAAGCACCCACCCACCCACGGCGCACGCGGCCGGCAAGATACCGAATCCCTGCGCGCATCACCGAAGATCACATCCGAGCACTACACCTGAACTTGACAAATCCAGTGTACATGAGAGAGCTGGGCAAATATCCGAAAAGGAAAGAAAAGAACCATCTTGTAGAGGTGCAGACGCAAACCCCGAAGGGGAGATCTATGCATATTCCCTGATTGGAATATGCACAGCTCAGGCACGTACCGATCCGGTCAAGCAGATCATCCGCCCTGCATGTTGGGGATATCCAGAGAAGTACAGCGACCGGAATGATCTACGGAAAAACAAGGAGGGGGGGGGGTGAAATTGTATGGCGAAATATCTGTGCACCATATAACTGTTTTTTCCATAGATCATTCCTATCGCTGTACAGCCTTATCCTTATCGCTGTACTCGAAGCGATTTTTTTCTTGTGGCAGAGCTTCGATTCTCCAAGGAAACGGCAGTTGCAAAGCTTTGTTGAGTGAGTCTCTGACCCCGATTCTGTGTGGCCGGTGCACGGTTAGCAGCCTAATTTTCATAATTTCCTTGGTGAAAAATAACAGACTCCTAGCTATTGCATCTATCGAGATTTTGATGACGGGATGATGGCGGAGAAGTATGATACCGGCAGATCGCCCCCCCGGGGGGGGGGGGTATATGGAACTGCATAGAGTATGTATGTACATACCTGCGGAGTGCGGGGTTGCGACATCTTTCAGCTCTGGGAGGTAAGTATTGTACATATGTATGATGCCCCCCGTCTTAAAGGTAACAAAAAGTGACAAAAAGTACTGCTGTGTCACCTTTAAGAGTGTTCGCACCATGATAATGATGCGCCAAGAATACCGAGAGAACGGTGCCGGTGACGATCGACATCACCATACTGTCCTTTTGTGCGTTTTCAGCACCGGGCGCTAAGTGGAGATTCCCTCAAAGAGGTGTTTTACTGGCCAATAAACCTAACCCTTACTCCGCGAACCTGTTTTGGTTCTTCTTTACTTGCTCTGGCGTGCAGTTGTTTCTCCAAGTCGCACTACTCGTAGCTTCATGACGTTTCCGAACACGACTGCTATTGCATACCATACAAAAAAGCGCCAAATCCACCTTTTTGTATGCCATGCAATATTGGTCATGTTCGGAAACGCTATGAAGCTACGAGTACATAAGCCATGCACATGTGAAGATATATATGCTAGTATTGCCGCTTCAAGCTGGAACTATATACACGAGCAGAAGCTATGAACCAGCTGCAATTGCGCGAATAAAACAAAAGGCAGCGACCCAAAGATCTCAGATGACTTGTGTTATTGACTGAAGAGAGCAAGTACATTATGCGGTGTGTGATGCTCTCGACCCCCGGATCTCGTTCAATTGGGCTGAACGTAGAAATAATGCGTGTTAATCGAATGCATCCTTCTCAGAAAACAGGCTCTGGCAATAGCACCAAAGTTCCGGTCTGTGTTACAAGTTTATTAGACCAAAGGGGGAATTTAGCATGTGCTTGATGGCACCGATCGTGATGGACGAGTCTTCTCAAGCTGCGGCATGTGCTTCGGATTAGTCATTTGCAAAGGAGAGCGAGACTGTTCTGTTGGAGAACACGGTGGAAGAATTGAGAGCGAATTCTCTATATAAATCGCCGCCACCCGCCTCCAAACAAGTCCAACTTCTACAATTCTCCACTACAAACCATCATCATGAGCGAAGTATCAAGCAACATCGCTGCCCGCACCCCTCTGTGCTCAACCCTCTTCTTCCACACCTCCCACGGTCTAACAGAGGTACACCCTGTGGTGTTTAACCTCGACGCTGAGGGCAATCTCTGGCGCAGAGGATGGGGTGGAGAAGAAAAAATTGATCTTCCTGAGGACGCAAAGCCTCATCCCACTGCAGGAATGGCGGTGCTCGGGCGGGGAGCCGATATCTACAATATCTTCAATGTACGAATTTTATCACCTTCATATCCTGTCTTTCTAGCTTGCTCACATTACCCATATCTCAGATGCGCCTCTTTTACACCAACAAGGCTGGCAAGATCTTCGAGGTAAAACACACTTGAGCCCATCTGAACGTAGAGAGAGTGACCGCTGATAATATTGGACAGCACTGCTACACCCAAGGGCGTGGTTGGTACCCAGGCGCACTGACTGGCCAGTTCTGCGCCTTTCCAGGCTCAGGACTTGGGGTCCGTGGCAGCGACAATGGAGCCTTGACGTGGCTCTTCTACCAAGACCCTGAAACCTGCGGGATCCACACTCTGTTCCGTAGCTCTTTGGATGGTGCGTTCGAGCAGACGGGTGTCAGTTTTGCACCGGGGATGAAGTGTACCGAGATAGCGGTTGATCCAAAGGGGAATGCGGGGGTGTTCTACCAGAAGCCAGATGGCAAGATCACGCAGGCCGAAGCCACTACACCTTACCGTAAGACCTCGGGAACCCTGGTGGAGTGGTGCAGTGAGATATATGTAGTGCACGTACTGACTGAGCCCACGCGACTTCAGAGCCGTTCGCTGGCGACACTATATATCCACCCGGTACAGCCATCGCGACGACGAAAGACAAGATGTTTTGCGTTACAGGAGACAACAAAATCGAGGTCAATATGTATGATCCCGACAGCCACAAGTGGCAGCCGCCTACGGTAATTGAGGGCGTGAGTGTGATCCCAATGGCACCACTGTCAACAAACATGCACCCTCCTCCGACAAATGGCACACATTGCATCACGATGATAACGCAGAAAGCGAAGCATGAAATTACGAAGATTGAGTACACGGATCCGAAAAATGTGGTTGTTGCCACTGTCAACTAGGTCGGTGGTGATGGGCTTTGACTCTTTCTTTGGGAAGGCGGGTTGGAATTCCATTGGGATTACTCCATGTAGCTATAGCGCTATATGAGCATGTCGTTGAATTGGTTATCTTCGAAATGGAGAGAGTAGTGCTTTTTTGAACATTGTCGTGAATGCGGTGTTGTTGGCTGGTTCCAGTTGAAACATGAGACTTGACTTTAAATTTCTCCAATATATCACTCCATATCGCCTTAGTCATCGAGTGCTCGAACATAATCAGTAGGTGCTGTCCAGGGTTAGGGTTCTTATCGGTGAAGTCACAGGTTATCACTCGCCCAGAAGACATTTACTAAGATGTCGACGGCGCTCGCTGTAGCTAGTACTAAGCCCTCTCTGATACAGGAATATAGCGGAAATATAATCGAATTATGGCTTGATCGATCAATTGATAAAGATAAAATCTTTGATTATCCCAGCCTGGATCGATGAGAAGGAGGAAAAGCTCGACACGACTTGATAGAAGCTGCTCGACTCGAGTAGGCTTGTGGGACCTCGAGTTACTCAGTAATCCTTCTCGCTTCTTGAAGTCATTCCGGGTCTGTAAGAACATACGCCATTAGGGTTAGTGTTTGATAGTCGGAGATGTTAAAATTGAATTACCTAGGTTTGGCTATTATATAGCTAGGACAGGACATTCACAGATCTATATATAGGAGGCAAGGGATAATAAATCTCGGCCGCGTAGAACTCATACAGTAAATATTATCTTAATTAAATCCCGTTCATCAACCAAACTCGAAAGACTTACTCTTGTGCTCTTTAGACAGGTATTAACTATATCTGTCTAATGGCATTTGCAATTGGATTGAGAGTTCCACTCGCGATCGGGGCGGCCAGGATGTGGTAAAACCGTCTTTTGATCAAGGAGGTACCCTGCTGTCCCGCTCATACATACACGCCCCTAGCAAACAAGGGTCTGGGATTTAGTGAGTGAACGGATTCTCACCTGTCAACACCAATTTTGTTCACTCACTTAGTGCAGAGCCTTGTACAGGAAATCGATCCAGAAAATGCAATGCAAGGGGCGATTTTGTATGGCACATCAGGGCCACTCCATACAAATTATCCCTGCTCTGCCACTCGCACCCCCTGCTTCCATACCCTGTAGGCGAGTACCTATATAGACCAGCGATGGCAGGAAAAGCTGGATACGGCGAGATATTAGAAGCTTTAGGCCAACTACATGTATCAATTTTGGTCAAAATTGATGGTTGCCGGGATTATTTTGCGGGGTGGCGAATAGCATCTTTTAAAATTGATCGTTGGCCTAAAGTTTCTATTGCGGGTGAGGATGATATATGCCGCCGAAGGATTTTATAATTACGCATCTCCGGACACCCACATCACCGGGCCGGTTTACATTAATAACTTGATCCACGCTATATTTGGCTGACTTCTATAGCTAATCATGGGGTCGTCCAAGTAAATACATCCACGATCCACTAATCAATTATTCCACAGTCTGCACTTGCCGCCCATAGTAGTCGCCTTGCTACCCGGTACTGACCCGCTCACAGCCCTCGCAACCGTTAGTTAGTAGCAGCATGCTCTTTTATTCATTCTACAGTCAGCGATGCCCCCCCGCCGGGGATACCGGACGAGACAAGACCAAACGCCGATACAGATAACAAAGACAGCGACTATGACAGTGACGCCCAATTTCAGTACAGAAGTGAAGAGGAGAGTGAGGATGACTATGAGGAAGAGAAAAACGAAGGGAGGAACCCCTCCAGACAACAGACAAGAATACTCAGCGGAAAACCCAGGCCAGAAGCAAAAATATTCATACCTACCCCAGAAGAGACCAGAACCAGAGCCTATGCACATAAGAAGCCCCGAGCAAGAACCACACCGCCTGTATCTGTGCTAAGCAGCAGGCGTACAACGAACGGTGGTTATTGAGAGTATTGCTTACCAGTAGCAATATCTGCAAATGAATGCACTAGAGTGATACCATAAACGGTGCTACCCACCCTATGATGGCCCGGAAGAAACTACGGAAAGCGAGCGGCGGTGAGATAGGTTTTAACATCCGATGGTGTGCACAGACTTGGCTAATGAAGTTGAGCAAGAATTGTTACTGCGTCTGCGGGGGGGGGGGGGGGCGGCCTTGAGAAATTGTGTTGCCAGCTTTCTCTCCCCCGGCGCTTGCCCTTGCCAAATGGCCCCAGAGTCAAAGAGCACCGGTTCACTTTTGCCCGTAGTGGTTTCGGTATGAGGCCTGACCCCCGAGAACCTGTAAGCACTCAATGAGAGTGTCTCCCAGAGATTGGGTTTGAATCCAGGGTTCAATCTCATGTGTTTCTTTACAATGTCCCAGAGGTCGATGATTGCTTTTGGGCGAGAGTAGGGACAGCTAACGGGATGGGCTTCCAGGTCATGATCAGGGCCGGTGTATTTGCACCCGAACATTGCGTACTTGCAGTCCCGTTTGCTGTCTAATTTTGGAAGATGTGATGTGATAAATTAAGGGATGCCATTACTCGCTAGACCACCGCCCGCCCTTCGGTATTTCTGGGTTCACCGCGGTACCGGTTCCGCCGGCCCCTTGACGCCCCCCTGACTCCACCCCCAATGCCTCCGCCCCCCCCAATGGCCGTCCCGATGGCCGTCCCGGCGGGACTGGGGCCCATCATACTGGCTATAATTACTGCGGTCAGGGGGATTGCCACTATTAACAGAATGGTGCTCGGCACTATTATCTTGGGAAGCCATATGGGAGTAGTCCGGTTGATGGTAGTTCTAGCGGAGAGAAGCAGCTGGATCATAACACTCTAGATCTCATTTATGAGAGTTTATATATACCCTAATGCTACCTATATTAATACCAATTAGCATACATCTACACCTCTACAAGAAACACGAAGGTGGCGGCCACTTTCCTTATAATTATCTCTTGGTAAGATAAAACCGCAGAACTCGCGATCTGTTCAGTGCTTCTGCTGCACTGGCAACTCTCCAAACCTATCCAGTCACTAACTTCCCCCGCTTACCTGCCGATTCCGGCTCAAAAGACCCCCTAAGAGTTCAGTCTTTCATATACATACCAAACTCCATAGACCCTCACTCGAAAATTTGGCATCGTTCCGGGGGGGGCTTGAATAAAAGAATTGAGCAACCCCAGGAAGGTGATGTTGATTCCGGAGAGCGCCAATGATCGCTTTTCCGGTGTCGCGGGTACTTTCTAAACTCCTTGCATGATTGGTCGATAGGCTAGAACCATAACCTTGCATAGCAACCAACCCACCCCACCAAGTTGGGAGCCAAAAGAATCGGTAGGATCAGGATGTGTTATCCCTTCGTCTGTTCCCGCAAATCACAACTTCTTAGCCTCCAAACGGCGCTATGATATTGGCAAGTAAGACATCTAGCTTTTTCTTCCCTACCTTCTGGCAACACCATTCAAAGAAAAAAAAGCTTATACTCGTAGACTCCGAAACCGCACCTCCGCCACCGAGGCCAGGACCCCTGACCGCGGGGATGTGCTTTTCAGTCCTTTGCATGGAGAAATTACAACATAAAGAAATACCCTACCAACTACAGGAAGAGGAAGAACAAGAAGACCCCAGCAATTACTCGAGCCATGATTTATGCAATGAATCCATGGGAAAACCTTCGTTGAGATAGTCTCCCTCCGCAAAGCAGCGAGACATACATGTCGACCTATCTAATCAAAGGCGTTGGCATATCTACCCTATCAATTATACCTATCGAGGCGAAGAGATTAGTTCAGAGTTTGAGTTGACGTGATGCAGAGCCACGGTTTTCCGAGCCAATATTTCTCTAGTAATATCAGGAGAAAAGAATTCCGGGTATGACATAGTATCATGGTTGAGATAGCCAGAGTCCCTTGAGATACCCTAGGGCATGAGGGGTAAAATCTGATCTGGGGTATTTTACCTATGCAGCATTATCCAGATTGCTAGATGATAAGTATTAATTTTACTTTATGGCACAGTCCGTTTCATAAGAGAAGAACAGCCTATAGCTTCCTGACGCTATATTAAAGTACTCAAGAGTGACATCTGAAGCCGAAATATTACTCTATGCGTTCAAATTGAGTAGCTGTCTACAAGGTAGCCGAGAGACTGCATACAATAAATGAGTTTAAAAGAAGAGAAAAATATTCACCAAGCGACATCAGATACGAGTGATACACTGTGCGGCGAGTGAGAGTCTGTGATTACGCATGCATCTGTATTCCAACCCCGTCATTGCGGGAATTGAGATTTCCAGACACCTCAAGGAGAGAACCTGGTGGGAGTAGATATAGAAATTTACATGGCCATTGCCTCGATAATACACTCGCAACTCGATATGCAGGAACTCAATAAGCCGGAATTACCGTTTCTATCCCGTATGAAATCATGCGGTACTCTACTTTCCTCACAGCAAGGTAAACCCGCAATCCCTGATCTCACTTGAATCTTTGCTATCCCGTACGATGTTCCTATGAACCTTGGCACCCGGGATAGTGCTGTGTGACTATAGTAGGTAGACAGCGTGGCGTATACGTTACTCATCTCTCTCCAGCATGGCCTTTACCGGTCATGCATGGTTCTGTTTGGCTGCGACTCAAACATGCATTATCAATCTGCTATATACAAGTCTGTACCGGCCTTCGGCCGGTGTATCATTAGCCAATAATAATTATTCCATATGGTAAGAACTATACAGCAAAAAAAAAAAAAAACCTCCAATACATTATGTGTTATTGTAGTACTAAATTTTCTTTAAACTACGAATATATTTTGCTCTTACAACCCAACCTCCTCTGATATTACATAAAATGATCAAAACAGAACAGATATATTTATCTTTGGGATGTAACTTGGCTATGCGCTCAGTGGGTGTATGTACTAGTAAAGGTGATCCAAGATAGAATAATAATCAGGTTGAAAGAATAATAAAGATTCTATAGCTAGAACATCATATCAATATTTCCCCCTGCCTGGTCGGAACACTAAGCCCGCCTCCACCAACTCCGTACGTCCCTAAACAGGAATGCCAAGCCTCCCTCCGCTAAGACCGACATGGATCGTCGACTGTTGCCCACCCGCCCCGTCCAAGCAAACGAGCCACGATGCTGGTTTTGCATGTACGCGCCCATTTGACTATGCCAACGTATCCTAAGTCGTACGTCCAAGTACACGCCATTAGATGACCATAAATATCTTATCTCTGTAGCTTCTTCAACATGCAGCAAATCTCCCGAGACTCCCGCAACAACCTTTCTGACTCTCTGCCAAAGGATTTCTCGGTCTAAAGTTTTGACACCCAACCTTCCTCAATCTCTACCTTTCACTCTTACCTCTATTATTGAAACCTATTCTGACATTACCTAGGCTCTTAACCTCTGCTCACATAGGCACAAAGTACAGTATTAAAATCCACTAATACATTAACCTTCGTCCCTTGAGCTGGATTTAGTTCTCGACATGGTTCGGGTTTGGGCACTTGATTCTGTGCTCAACACTGTTTTGACTTGGGTGTTTAATTTGATGTGAGACACAATGCTCGATTTGGTACTCAATATGGTGTTGAATCAGGTGCTTGATATGGTAGTACCATGGCTCACGCCGTTCTAGGCTCTCGGGGGTCTCCCGAGGACACTAGCGTCGTCCCAGTATGAGCGCTACGAGTACTACGAGGAAGAACCATCGAGTGATAGAGTGCATGTGTTTCCTTTGAGTTTCCTTTCTTGGTTTGGCTTGCATGATTTTGTTCGGGCCCTTCATATTAGGTGCGGTGATAATTCTGTGGCGTGGAAATGGTTATATTTTTCCTTGTTTTATTTCTTTAGTCGTGGGCTCGGTTCATTAGATTAGAGTCTTTTTGGGTCTTTAGGGAGTGCGATATATATATGTTGGGTAGCGTCCCATCAGTCTCTGTTTTCCTTTGTTCTTCACGCAACGTCTTCTTCCTGCAAGGGGCCTCTTCTTTCTGTATGCTACTTCCTACTCGTCTTTGTCTCTATATCAAGAATCAAGCCATGTCCCCGCTTATCCATGATCACACCCTGTTCTCCCCGTAACTACTCTCGTACCTAAGCTCCCGTTCCCGACGCTGCCCTGCCGTCGTCCCGAACCTCCATACCACACCCAAATACCACTCCCAGAACGCCATCCGTAACCAAGACCTCTTCCCCCGCAAGTTAGCTGTCTACTGCAGCAAGGACTTTTGTTTCCTCAATTCATGAAGTATATGCAGCCTCTGGGATATGACACTATGATGTTTCACCTTACTCCCACCCTTCTCTCCACCACCCTTCCACAAAGCCCTCCCAAGGGCAACAGTACAGTAGCAAACAGAAAGAAAATAACACGGGAATCACGACGACAAATAGATCAGAGAAGCAGAGGATAAAAACAGGGTGTTCCACATCTCCTTCCTTACTTCTCCCGGCCCCCTCTCCCCACATCGGCGCTCTCTATCACGTGGGGATACCGATGCAGGGCGTAATTGTTTGCGTAGATGGCTCTATGAGGATGGCGGCGAGCGCGGCCCCATAAGGCTCCATGTCCGCAATGACTTTAACAAAAGAAAACAGAAAAAAAAAGAGGAACGATCAAAGCACGCGAGTGACATCTTGTGCTCGAGTGATGTCTCGTGCTCGAGTGATGGCCCATGATCTATTTATCTTGTGCTTCATTAATCACCGGGCAGGAAGGCTCTTACTCTCCATGATACCGAAAGCATCATCTCTTCCGGGGGCTCGGGGAGCCGCATGTTTAGCTCTATGCCATGGAGCTGCACCCGCAAACACCCCAGCAAGCACCAACCTGCGTTGTTGTCGCAGCACAGCGTCCCGCGCCCACGCCCCTTCGTAGAGATCCACAAACAACGAAAAGATGCCCACCATCTCCAGCCTTCCCCAAGAGCACCGCCGACCGCCTGGACGTACCCAGCCGCATCAAAAGCCCCACTGCACGCCCATCCTCCCTCTCCACCCGCAATGACGGGGTCCTCGCCCTGCCGGTGCGCGTCCGCCCCTGCATCGCGGCGATCCGTTCATCAGAGTATGCCCAGCCTCGTGCCAGGTATTTGGGTCAGCGAGGGCGCGATCGACAGTGGTGTACGTCTGCTTTGGCTTGCGCCGCCCATCCGAGAATGGGGGTGGCCTGCGGTGTGAAGTGGGTACTGGGGGCGGGGGTGAAAGGGTATGGAGGGCGTGGCAGGTGCGAGGGTGGGAGGGAGGGGGGGTAGCTGGTAGGGTGCGGGTTGGGAGGTGGTCAGCGGGGGTGGGAGGATGTCAAGTGGCAGGGCGGGTAGTGCCTTGGGGGGGGTTTGGGTTGACAGGGGCACAAAGGTTTAGCATCATCCGGGGTGATATATATATATCGTATGGGTTATATATGCCATCAAGGTTCTTCCTGCACTGTCCTCCCATACCATCTCCTTCCCTGCTACTGCTCTTCTGTATCTTTCTTTCATCTCTTGGCTTTTGCATTATAGAAGGGGCCCTTTTCTGTCCCGGATAGTGGGCAAGTAATAAACATTCGGACCTCCTACTCAGCAGCGGGTGGGGTTGCTTGCATAAGGTCACGCATAGGGTCTTGTGTGGTACACTGGGATTATTGCCCTAATATATTATTCCACCCAGCCAAGTCGCCCGCTACTATATCTTTGACTCTCCATGTCCTTCTCTTAATTGGCGGAACCACATATATATATATATGCGGGGCAATGAGTAATCAGAAGCAGCCACATGGGCGTCTGTCAGATCTACGATATGCAATCTCTGTCTATCAGACGTGTGGTCAGTACTAGGGATATATATAAGAGGATTGTGGGGGCGTGGACCTAGCCTCCGGGTCCTCTTCTGCACCGGGACAGGATCAGACTTGGATTGGTCGATCAGAATACATACCAAAGATCAACTCTCTTCTCTCCGCAAGATTCCTACATCAAAACTATAGATATACGCCAAAAGAGCTTGGACTCAACGGCGGTGAATAGATATAGTACCGTCCGGGGGCCACCAACAACTACCCCTTAACCCCTCGACCGTCTCCGAGTCATTACCCATATCTGCAACGGGGATTGCGGGCCATAAGTCGCGAATCATCCAACAAAGGGGTGGAAACCGGCTGCCTGGGGGCCATCGATGCTGCCGCCACATGCAGCACAACAAATGCCTGAACCACAACCGCAAACTGATGCGGCGCCCACCGCCGTCTAGCTCGCCGGGAAAGACAACGCTCACGTCAGACAGGTGGACGTCTGCGCCGGCCTCCAGCTAGGAGCATCCTCACCGTTGCTAGATCCCCCTGAAACAGGACGGCGCACGATAGTATCGTGCCGCCCCACCTGCGGCTGTTTGGGTCCGCGCCGCAGGCGAGGGCGCTTTGGGTGATGTCGTGCCTGCCCATCAGCACGGCCCTCCCGAGGACCAGGTGGCGTACCGGGTGGAATTGGCAGTGAGGGCGGGTGTGAGGATACTGTGGAGGGTGCGGCAGGTGCGGGAGGTGGTCGAGAGGGCGCGGAGGGGCAGGTTGTCGGCGATGAGGAGGAGGATATCGAGGGGCAGGTCGAGCAGTGGCTTGGAGGCAAACATGGAGAGGTTTGTTGGGGGGGGGGGGGGGGATATTTAGGGGGTTTAAAAGTCGACCTGCAAACCATATACGGGGTGATGAGTATTCATGAGCAAATCCGTTTCCATTGAAAGGGTTTCCCGACAACGGCGTTTTCGCACAATCGTGGGATTGCATAAAGTCACGTATAGGGTCCTATATGTGCTGTAGCCTATGTATTTACTCGTAACTATCCCACTCGAAGTTACTCCAAAAGCAGACGGAACAGCAAGTTCCCTTGCCACCCCCATCTATCGCCTCCAGACCGGCCGGCCGAATACAAAACCTTGCTCTGGCACCGGGGCCCCAAACCTCACCAAAAGCTCCACCATTTCCACATCACCCTTTTCCTCCGCAACGTCTATCGGCCTGTTACCCGTAAAGTAGCGGTACTCGTCCATGTCCCGCTGGTTGAGGTTCGCCCCGGCCTCCAGGAGCATCTCGGCAACCCTTATATTGCTGAACGTGGCGGCGATATTCAGCAGGGTCCTAGACCGGCGCCAGCCGTTTGGGTTGGCGCCGTTGGCGAGGGCACGTTTGAGGATGTCGCACCTTTCGTGTAGCACCGCCCACCTAAGGATAGGGGTAGCTCGCAGGGCAAAGTATTCATTGATAGCGGGGGCGAGCAGGTTGTGGAAGGTGCGACAGGTACGGGAGGTCTCCATGAGGTTGCGGATGGGCATATCTTTGGCGATGAGGAGGAGGATCTCGACGGGCAGGGCGAGTAGTGACTTGGGGGCGGTAATGGCGGTCATGGGCCGGGTCGGGGGTGACTTGGAGGCAGACATGGCGGCCGGGGGGCGGGGGTTGGGTTGGGTTGACAGAACCATATGCGGGGTGATCAGTAATCATAAGAAACCTGACGTGCACCAGTCAACGACGTCTTTCTTCACAAATCCATATATATATATATACATATCAAAGTATCAAAGGGGTTTCTGTTTCGCATAATGTGAGATTGCATAAAGTCACGCATGTGCTTACTTCAATTGTGAATATCCCACTAGCTAGACCTACACCAAAAGCACATCCAACAACAGATCCTCCGGGACCACCGTGTTGCCGCCTCACACAATGGATGTGGAAGAGATATCGTGTTAATAATACTAAGCATTTCCTCTTGCATGAAGATACCACTGGTAAAGGTAAGCATAACTCATTGTAATATGCGGAACTCCGCGGAGTACACAAGTAAGGGAGCCTCTTATGGTCTGGAATATTTCGGCTGAAAACACTGAGCAAGAGATCAACTACTCAGTCACAAGAGTCGGGTCTGGGTCAATATTGATCGGACACAGTTCTGGGGACGCTGTTTAACACCGAAACCTTTTGGTTAATTCGTGTATGCTGGGTAACCCTAACCCCGCAACTGTATGATAAACCAGTAAACAACCCTAGCCCTGAATATTTCGTGTGGCAAGGTCGAGTGATGGTCCATGATGCATCCACCTCTTAATTTCTTGATAAAGGGGGGAGTAGTGATAAGGTGAGAATCAGTACATTTTAAGCTTCTACTTCTCGGGAAACCCGTGAGACTGTGGTCTCGAGGATTGAGAGAAAATTCTCGAGACGGTGTGAGCTAGGATAAGCGATGTAATACTTGTATGTTTAAGGAAAGAAGTGGGCCATTCTGATGAGAACACTCTCACAAAATTGTCTGTTATCATGTAATAAACGGTCAGAAAAGGAAGAGAACCTGGCGGGATGTTGACCCCAAGTGCCAACCCTTTTCCTATCAATTTCCACTGTTTCTAAAGCTAGTCTACTTGCCTGTTATGCTTGCCATTGAAGTCTTTATGGCGGCGTATATTCGATACCGGATTAGATTAATATGGTTGCAACTTTCTCATGAGCTCATGAGAACGGGCTTATCATTGCTGAGAAATCTCACAAATGGTGAGTCCGGTCTCGAGCAGTCTCACCCCCATCACTATTTACAGTTGTGGTGTGCGTCAACAAACTTGCTTGATTTAATCTAAATACAAAATAGACCCTTTTATAGGCGGGCAATAGGCGGCAGGAAAATAGGATAGGGACTGTGGGTGCGCGCGGGTCACGGCTTGTGACCGCACCTGTTAGTAAACCCTAGGCCGCCGCTGCCGCCCTACCACACAGCTCTTGTGACCTCACCACGTGATCTCGCAAATCACCAATTAACCAATAAACGTAATCTCGCTCTTTCGTGGCTATGTGATACATTAGACAATCTACCCTATAGTATATGTTTTCTGATGGCTCCATTTATGTTCCGGGTAAAATAGGTTTCGGATGATAGCGATCATGATAGGGTACTCGTAATTGATTTCCATGAGAGGAGATTGTGTTACAACTGAACAAGATCCTTTGCAAATTGATCATGAATAACAGTTGTATTTTCCCTCATGAATATACCCTCAGATATACATATTGAACGATAAAAACGAGTAAACAACAACTCATCCTCCCGTAACATCCGCCCCACCCATATTTCCCCTACATCAATAGTCCTCTAGCTATCCCCATCCAGTTACTCTCTCCGTCCGTCGAGGTTGACTGAAAAAGTCTTCCTTTCGCTTCCCTCTACCATGTCTTATAGGCCTTGAAGTACTGATCGGGATTTACGTTGGTCGATCCTGTTCCCCTCTTATACTCTCCATTTCTACACATTGTGTCGGTGTAGAATGCGACGGTATCGACGTTTATGTTTCCTTCAAGATAAATGGTGGCAACCTTGGAGTCGGATACGGCGAGCACTTCGCAACCAGAGTTGCGGAAGCCATGCGCAGTGATTTGTTTGCCGTTCGCGTAGGTGATGGACAGTTTCCAGTCGGCGTTGGCAAAGCCCAAGAGAAAGAGGAAGGGAAGGAGGAGGAGATGCGGGCTGAGAACAAGCATTGGTCCGTGAACGAGAGATAAATGGTAATATGTTTGAGGTAGATAAGAATGGTTTTCAAAAGGTGCCTTACGGGAAACGACTATAGTGCTTTGCGATGTGGTGTTGGGGGACAGAAGGCTTCGCACAAGCGATTAGGCACAGCTTTTATATTTCTTCTGGGCGAGTGGGGCGCGGGATTTATCATCGTGTTGTATTCAGTATCTATAAATATATATATAGAAGTAAGCCTGTATATACTCTCATGATGATGATGTGCCTGTGGAGCTAGTATGTAATAATAAATACGAGGATCGGCACTAGATGGCTGCCCCAATGACAGTACAGTACAGAAATTTATGATATGCAGATTTGGTACGAAATAGTGTCCAGCCACTACGTATTGGAGTAAAGAATCCACGGTACGGCAGCAACTGCCATTTACAACCTCAGAATCAAACTAATGATTAGATTTCACCATCGCGAGTGCAGTTATTGTACACATTTACAACATACGTCAAGATCAATAGTCACAAAGAAATTGCATGTCAGGCTGCAATGTCTACTGGCTACATCTATTCTCGGATGACAGTCGTCTTATTACAAGGGGAACCTATCGATCAAGACTATATGTATGTACATGCATGTAGCTATAAGGATGTCATAGAATGTTATAGGCACAGATAAACGATAGATCTCTCTAGAGAGGTCGAACCTGACGCCCAAGGTCCCGCCAGTACAGCATTCTTGAATCTAGGGTATATAATAATGTCATGCATGGACTTGCTGTGCTACGCGAGATTTGTTACCAAGTACCGGTACGTTTATCTGCAATAGGGCACACGAAGTCTGCGACCCCCTCCCGTGCGCTTACCGGGCGGACGTACCTTATTCATCGGTATAACCGGTTATGCATGATAGGAATATATATATATATATTACTATAGACATACAGGCCGTTACTTATCCCTGGATAACGCCCAACAAGCTTTGAACGGTTTTCACAATTTATTGCCACATACCCCTGTGATCGCAGAATCAGTGCTGGTATGTATGTAGGTACATAAGATCAAGAACAAAAGAGAGGCAGGTATGCTTCTGCAATGATGAATGGTTACGACCCCTGGAATTCATGTTACTGCTTAATTGCCAAGTGCCTCGTATCCTGAGACATCCTTAAATTTAGCTTGGCGACTTGGGAGAGATTCTCGAGTCCTACTGGCTAGCTAGTGGAGGGATTGACTTAGTCAAGTGGTATTGCAGGTACAGCATGCAGAACGACTAATGAGTTAAGACTTCAAAGGTCGGAATTCTGTGTGGGGATTCGGTTGTTTCGCTGTAAGAAACAAATGTCAG
Source organism: Morchella eximia (assembly GCA_024713935.1). Classification (NCBI taxonomy): domain Eukaryota; kingdom Fungi; phylum Ascomycota; class Pezizomycetes; order Pezizales; family Morchellaceae; genus Morchella; species Morchella eximia. Next base: position 1,530,765 of record JAMGZG010000017.1, read on the forward strand.
CTGAAAACAGGGTTGCACAGCTTTTTAAGCCAATAGAACTACCCTCAGATCTCGCTATCTCTTAGGCGGTCAGGCCGAGCCGTAATGGGTTTCCGAACCTTATACAGTTCATGTGCCTTGTTGAACTCCGTTGCTGTTCGTTCTACCATTGTGGCGATAGAGCTCTCTAGTATTGCAATAAACTCGAGGAGAGAGTGGACACTGGGAGAGTTTATCAGAGAACATTAACCATATCAGGTTCGGTAACACATTAGGATTCGGCCTGACCGCTTAAGGGATACAATCGTACCACTCGCTGTGCGCAAGGGGTGCAGAGAGCTCAACGGAAATGCAGGGTTCGTGAAGGCCACTTCTGAACGGTCGAATACCATCCCCAGAATGATTTAAATCCCTGTAACAGTGGGCGGGCGGGCTTGGTGCCATGATGTAAATTCACGGGAACAGTCACTGGAGTAGATGCGTTGGACTCCAGTGCTGTGATTGGCTACAGTGATATCACCCTGCGGTGATCAGCGCGGCCTAAAGTGGGGTGCGTTTGTCAGACCCTTGGCGCTGCGGAAGAACTCTAAGTTGACTGCATGTAGAGTATATTCCATTTAGCAAATCTACCGCGGGTCGATTTTCCGCTCTCAATGTGATCATAAATATTAAAGGTTCCTATGAATATGCGGTTTTCATTTCCACGCTTGAGTGCAATGTCGAAAAATGCTCTGATCAATGAATTCATGAAAATAGCATAAATATCGAAATTTGGGTGGCAAAATATCTGGGTAGCAGCTTGCAGCTTGCCGCGTTTGCAAGTCCTTAGAGTACACTGACATTGTCTGTCTCGTGCCCAGAGTTTCTATGATTCTGGTTGGTCAATAAGGAGGTACGAACCTTAGCGCCAAGGGGTTTGGCTGGGAACGAGGTAGCACTGATGTGCCATAAACTTCTCGCGATGCTGCTTTATTTGGGGCAAATCACTTCCTGGATAGATCTCGCTAATGCATGATCATATCTATATGATGTCTGGAATATCCAGGGGATAGTCGCGCCTTGATTTGCCGGACGGCAGGCCAACCCACCACGTCCTGCATAGCCGGAGCGGATTGATATTTTCACATGTACTTGTTTACCAGTAAAAGAACCAGAAAATGTAAGTGTTGGAAGTAGGGATCATTTGTCTGAGAGAACGACGCCACTCCATACAAACTATCCTTGCCCTAAGCACCCACATTTTCTGGTTCTTCTACTGGTAGGCAAGTAGAAGCACATACAGTAGGAAAAGAACAAAGTTTCCTGAGCATGTTTCATGAGATAGCAAGGAATCTAGAGTAGCATGCCAAGTCCCGTCATAGCAAGGTATGACTGTATGTCGATACGAGGTCGTTAATTAATTTATTCAACCCCCGTATTTTCTTGACGTTTGTAAAAGGAACCGCCATTGCATACCATACAAATACGCACCAAGTCCAAAATTTAGTATGGTATGCAATAGTGGTCCCATTTACAACGAGTATACGACCTAGATCTGCATATGTAACGTATACATGGAGTGTTCAAAAGCCATCGTACGCCGGAAATATACCATTTGCCATCTGCTATACCCCCAAGACCCCCCAAGAAGGTATTGCTAACAATCTAAAAATAGGAAACGTATGGTGTCGGGTTAGTGGTGGGCGGGGGTGAATGTTAGCCTAGGCGGGGTAGTACGGGGTTCCATTCTTCACCCTCTAGCTAGCCGTGAATATTGGAAGATGTTCTAACCCTGGTAACGTATACAATAGAAACCCTGTTTTTAGACCCCTGTTTCTACAATAATTTTCCCTCTCGCTGTACACTTATAGATGAATAATTATCAATCAGGGAACTTCAGCCTTTAGTCCAATTATCACTTGAGTGGTGAAAACCCTGCAGGCTATCATCTTGAATCGAGAGTTAATTATATTCCTATCCCTTAAGCTGTCGGAATTTTCACTGCTTTTTAGCGCTGGCGATCGCCCCAAGCAGGAAATCAGGACTCCCGGAAGAGGTTGATACAGGTCACAACGCTTCACGGCTAGATTTAGAGAGGTGCTAATGATACCCAGAGCGGCATTAGCAACAAATCAAATTTTGATGTAGTAATACTGCTGCCCACCATGGCTAAACATTCGTACCTTGAAGACAGAGGAAGGGATCCCTTGGATGTACATGTATTGCTGGGTGACAAAAGTTGCATTGCAACCAGATTTTGTATGGGAATGCGTCTTGAAAGAAGTATGACTCCACAACCATAGTAGATATGAAATAAAGGATTATATAATTAGAAAGCGTTAGATTGATAGAACCTATCCCTTCGGTATGAATCTCGAGAACCGACTTTGGGAGTTGGTCGATTTGGGCAATTTTGGGTTACTTTTGTCACCCGGCAATATGTATGAGACATGTACTCGCGCGTTCATTAAATGGTCGGAAGCCGTTGCAACCAAAAATTCCGACTTTTTAATGAACGCGCGAGTACAGTGGGAAAATCTCTCTCATGCATGAGCGTCATGTGGGTGAGAAAACGTCCGGGTAAGCAGAGCTTGCTGCCTTTGTCGGTCTTGGGAATACTTAACGGTGCCATAAAGTTCGCAGTTCGCTGCCTTAGTTCAGTCAATCATTTCCTGGATAAGCCACGCTAATGCATGAGAGAGAATTGTCCACAGTCTCATTCATCCAAGGGCCGGATGAGTGCGCAAAGCAGTTCTATATATAGTCCCTAGCTAGGGTACGAACTTTGTGAGGGATCGGAATACTGTATCTCGAAAATCTGGATGTGTTTCCCCTGGGAGGATAAGTTTGAGACTCTAGTAGCCGTGAAAATGCATCAATTTTGACGTTTCGCAAACAAAAAGTTGGGAGATACACATTATCTGATGCAATAACCGCACCACTGTGTGTTAAAGGCATTACTGTTCCATTACCGACACCTTTACTGATGCATTTACCTGCTAAAGGTAGTTAAATACAAAGAGATACGACTTTACTGACGATTGACTTTACTTGTTAAACGCAAAAAAATGATGGTTTCCGGTGTTTCCCGTTTTCCGCCGGAAAATCAATGTTTTCCCATGAAGCCCCTCCCTCTAGTAGCAACAATAGATAACTCGATGATTTGGTGCAGTCATTCAGTGGTAATGACTAAGTGCTTTTGCAATTTGCTAAAGGACGAATGGCTAAAGGACTAGTCCCTTAAAATCGTCCTTTATGTGAACACCGTTAATAGAGGACGAAGTCATTTAGTGGTAAATGACCTTTGTATAATTCTGTATTTTATTTTGATTATAATATTTACTCTGGCTACTGTATATCTCTGTCCATCATTACCTATACCTATTCTATCTACTGCTCCACCGTTGCTTCTACTACTACCACCACCACCACCACCACCACCACCACTAGTGCACTGCTGCTGCTGCTGCTGCTGCTGCTACTACGGCTGTTACTGCTGTTACTGCTCCACCGCTGCCGCTGTTAGTCGTGGCTATATTGCCTTGGCACGACGGATCTGACCTACCTTGGTACGTACTAGTGTCGATGGTGATGGTGATGGTGATGGAGATGATAAAGTGTTTAAGAGAAGAGAGCTTCTCGCAGTGGTGTCTTTATAGTATTAGAGGCATGGAAATAAGGTTTAGTGCCAAGGGCTGACATACGTAAGTCAGTCCTTTAGTAGAGGTCATTGAGCTAGGAGAGTCCTTTAGCTATTCGTCCTTTATCGGGCTCACTAAAGGACGAAGTGATCTATAGTTGTCCTCTAGAGCCCTCTATAGCTCGAGATAGTTGAGTCCCCAAATAGAATATTTCGATGGTGTCATCAAATGGTATCTGGCATCAATGGGCTTGTAACAGTTGGGAAATACAATTTCATTTTGGTGGATCCATTGTTTGGCATGTACATGCAGGCAATTATGGCTTGATTCTCCTACTATGATAGTAGAATGCACTGTGATGATTCGAAACAAATCTTCTTGAATGCGGCCTCAATGCTCACCTACACGAGCGATGTCTACAAAAACCTGGAGAGAGATTCGGAGTAGCTCCAGCAACAGTTGACACAATATACACGCGTCGCAAAAGACTTTGATCCTTGTTTCCTCTATGAAGCCTACGAAACAAATCATCCAATCTTTGGCCACAAGATGGTGTGTGCCTTCGCAAGAATAACAGAGACAGAAACGAGTTATTGCTAGGATCTCCAGGACTATGGAAGACTGACTAAATATAGGTCGTACCAAAAGCTTCTGCTGTCGTTCCGGGTGCTACCAATGCTGGGGTAGTTGCAATACATAGTGATCATGACGGAATGATCAAGTTTAAATCAGCTGAAGATGACGGTTTCCGCCGTGTCGCTGCATGCATTGGCCTAATGTTTGAAAAGACCCCAATGGAAATTGTGCTCAAATGGCGGCGATGGAGGAGGATGAAAGGTATAGAAATACCTGCCTGAATAGAATCTGTCGGCGGTAAATACTGCGGATATATTTCTAATACCGCTGGGACTAACAAGGGTGTCATCTGAAGATGCTGCGAATGATCTAATACAAATCACCTATGAACTACCATTCGAGCTAGACTACCGTCGAAATCCAGTCTTCACCGGAAGGGATACAGTATTGGCTACGCTTTCAAGTGAGGTCCTGACAGCAAGTGTGGTGATACTCTACAGCACCGGTGATAGGTGTGGATAAGACACAAACAGCTTCGGAGTATATATACCGCCATGAGGGCGCGTATTTCTCAGTGTTTTGGGTCAGCGCTGCCACGGAAGATAGGACGGTTTCGGGATTCCGCTCAATTGCAAAGAGACTTATAGAGCATCACAAAAGCGCTGCACCTGCATCCACAGACTACTCCCGGATTGTCCACCTGCTTGGAATGGAGGATGCGGTGGATGATAAGGGACGAGGGTCTGGTGAGAGCCAGCACGTGGAATGTATCGTTCAAGGAGTAAAGAGGTGGTTTACGCGAGAAGATAATCGCTCCTGGCTTCTCATTCTCGATAACGTAGATGATCTGGAATCCTTTGATATAGGCTCCTTTATCCCATCTCCCACCCATGGTACAATAATCATGACAAGTAGGAGGCGGGAATGCGCTCGCTTTGGAACGGGAATACTGGTAGACAATATGCCAGAGTCAGATGCAGTGCTCTTGTTGTTGAAGACTGCCCAGTTGAAGTGCAGTCCTGCAAATATAGATGGTACACTATTTCCGCATTATCATCCCCATTCTATGCCACTAGAGGTCGCGGAGGATTGAGTCGAATAATTTGGCTGGCCGTTGGCTAGGTGAGATGGCCGCAGCAAAGCTTGTTCAAAAGCTCGGGTATCTCCCGTTAGGAATTGATCAAGCTGGCGCCTATATCGCAGCGCGTATGATCACCATTGAAAAACACCTTTCACTATTCGAGGCCAGCTTCCGCTCATTACTTGGCGCAACACCTCCCCGCTCTGTATGGAGCTATGGTGACCGCTCTGTTTTCACTACATGGGAAATCTCATTTGCCGCCATAAAGAACGAGAACGCTGAAGCCGTTGATTTTCTCCTGTTATGCTCTTTCCTTTCTAACGAGAGAATCTGGGAAGATATGTTGCGGCGCGGAAAACTCCTCGAAGAGGATGGTATTTATGAGGTTTCTTGTGGTAAATGGACATGCATGTATGTACAGCCACTCAGCAAAAGTGTTTGTGATTTAGTTTTAATGTCAGTGCGCAATATTGTGGCGCACGGTTACATATGGAGAAACGTCTCACTCCGAAATCGGAATCACGAACACTTTTGCAGAGTGGCTGTATATACGTAGATATATAACTAATATGTTGCGCGGGGGATCTCAAGGTCGGGGCTTAAGACTACTCTTCTCCTACTCCTTGGTTCATCGCAAGGGCGGGAGAGCTTTTATAGACACCCGCTGGCTCATCTTTGGGCACGGGAGCATTTAGAATTGGAAGAGTGCGTGGGAAAGGCCACCGAAGCTACTATTGTTGTAGGTCAAGCCTTGGACCGAGCACCCTGCTTTTAGAAGGGTGGAACAGTGGCAATTTAGGGAGCGGATCATGGAACACATCGCATCGATGTAGTGCGCTCAACATGAGTAGATACTTATAACTGGCGATGGAAAAGCTGGGCTCTACCGCTCTCTTGTGGCTCGACTCTATTGACTGGTTGGAGAGGCCTACCGAGCGCAAGGACGATAGACCCAAGCCGAGGAGCTTGAGCTTCAGGTGCTGGATATTCGACAAGGACCTTTGGGGAACAAAGACCCAAAAATACAAATACTTGTGTCCATGGCGAACCTAGTACTAGTAGTTGAGATGATGAACATATTAGGCTCAGCTCGGGACCTTCCTTACCTACGTATCGTCGCAACACACATGCGCACCTCCACGCTCGATCATATTTTCCCGTTTCTCACGGCCCGAGGATTAAGAGGTGAACTACTACTATTGTCTTTCCTTCTGCTATTCTTCTACATATTGTTTGGGGGGTCACGATTGTTGCTGTTGCCTCAATTGAACATATTTTGTATTAGTGGCCACGCAGCTGTTACTCCGGGTTCAAAAAGCAAATCCATTAGAGCGTATTTGACAACTATCGATTTCGACAATTGATAGTTCGGCTTTGACAGTTGCTGGTCGCAAAATTGACATTATACTTCACGAACTCTCAAGTTTATATTAAATTATTTAGTAGATCTCGACCATTGTCAATGGTGACGAGATCGAGACATAAGGCCTGTTGCGCATTGATAGAGTCCAGCCCCAAGCTCCGGTACCCTGTGCCGATACCCTCATCAATCAAAATTGACGGTTCGGCAAACCGCTATTGCAGGTGGCGAACTGTCAATTGTCGGAATCGACAGTTGTCAAATACGCTCTATTGCGAGTATGATTGGTGTAATGGAACAACCTCGCTTAGTAAGTCCCAGACAAGGACCATGTGGCTGACTGCAATGTGGAAGTGTGTATGTAATCAAGAACACGCCAAGCCACCAACCCATGCAACCACCACTCCACTCCACACCTCTCCTCTCCTCTCTCATCGCCATCGCCAAACAGCAACGACGTCAACAACCATGCCCAAACAAAAACGCACAATCCCCCGATGTCACTCCGTCCCCTCATTCTTTGAACAACCTACTTCAACCTGGAGCATCGAGCGCTTCCTCCAATGGCACATCAAGAAGTGTCCCGGCGACGAGTTCCGCAACGCCACTAACCGCTGGGTCAAGTCCCTTAGCGCAATCTCATCCTGCAAGCGCAACTGCTGCACCGAGGAGGCCCGCAAGAAGGCAGCTGAGCTGCTCCAGAACTACAGATCTCCAGTATACATCCCCCCCACCCCCCCCCTTTCACAAGCAAAGATCAAAGTCTGTGTGGTGTGCTCTCCTCCTCCCCCTCCTCGTAATTCTGCCAGCCTGGAAGAGCCTGACAATCTTTCGTGCTTGTCCAAAAACTCCGCCATAAGCGCTGTGCACCTCCCCAGCCATTCAGATACCTATCGTGCTGTCTGTTTGCCTTGGTGGAGGGTTGCGAGGGGGATGTGGAGGGAGAGAGAGAGAGAGAGCGCTAATCTTAACTCTAGATGATGCTACAATGTGATAGGGCGATGGATCAGATAAGAGCGCAGCTTCACGGTTCTGGAGTAATCGCGGGACTGTCAACTTTGGGACGGTTTTTCAGGCGCCGGTCGGGACCGCGTCTGTTAGCCAAACGATACATACGACGGATAGTAATGTGGAGAGTCGGAGAGATTTGGGTAATCAAGTACATATAATCATCCTATTACGCGATATACTTGAATTTTACCCGTGCTCTAACGCTGCCCAGCCACAGGTCATAGATACAAGCGCAGTAAACACAGGGTGCTTTTCCTTTTTCTATATAGTAATTCAAACATTATTTTTACTCATTTCCATTGTACACCAGAGGCGAGGATGCAGAAGATTTCGATAGCCTTACTTTCACCGCACTTGACAAAGTCTATCCCGATTTTGAGCAGGTCATTGAGCAGTTCACAGCCCAGTATCGGGCCATGTCTGAGGCTGGCAAATTAAAACTTTCTACAAACACAATCGTCGAAGACGTGATATACCAACAGTCCAAAGACCTTGCCGCCATCATCCAACCCCACTTCTGGATCCTCGACCCCGACGACCCCGATGTACAATCATGGTTCACCACCGAGGAATGGGACGAGCTGAAAAGTAAGCGGTTGCCATTACGACGGCCAGACACAAACATGGTCAGCCAGATGGCAAAGTTCGCCGGCGTTAGTTCACCTATGCTTACCTCTTCCGCTCTACAAAAAAACTCACAAAGCGTAGGCAAAAACTCTCGCAGACTATCGGGCCATCGCCGAAACACCTCCGCCTCGCCCGGACGGGGTCTATAATTTCGAGAGGGATTTTGATGCGTGCTGGGTCAATGAGGTCATCCTTAAAATGTACATACATGACTCCTCGGACACCATATATGTTATAAGAGCTGACTGAGGTTGCGCTATAGGGTCACACTTCTAGAACGCCATGACCTCCTCTCGAGCCCGGACCTTCAGGAGGGTGTTTTCGACTCCGTCATCTGGTCGCCCCTCCTCGACCAGTGCCTGCTCAGCTTGAAGGGTCTTCTCCTGCAGAGGTATTCACTCCCCCCCCCCCCCCCCCTCGCACACCACACTCCCCCTAACATCCGCCAGGAAAGAAATCACCTGCCGGTCCCTCGACTCCACGCTCTCTACCGACCCCGAGTTCAAATTCGATGGTCTTGTCGTGTCACTCACGCCGAGGTCCAACCGGCGAGACCGCCTCGAGTTTGCGGCCCTCGAGGTCTCGAAGGCGAGCATAGCCGTCGAGTCAAACAAGTGGGTGCACGACAGCATGAAGGTTGTGGTCGGCCTCAGGGCGATACTGTCCAGGCTGAAGAGGCTGGCCAAGGGGAAGGATGTGAGGCGATTGAGGGTGCCGGGATCGGTACATGCTGGTATATTGATTCTCCCTCTCGAGTTTGCGGATCATGGGCGGCGTTGCTGACGTTGGAATGGGGCAGGACTCAATGCGAGGTTTGCCCAGATGGCGTGCGTCAATGAGAATGTGTACTGGCTAGAGTGGGGCCAGGTGAGGTCGGTGCCGACGTCGGTGCCAATGCTGAAAAAAGTGTTTGAGTTGATGATTAGTATATGGCATTTCAAGGTATGTATACATTCCCCCTACCATCTTGATGCTGCCAGTATCGTCGTGTGCAGACTAACCACTGGTACGGGTATATATAGACAATGATACGCGACTGCTTCGACGCTGTTCAAGAACACCTCAACCCGGAGGAGCAAACACAGGACGAGCTGTTTGAGCATTTGATGGCGAGGGAAAGCGGGCTCTGATTCGTTTCTGTTTTAGGTGTGTATGTTGGTGTAATATTGTAGAAGTACCATCATTGTGGTGTGTAATATAATGACTGTTTGTATTTGATGAAATAAAGTTGGGTAATAGATGGGCGTGTATGTGCATGCTTGTATAATCCCAAATTTTGTATTCGAGGCGCGTAGAATCCGAGCTGATGGATGCATGAGCAAATGGAAGACATCCCGTGGATATCCTGAATGGGTCCAAATTTGATTAAAGACCCCCTACCCAAAGGTTTTCGCGAAAGGTGCAAGTACTAGCAAAAATACCAGATTCGAGGTCCCCATAACAGCCATAATGATTTTATAATGAAGTCTCTCATTAAGCCAGTCCAACTAGTCTTCCTGAGATTGTTTTCAATTATTCAGAACTGCCACTGTTTAGTAGTGATGGAAAGCCCAAAAAGTAGCTGGGTCAACTAGAAAATACAAAATCTACTTAGGGCCAGTTTGGTTGACGCTGAGTTTGTTGCAATACATGGGTTGAGTAAAAAAAAAACACCTGTAGATCGCGTAATATCTTCATACACGCCAAACATCAAGGCGCTGCAGTACTCACGGCAGAAACCTGCAGAGGAAATTAGACAATTGTTGCTCTTGACCATGGAGCAGACAGAGGGCCAGGGCGGCCTCAAGGTCGCGGATGAGGTGAAACGGATCATTGAAATTGTGGAGCCCAAAGTCACGACTAAGCAAATGGATTACCCCGGTGTTCCAGAGGTTCTCTCATCCCTCGAAGACTACCAGGCCATCCATTTCGCCCGTCACGGCGTCATTGATACCGCCGATCCCAGCAGTGGCGGCCTACTACTGCAGGATGGAAAACTCACCGTTGCCGATAGCAGGAAAGAGCGGGTGCGCAATGATCGCGTACCTCTCGGCGTGCTCCGCTGCCGAGACTGGAGACATTAATGTCTTGGTGGATGAAGGTATCACTCTAGCTGGCGCCTTCCAGATGGCGGGTTTCCGATATGTCGTGGCCACTATGTGGGAGGGGGACGATGATGTCTACATGCGAATATCGCGGAGGGACGTGGAGTGGCGTGGGCAGTGCACGATGCGGTGGTGAAGGCGAGGGGGGTGGGCTGGCGGATGGGGAAAGTATTGGATTGGGCGCCGTTCATACATAACGGAGCGTAGGGGTTTGCTCATTCTTCCTATTTTTTGTCTTTTTCTTCGTTTGGGGGGGGGGGGGGGGCATTTGCTTTGTTTTCTTTTCATCCCCCCCCCTTCTCCCCCTCCGGCGCCCCCCCGCGGCCTAGGAACACCGACACGTCTTGTTCGGAACCCTTGATACATCGGCGCTGTATGCGGAATATCAATGCCCTGGAATGTCTGCGTCCGGAATACTTTCTTTATTTTCCTTTTTTCTTTGGTGAATTTTGTGGTTTAGGAAAGTTGATATTTTGGTTTGGAAGTCTTGATACATCGATGTACTGGAATGACCCGATGCAGACCACGTCAAGGAAGCCCGTATGATGTGACAACTCTGTTGTATATGTAGTGATGAATATGGAATCAATCGTCTGAGCAAAGACCCATCTAATGAATCTTATACCAGTCAATAATAAACGTAACTCTAGGGCAACATGTTAAAATCTGAATGGAATGCGTAAACCCGTAGGACCAACAGCACACACACCCAAGATTACCGAAGCAGGTTCCATGATACACACCTCAACGCGCCGGCGCAAGAAAATACTGGCCCTTGCACCGCGACGCACCTACTAGCTGTCCTTACCCCGCGCCTCCGCCTGCAGCAGCACCTGGAGCAGCACTTAATTCGAAGCCTAATTCGACGCCTAATTCGACTCCTAATCAGCACCTATTTCGACGCCTGATTACAGAGCTAATTCGAGTGATAGTGTGTGACCCGGCGTACGCGAGTGATACTCTGTGACACAACGCAACGAGTGTTTTGCGGAGCGTCCCTTACTACGATAGATAAGTACCGCGTCACCTACAAAACCCCGCAACCCATACAAGTCCGCAAAGGACAGCTCTCGATCGCCACCTCCGCTACCGCCTAAACTAGCGCCACCGCCAGCAGCACCCCCAGCAGCAGCTGCACCAAAGCGACGCCTATTTCCGACGCCTCCCTGCGCCAAATTATACTGCTAATACGAGTGATAGGCTTGACCCGGCATATACGAGTGATATCCTGTGACCGGGCAGAGGCGAGTGATGTTACGTGACCCAGTGCTACAAAGTGTTTTGCTGACCATCTTCTGTTCCCGACGGAAGCGACAGGGTCGGATGCAGGATAGGTTCATCTTGTTAGTGTTCAAGTTCAGATGGTAAGCAATTGGTAGTGACTACATGTATATATATTCAGGAAAGAATCATCGAAAGTGTTAACATATGTTTCGGGTAACCAGGAACACAAGATTATCTCCTGAGCGACACGTTACTATTGACATCGGTAGTTGTATTTTTGCCGAGAAAGCCGCAAACGGGAACAATCGAGGTGGTCGGGGGGCACAGTCGCCACCCACCTATACGGGCTCTGGACACATGATATCCTCTATCATTCTCACATCCTTCACTCCAAATACCTGTAGGATCTGTACAGCTAGAGCTCTGAGGGTGGTCCACTCGGCACCGAGTGATATTTCGTGACCGACCGCTTCCTTGTTTTCAGCGGTTCTTGGAAGTTGCAGGAACAGGCTGAGAGGTCTCGGGTGGCTCAGGGTAGTTGTTGATAACATTTGTGCGAATCCTGAGGGTTCTGTGCTCCATCAGTGTGGTGGGGGATCTGATTGAAGAGACGGTGTTGAGGGGCGAGATGACTGGGAAAAAGAAAGGACAACAACCATAACATCTCACTTTAAGTACACATTAGTGTTCAAGAAATCTTCTTCAATTCTTTCTGAAACGACCAAAGTCTTCACCAGCTTCTAGACTTGACATTTCTCACTTGATCGATAGGTAACTATTGAGTGGCGGTTGCTGTATCAAGGCGGGTGGTGATGATGTTGAGATAGCCACCCACATGTGGGTCGCCGACAGCCCAGGGGATAGTTTGTGACACTATATAAAAGAAGATAGGTCATTGATCTGATTCTTTCTTTATTCCGGACGCCATTGGTAACGGGGCAGATCTTCTCTTGGGGGGTTTTTGATGGTCCACCAGGTTATCTATGGAGTAATGTGTGTCTCACTCTGAGGTCGGGGCCGCGGGCGGATTTGGAGAGTGGCTGCACGTATATGCAATTGTTATTCTGTACTCAAGTGAGCATGTTGGTCTAGTGCTGCAGCTATGCATATCTCCTAACTGTTTTTCTTGATCTCGCCCCGGAAATCGGATTCCGGCCAAGCCGTTGCGTCGGTGTTCCGCCTGTCGCCACATAGCTTATAGCTTCTTGTAGTTTCGAGTTCTCCGCCGCCTCGGCGCAACAACAGCTGGCAGGTCACCTTGCACCTGGGGCGCCCGTCCTGCATACTGCGGGCGGGACTCACCACAGCGGCATGAAGAATGCCTTCGGTCCTGCCTTGCAATATGGTACTTGACAATACACTCGACATAATATTTTGGGAGGACATCGAACGCGTGTACTAGGGTGTAGCAAAAAGTGATCAGACTCTGATAAGACAAAACACACGTACCTATTCACCACAGCATTCACTTATCAGATTCTGACCACTTACCCTCAACACCGGGTACTTCGATCAGGATCCTTCCTTCCAGAAGCCCTCCCTTGCGCTAGTGTTTGAGAAAGGTCTATGCAATTGAACCACCGTACCTGAACCTAACCCGATTCACCCAACTCTGAAAAAGTAGCAGACCCGGCAGTCTGGCCCATGTAATCCAAACCCTGGGTTTATAAACTTCGGCGTTTTTCTTAAAGAATCAGCCAACCATTCTACTCACACACCGCCGAGGCCAGAGAAGAGCATCCATATATATGTACCACCCCCAAGGGAAAAGCCTGACAGCCGTTAGACACATCTTCCCACCCACCATCTAGCTACCTGTATCGGATCCAGCCAGCACTGCCAACGTCTATCTCTCTCGTAGTAACTTCCCCAAGTACATTAGATGTAGTGACGAGTTATAGTTACTATTGATTACGATGAGCTAACAAACGCGCCGAGTTCCTCTCCTCTTAACTACACTGAGAGTCTACCCATGACATATGGCTTCTGCCAAGACTAACTAACTATCCCTTGCATCTCCGGCCTTGAGCCTCCTGCGCTGACTAATACACAGTATAGGGTTAGGTACCAGAACTGTCCTCGGATAATTGGCAACGTAAGCAGTAGCGATCCCTGTCCACCCTCCACTACTCGGGGCAGGCAAGAAGAACCTGAAAATGACTTTTTATGGTAACGACTTGTGATTTGCGGCTGGCAAAAAGCTACACCAAATTGAGCCCCTGCTTGCAGCTTGCATTTTCAGGTTCTTCTTGCCTGCCCCGAGTACAGAGCTAAGCTTTCGTACCTTCCATCCTTGGATGATACTGCACGGTGGTAGCCAACGGGCTGTCTGGCTTGGCATTCCACCAAAGAGTCTACTTTACCAACAAGTTTACCTGTGACTGTTTTAGTCAACGGCTTCACTTTTACAAATGACTTTTGTAAAGTCGTGAAAAAGTGGTGTTTTTGTCCCCCAAATATACGGTTTGAATTAATTGGATTGTATCGAAAAGACGGAACAGTGGATAGACTCTAAGTAAATCTTTAAGGGCCGGTTCGCAATCTCATGATACTTAGGTCTGTATCAGGATATTGAAAGGTTTCACTATACTATTTCTTGTCGTGGTGTTCGGGCAACCATTTCGATTTCCATTTCAAACCTTGCCGAGTCCCCACTCTAATCAAAATTTCCAACCAGCCACCCAACATAAAATACCACAAAATCTCACACCGGCCAAACACACCATGGTGTTGAGGAAAAAATCGCCAGAGGATGAATATGTAACACTTGGTTGTAACCTTGCGGGATGTAATGTTTGCAGAACGGGCTGTAAATAATGTTTTCCTTATAGGGTTAGGGTTTTGAAGCTAGGGAATGTGTATGTCCAGTCGTCCAATTTCCGTGATTACATATTTACTGGTTCATTTACACATACAAAAATGAATGACTTTCCCTTTACCTGTATTGGATCTGAATATAGTGGAGTTAAGAATATATGACGGAATACAATTGACCGTGGTTAAATTTGTACCGTCCCGCTAGATCCTGGTGAACTTCCCATTGATTGCAAATGTGGATTGATTGATTGATTGATTGATAACTCATTGTTGTGAATGTGGAATCCTGTTGATTGGCGTTGAGAGTTCAGGGTGATGCCGGCTTGTGCTGTGACGGAGCGGTATGCCGCTGCGACGGCGGCTTCGTTGTGCTGCCATGTATAATGTGGTGGTGGGGTTATGTGTGGAAAATGGAGAAGATTGATAGAGGTTTGTCTGTGGATATTTGCCGTGTTGCACTGGCATGAAAGACATCAGAAAATGAAGTTGCTCACGTCAAAGTTGCTCCGTATGAAGTGGCGATGATCTCTCCTACAAACTATCCCTGTTTCGTCGCTTTTCGTGGTAAACAAGTACAATTGGCCATTTGTTTTCATGGTAGGATCGAGCTGAATGATCACACAATAATTGCTCAATTCTGCACAAGATGGTGCCCACTCAGTGGGCGGGAGGTGTAAAGATTCTGAAAGAGACTGCCCGGGTGTACAGCGACAGGTAATAAGTGATGGAACGCCTTGAGAGTACAAACATCAAATGTTGGTGGCGTTTTACAAAACAGATATCGCCGTGTTCCATCACTTATTACCTACCGCTGTATATTCCGAGGTATGTGCCTGTGATCCACTGATCTGCGATATACGGATCAACGTAAACTTCAGCTGGGGCAGACCATCTTGAGCACGGCGATGGAATCATGCGGTATCCATCATTGAACCCAAATTCGAAGCCTGGACCGTGCATCCACTTAGTTAAGTTTTTTTTTTTTAAAATCAGTGTTTCTTTTAAATTCCACTTAGTTAAGTATATCCGTTGTTCTTAATAGTTGATGAGAGCCACAGAGCCAATCGAAGATGGTTGTCGCCTACTTGTTTAGGCTAGTATTAGCTCACAAAGGCAAGCTGTGATCGATCCCACCTAAACATCAGATTCGGTATCATGAGCTCAGCTGAAAAAACACCTGGTCGAGTGATTTTATGATATTCCCCGACATGCAAATGCGCCTACTAGTCCCCATCAAGAGATCACGGCCCCTACCCTGCCTTGTTCAGCTGCCGATTGCGCTCCCTCGGTAGAAGGTATAAAGGTAGTGCCGCTGAGGAAAGGGACGAGCTGAAGCTGAACTTCGGACTCCTCCTTGTTTTACGTTGCTCATGACAATGCTTACTAGCCGTTCTTTATTGTAAAAAGTTCTCAAGATGAGCGAATAAAAGGCAGGAAAAGTCTAATATCTTCCTATCGCATGGATGTATGAGACAGTGGGAAAATCTCTCTCATGCATTAGCGTGGCCCGTCCAGGAAATCATTGACTGTGGTAAGGCAGCGAACTGCGAATTTTATGGCACCGTTAAGTATTCCAAAGTCCCACAAAGGCAGCAAGCTGCTTACCGGACACTTTCTCACCCAAATCTAAGGTCACATGACGTTCATGGATGAGAGAGATGTTCCCAATGTCTCATACATCCAAGGGATATGGCACCCGCACTATTCCCATCATATATAATGGCCATACCTAAAAAGCCTCTCAATTCAGGAGCACTAATACTATGCCACCATTAATTTTCGGTAGCCCCTTTGTGACTCGCATATTTGTCTGTCGCTTCCAGTACAATGGAATCTATAATCTTATCAAACATATAAAAAATATGAGTGGTGTAAGGTTGAGATCAATATTAAGAACTACTGTTTTCAAAGATGGGTAGAGGAAAGAAGGACTCTGGGTCAGAATATGATACATCAAGCCTTTGTCGCTTAATGTTTAGTTGCTTTAGGACTCGTTCTCGTTGCATGTGTCATTCCAAACAGGAAACAGCTTCCGGCCTCTTTAGACTGCATCATGAGGTAAAGAGATGATAATAACGGATGTATTCAACATCTAGAGTACAGTGGTGGATTGTGTTGTCATGGTTGAAGTTTTCGGTCAAGTGATACAATAGCTCTCATTCGCTTTGCTCTGGACACCAATGCGTGAGAGATCTAGCAAATATTCCATACGCCAAGGACATCATGAAGAGTCGAGAAATTGGTCATATGTTGCTAATACTTGCCCATGATAGCTCATGCGTAGACTTTCGTGGCTTAAATGCTATCACGGTCAAGAATCGCTACCCCCTCCCACTCATGACAGAGTAGGCTGATGCGACGAAAGGAGCAGAGTTCTTCACCAAGATAGACATGAAAAATGGCTACAACTTGATTAGAATTGCTGCTGGTGAGGAATGGAAAACAGCTTTCAGAACGAAATACGGCCACTTCGAATATAGGGTAATGCCTTTTGGCTTAACCAATGCACCGGCGTCGTTCCAGGTCATGGTTAATACCATATTCAAGGATCTTCTAGATCAAGGCGTAGTAGTCTACTTGGATGATATTCTAATATATTCAAAGACTAGAGAAGAGCATACGACTCTTGTGCGTAAAGTATTGAAGCGACTGCAACAAAACCACCTATACGGTAACCTCGAGAAAACGGAATGGTACAGACAGGAGGTAGAATTCCTAGGATTTGTACTATCAGGAAAAGGGAACCAGGTCTCGCCTAAGAAGGTAAAGGCAATCACGGAATGGTTAGCACCTACCAAGGTTAAGGAACTTCAATGTTTCCTCGGGTTCGCCAATTTCCTACGACGGTTCATCCACAGATACTCCGAAATTTTTCGACCAATGACCGATCTCCTGAAGAAAGGTTCCATATGGCGATGGAGCAGTGAACAGCAAAGCACGTTCGATGAACTCAAAGAGAGATTCACGTCTGCCCCAATACTACGACACTATGACGAACACCGCGAAGCGATCATAGAAACTGATGCGAGTGACTGGGCCGAAGCTGCAGTACTCTCTCAGGTGTTCAAGGACGGTATTCTACACCCGGTAGCTTACCACTCTCGCAAGTTCAACGAGGCAGAGGTCAACTATGAGATCTATGACAAGGAGATGCTCGCTATAGTTTCTGCTCTCTTGACTTGGAGACATTGGCTGGAAGGAACGGACATTCCTATCCAGATACATTCGGATCATCAGAACCTACAGATGCCACAGCACCAAGAAGTTGTCGAGAAGGCAAGCCAGATGGGCCGAAAAGATAGCACCTTTTCGCTTCAGGATCCACTACCGCCAAGGCAAAAAGAATGGCAAGCCGGATGCACTCACAAGGCGCCCGGAGTTCGCTATGGAAGGGGGAGTAACGCGTGAACAACCCGTAAAACAATTGCTCAACGCAGAACAATTTGTCAGAAAATTACGGACCAGCGTAGAAACTGGCCCCAAAACTATTGGCAACCCCGATGAAGTATGGACACCATTGGATCAGTGGTACGACATACCAGGTACAGAGCTGCCTCAGCCACTACAAGACTGGTATGAACAGGACAGACAATGGGTTCGGAGAGTGTTCCGGGATGAGCCTCTCCCTGATGCAAACCTTGAAGTCTTCGGGTCAGAGGAAGCTGATGCCGCAATAACGGAGCTTGCCACTGAATGGAACCCGGGATCGAA
This sequence comes from Morchella eximia, assembly GCA_024713935.1. Classification (NCBI taxonomy): domain Eukaryota; kingdom Fungi; phylum Ascomycota; class Pezizomycetes; order Pezizales; family Morchellaceae; genus Morchella; species Morchella eximia. The sequence continues at coordinate 1,548,855 of JAMGZG010000017.1, forward strand.
TAAGGCCACCCACGATGGTCGTTGGGTAGTGCCAGGATACGCGGTCAAGCAAGTTATTGAGGATCATCATGACAGACCCGTAGCGGGGCATCTAGGAAGAGATAAAACCCTTGAGTTGATCGATAGGAACTACTGGTGGCCAGGAATGTCTACGGATGTAGCCAACTTCGTCAAGACTTGCGATGTATGCCAGAGAGCCAATCAACGTCGGAGACACTTGTCACTCCCTCAACCCCTAGAGTTAGCTACCACACCTTGGACTGATATCTCAATGGATTTCGTAGTAGAAATGCCAAAGGAGAAATCAGGATTCCGTAACGTATTGGTAGTCGTGGACCGTTTTACGAAGATGGCTCACTTTATTCCAATGACGGGAATCAATGCGGAACAGACCGCTAACGCATTTGTCAAAGACATTTGGCGTTTTCACGGACTTCCTAGGAGCATTGTCTCTGACAGAGGAACACAGTTCGTATCGGCATTCTGGGCTGCGGTAACAGAACGACTAGGGATTCGTAGGAGACTCTCGACCTCGTTCCAACCGCAGACAGATAGCCAAACAGAAAAGACCAACCAGCACCTCGAATCCTATATCCGGGCCTACACCGCAGGAACAGGGAAGAAATGGAAAGACCTCCTACCGATCTGTGAGTATGCATATAATAATGCAAAGCACTCGTCGACAGGACAATCGCCGTTCTACTGCAACTACGGTTTCCACCCACGAACGGATTGGCCAACGGATGCGGAAATTGGACAGCTGGATGCCAAGGGTAGCAACTACTTGGACGACCTGCTTTTAGCCCACGAGTCAGCGAGAGATACGCTGCAGAAAACCTTTGACAGAATTATACCCGTTCTGGGTGGTGTGGGGTTCGGCTTAAGGTTAGATTTTAGGCCTAAAATGGTCAAATCTCGAAAAATCGTAAAAGGCATGTCGTACGGGGGTATCCAATGGCACTGATCCGGCAAATAAGTCCCGTACGGGAGGTATGCGATGGCATTGTTTCGGCTAAAAGGTCTCGTACGGGAGGTATCGGGAAGCGCTGACTGTGGTAAAAGGTAGCGTACGGGAACATTCCCAAGGCACTAACTCTGCCAAAAGATCCTGCACGGGGAGATTCTCAAGGTACAACCTCTACTAAAGGCGGCGTACGGGGAGGCTCAATTATTCGACTATCTCTCCAATCAGACGTGAAGTTTCCAGGCCACCGTTTCTGCTGAAGGCGGTGTACAGGAGGTACTCAATGAAACTGACCATACTAAAGATGGCGTACGGTAGAGACCGACGATGATTGGTTTAGCAAAAGTGGCGTAGGATAGGGGTGTCAACGCATTGACCAGTCAGTCGCCCCGTGAGGGAGGTATTTCACAACTCTGACTCTGCAAAATGGCCCCGTACGAGAGCCAGGTGCATACCCATATACATGCCCAGTACGAGAGCCAGGTGCATGCCCCGTACGAGAGCCAGGTGCATACCCATATACATGCTCTGAGGCCAGGTGCATGTCTGAGGCAGGTGTCTGTGCAGTTGACTCTGCAAAATCTCCGTCTGGGAGGTGTAATTCCTGAAAAATCACCCCGTACGGGATGTAGGTGCAGGATGTAGGTGCAGGCAGTTGACTCTGCAAAATCACCCCGTACCGGAGCTATTTTACAACTCTACCTCTACAAAGTCCTCTCGTACAGGAGGTATTTGACAACTCTACCTCTACATAATCCTCTCGTACGGGAGGTATTTGACAACTCTGCCTCTGCAAAATCGCCCCGTACGAGAGCCAGGTGCACGCAGTTGACTCTGCAAAATGCTCCCATACGGGAGGTATTTGACAACTCTGCCTCTGCAAAATCGCCCCGTACGAGCGCCAGGTGCATGCCTGGTACGAGAGCCAGGTGCACGCAGTTGACTCTGCAAAATCCTCCCGTACGGGAGGTAGGCGCAGAAAATTCTCTGCAAATTCACCCCGTACGGGACTCATTTGACAGGTGTGTCTCCGCAAATTTAGGGAAGTGAGCTCAACGTTGAGGTTAGCAGTGACACAAATTGTGTATTGTCAAGTTCTGTAACCACCATATAGTTGCGATCTGAACAATGCTACCAGTACTGGAACCATGGTACAGCATCTAATTGGGAATTGCTCCAGGTGGTGCATTGAGCGTACAACACCTGATTCAAGTTTGGTAATACCACGGGTGCTAGAAGGACCATATAATACCTATCTGTCTGTATGAATTGGATTCGGACTGCAAACACGGTCGGGTGTTGTAACAGGGCCGTTATAAGGCTGTTACAAAAGTACCTGTTCTACCTGTTAACCTAAAAAGACACCAGGGTAACCGCAGCTTGATCTTCATCGACGGGCGCAAGCAAGGGCAAGTGAACCCCTACCTCTGTTGGTATGGAAGGTAGGGATCTGAGCGAGTAAGGAATCTTACTCGTCAAACCACAGGTGCAAACTAAGGCATGGAGGATATGCTCCAGCATGATGAAGGTGACCCTGTCGGTATCTCGATCGGTGTGAGAGACATTTACGGAGTTGTGAAAACGGTGGGAAAAAAATACGTTTTGGACCCAAAAATAAACCTGGAGCGCCAAACCGCTGGAACCTTCTTACTTGACCCTGGTGCACCTTTGGGGAGTGGGAGTGCGACCCAAGCTACTAAAACAAAATTTCGCTTTATAAATACCCAAATCAATTGAATAAGCAATTGCTGTCTGGTCGGCTGTTTCCGCTAGTTCTTAGGAGCCCGGCTAGTTCTTAGGAGCCCGACCAGCTCCTGACAGATATTTCTCAAGGGACGGCGATAGCAAGTATTCCGCATGGTACGACGTGCGACAGTAGTAGCTGTCGAATTAGTCAAGCGAGGTGTGAAGGTCTTAGCAAGGAAGAGAAGTAACGGCGTTTGTATTTATAATCAGCGTAGGTACAGAAGTGGTCCTACCTGGTATGATATGCCAGGTTTGGACATTTGTTATAGTATAGAAATACAGAAGACGTTGCGTAAGGAAAGAAGAAAAGAAAGGAAAACAGAAACAAAGCGAGGGAGAGCCCTCTAATATACCCAAGGAAATCCTGCGATGACTAATCCCAAATGACTCACACCACGCAACCGAACAGAAACCCATGTAACGCGATAGAAACCTCCTGACTAATCCAACTCCGCGTAACCTAAAGACTCCATCAACCGATCCATGAAAATATTGCTTAATTTGACTCGGATAGCAGATACTCTGAGGTGTGGTAGCAACACTCCTAACTCCGCTCTGTAGGAAATAATCGCTGTGCCGCTGACTATTGACAGGCAGATTGACAGTTATAACTAAAAACCTGAATAAGGGCACTGGACTTCTATAAAGAAACGGTGTAGCTTCAGGTTGGCCTCTGATCATCAGGGGATCTTTACTAGCGAGAAGACCCCTTAAAATTATCAAGTTCCTAGACTACAAAAGCAATCAAACAAACAAAGTCTATCTTTCTCTTGAACAAGTCCTATCATAACTTGTTCATTTCTATTTTTTATCTTTCTACCTGATTGAAGTCATGGCCGTGCCCCACCATAGCACCCCTGTTATAGTATAAATTCAAGCTCCTAGCTTCAAGAATATAACGAAGGAATCATCCACCTCATCACCATGACGTCTTTATCCACTTCCGCTCTCCCAGCACCGACCCGAGGTTGCTCCTCGAGTGGAAGAACCGACACGCCTCTGTCTTGCAAGAGATAATAGTCCATAAACCATGACAAGTGGTCAAGACCCTCCTTCCAGATGTCGGAAACATCATGACCGACCTGGAAGTGTCAATCCTTGAGTTGGATGAGCCCCCTATAGGGGAACTCTTTGAGTTCATCCAAAACATGCTGCGAGAACAAGTTCAGGCCCATCTCAACCAACTAGAGCACATGATGTCTTTTTTCCAAGAAATGGAGGAAGCAGCCCAGTTAGTTCAAGGGCTGGCGTATGAAGACATGGAGAGAAGGGCGAGAATGTTATAGGACACTTTGTCCGACAGCTAAAAGAAGGGACAGTCTGGACCGAAGGCGAAGACCAACCGCAGCAATGGACTCCGAGTACACAAAGCTCGCCATCATAATTCCTCAAGTACAGTTATCAATCCCCAGTATGGCGGCAGTAAGTGAGAATCGGTTTACTGGTAGAAGGGCCCAACCGATCTGATAGATGTGAAAGGTCCATAAGAACTGTAAGCCAAGGAACGCTTCAGATCAGAAAAAGCAGTTTCACCCTACAGTATCCAGTGGCAGTAGGCCAACTCCTGAGACATCGAAACTCAGATCTCTGTTCTAAAGGGTCGGAGAGGTTCCAGACCCTGAACCGGTCAAGCCTTTGACCATCCGATCCTAGTACAATCCCATAGCTGCTTATTAAAACACTCCTTTTGACAACACCGTTGGGCTAGGGGAGGTTTCAGAACAAGTGCTAGATATAGAGGAAGAACTAGATGGACTGAAGGAGACTGCAGTGAACCGAGGCAGAGAGAAGTCGTGACAGAAAGTGTAGAAAATGGCGCAGGACCGTTGGACAGATGGACAGAAAGGTTAGGTAGGGTTAGTTAGGGTTAGTTAGGGTTAGTTAGGGTTAGTTAGGGTTAGTTAGGGTTAGTTAGGGTTAGTTAGGGTTAGTTAGGGTTAGTTAGGGTTAGTTAGGGTTAGTTAGGGTTAGTTAGGGTTAGTTAGGGTTAGTTAGGGTTAGTTAGGGTTAGTTAGGGTTAGTTAGTTAGGGTTAGTTAGGGTTAGTTAGGGTTAGTTAGGGTTAGTTAGGGTTAGTTAGGGTTAGTTAGGGTTAGTTAGGGTTAGTTAGGGTAGTTAGGGTTAGTTAGGGTTAGATTGGGGTTAGTTAGGGTTGGTTAGGGTTAGTTAGGGTTAG